>SJYV01045714.1:0-18031 GCA_006410875.1 Neotragus pygmaeus | reverse complement strand
AAAAGTTAGCTTAAAGCTCAACATTCAGAAAACGAAGATCATGGCATCCGGTCCCATCACTTCATGGAAAATAGATGGGGAGACAGTGGAAACAGTGTCAGACTTTATTTTTGGGGGCTCCCAAATCACTGCAGATGGTGATTGCAGCCATGAAATTAAAAGAGACTTACTCCTTGGAAGAAAAGTTATGACCAACCTAGATAGCATATTGAAAAGCAGAGACATTACTTTGCCGACTAAGGTCCATGTAGTCAAGGCTATGGTTTTTCCAATGATCATGTATGGATGTGAGAGTTGGACTGTGAAGAAGACTGAGCACAGAGGAACTGATGCGTTTGAACTGTGGTGTTGGAGAAGACTTGAGAGTCCCTTGGACTGCAAAGAGATCCAACCAATCCATTCTGATGGAGATCAGCCCTGGGATTTCTTTGGAAGGAATGATGCTGAAGCTGAAACTCCAGTACTTTGGCCACCTCATGTGAAGAGTTGACTCGTTGGAAAAGACTCTGATGCTGGGAGGGATTGGGGGCAGGAGGAAAAGGGACGACAGAGGATGAGATGGCTGGATGGCATCACTGACTTGATGGACATGAGTCTGAGTGAACTCTGGGAGTTGGTGATGGACAGGGAGGCCTGGTGTGCTACAATTCATGGGGTCACAAAGCGTTGGACATGACTGAGCTGCTGAACTGAACTGAACTGAACTGAATGTATACATGTTTAACATGTGGGCAATTGCATGTTCTACTTTATTTAAGCCCCATTTATGAAGAAAAAAAATTCATGATATAATATTCACATTCAAATATCATTTTATAGCTAAAAATGAAAGAATATATGTAATCAATCTTCTTTCTTGACATTTAAGGTCTTTCAAAATTTTTGCAATTATAAATAATGCTGAGATGAATATGTTTATATATAGTCTCTTTTAAGGATATATTCAGAAATGGAACTATCACACAAATATTAGGTATATTTATAAAATTTATGATTCATCTTACTGGATTGCTTTCCCAAGGGGTTACATCAGTTTACACAAACATTAGCAATGCACGAGATTTTTTCCATTTTTTAGTACACTTGAAAGCATTACATTCTGACATTTCAAAAAAAAATCTTTGCTAATTTGATATTTAAGCAATGAGATTTCATTGTGATGATTTCAATTTTTTATGACTCAGATGACTGCCAAGTTGGAACATCTTTGCATTGCTTTTTAAGCAAATGCCTTTCTGCTGAAGGAGAGAGATTATTTTTTCATTCATCTATAGATGTCCAAATGCATTTCCTATTGATTTGTTTAGGCTATCTGCTTATTATTGATAATCCTATTCCATGTTTCCTAAAAGTATGATTTATTAACAACACATTTACAACGTTAAAAATGTCTTTTATTTTAATTTATATGCACTTTGATCTTAATGAAAGTGAAAGTTGCTCAGTTTGTCCGACTCTTTGCAACCTCATGCACTGTACAGTGCATGGAATACTCCAGGTCAGATTACTGGAGTGGGTAACTTATCCCTTCTCCAGTGGATCTTCCCAACTCAGGAATCAAACTGGAGTCTCCTGTATTGCAGGTGGATTCTTTACCAACTGACCTATCAGGGAAGCCCTTGTTCTGAATATTTTGATAAATTTATCAAATAACTCCACAATTGTTCTGATTTAGGAATTATGTGTCTGTTATGTATATTTTGTTCCTTTCATTTGGTTTTCAGTCCTGGATCAGAATCATGCCCTTTCAATTTTTGTAGCTTTATATAATTTTAATTTCTGATTAGACTAGTTCTTCCACAATGGACTTCTGTTTTCAAAAAACTTCTCTGCTATTTTTACAAACTTATTTTTTACACGGTAAATTTGGATTAATCATTTTTAGTTAAATAGACAATCTGTTATGACTTTGATAGAAAATATGTTCTACTATAAAGCTACTTAATACATAATTCTATTTTAGAATCTTTAGTCTTTTCATCCAGATATATGATTTATGTGCTGATGACTCATGTATTAGTTTATATTTCCAAAAGTATTCTGTTGTTTCCCACAAATACCTTTGCATATTGCCTGTTGAAATTATATTTAAGTATTTTATTCCTTTAGTTATGGTTAATCAGATATTTTCTGATTAAGTATTTTTAATTCCAATTTTTACTAAATGTATGTTTACCATTCATTGGGTTTACCGAACTCTCAGTGATTCCAACAGTTCCTTGAGTGATTCCTTCAGGTAAAAATTGCCTGTCTTAGCTATCTCTTGCCACATAACAGACTACCCCCAAACTGAGTGACTCTCAACAACATTTATTATCTTGCATTTTCTGTGGGTCATGCATCTACACACAGCTTAGTTGGTTCTGTAGGTGTCATACTCACAGGCTGCAACCAAGGTGTTGGGCAAGGCCATCTAAGTCATCTTAAAGGCTTGAGAGCAGGAGGAACCTTTTCTAGACTCACTCGCTTTGCTTTAGTCAGGATTCAGTTCTTTGTGGGCCATTGAGATGAAGCCCTCAGTTACTTGCTGGCTCTTGAATAGTGGCTACCCCAGTTGTGTTGCAACCTGGACCTCTCCTTGGCCAGCTTGCTTCACAAGAGAAAAGCCAGAGAGAGACAGACGTATTAGGATGGAGAAAGCCAGTAAGTTGGAAGTCACAATTTTTATCACCACCTCCCAGAAGTGGTATCCCATCATTCTTGCCATATTGTGTCCGTGGTTAGAAGTGAGTCACCGTGTCAGGTGCAGACTACACCCAAGGGGAGGGGATTACACATGCAGCAAAAACCTAAAAAGTTGTGAACCATTGGGAGTCAATTCAGAAGCTGCCTATTGTAGAATCTTGTGAACGATCTGACAAATAAGTTCAACTGTAATTTTATTCCTTTTCTTTTAAAACCAATTTCATTGGAGTATAACTGCTCTATAATGTTGTGTTTCTACTGTGTAGCAAAGTGAATCAAGTATATGTATATTGTTAATCAAGGAGATCAAACCAGTCAATCCTAAAGGGAATCAACCCTGAATATTCATTGGAAGGATTAATGCTGAAGCTGAAGCTCGCATACTTTGCCCACCTGATGCTAAGAGCTAACTCATTTGAAAAGACCCTAAAAAGCTGGGAAAGGTTGAAGGCAGGAGGAGAAGGGGATGGCAGAGGATGAGATGGTTGGATGGTATCACTGATTCAATGGACATAAGTTTGAGCAAACTCTGGGAGACAGTGAAGGACAGGAAAGTCTGGAGTGCTGCAGTCCATGGGGTTGCAAAGAGTCAGACACAACTGAACAACAGCAGTATACATATCCCTTCTGTTTTTGGATGTCCTTCCCATTTAGGTCATGACAGAGCATTGAGTAAAGTTCCCTGAGCTGCACAGCAGGTCCTCATTAGTTATCTGTTTTGCACATAGTATCAGTAGCGTGTATGTGTCAGTCACAGTCTCCTGGTTCATCCTACCCCCTCCCTTTACGCCCTTGGTGACCATACATTTGTCCTCTAGTCTGCGTCTCTATTTCTGTTTTGAAAATAAGATCAACTATACCATTTTTCTAGACTCCACATATATACATCAAAATACAGTATTTGCTTTTTCTCTTTCTGACTTACTTCACTCTGTAAAACAGTCTTTAAGTTCACCCACATCTGTACAAATGATCCAATTTCATTTCCTTTTATGGCTGAATAATATTCCATTGTATATAATTCCAACGAATCTACTACATCTCCTGCCAATTAATTAAAATAGCATTTCATTTTCTCAGCCGAAACCACAGAGATTGGGCCTCTCCACATAGGAAATCCACAGCTGATGTCTGAGCTTTGGACTCTCTCACAGGGCTTCAAGGCTGGGCCGATCCCAATGTCCTCAGACCATGCCAATCCCAGAGGATGGCTGGCCATCAAGTCACCAAGTTGGAAGGAGGTACTACTCTGTGTTCAAGATTCTGTTCTTTTACCCAGTCTCAGATAGGAAAAATGGAGTTCAGGGGACATGGATGAAGAATTCTGCATAAAATTGCTGTATATATTTAGTGGAGAATGGTATTTTTCTCCACAATCTCTGAACCAGAGCTAGATCGTGCTTTATTAGTGAAGAATTAAGTTGCAGTCTCTTTCATTTCTTTTGAAATAGAGAATCGAAAGTTCAAGGGGTCCCTCCAGCTTTCAGAAGTTTGCCATCCAAGACTCTAAAAGCACTACACAAAATGATACTAATCGCTTAAGGGAGTTCTTCGAAATGGAGTGCTTTATTCCATCTTCAAGGAGAAAGAAATGGAGTCAATGATTCCCTCTTGCAATAATAGACACTTTCTCCTGCATTGAGCAGAAAGGAGAAAATGAAAGAAGTGTTAAGTGAGAATTGACAAGTGCTTGCGCCGGACTGTCAAAGGAAGGTGATAATGAGCTTCAGAGTTTTAAAAATGTTTCTCCTTATTACCATATTCATTCTGCTATGATACATATTTATGGAACCAAATGCGCACACCTAACCCCAGATTTGTCCCTTTTCTTTTCTTGAAAATTAAGAGGTTGTGTTTAGGGATACTAAGGGTTACTTGAATAGGGTAAGAAACGACCTTGCAATGGAGGGGATACATTGTAGAGTTTGCCATCCAGACCTGGACTTGAATCCAGGTCCTCTGCTCTAAATTCACTGTCTGTGAAACCTTGAACAGTGTTGCCTTTCTGAGCCTGTCCCCATATCCAGCAATGATAATGCCTTGCTCAGAATTCATTCAACACACATTTACTGAGAAGCCATTATGTGCTAGGCATTTTTCTTTATGCAAGAGGTATGACAGTAAACAAGCAAGGTCCTAGGAAAGAGGTTTAAACAGATGCGTATATGAACTTGGTAGCAATATGTGATAAATTAGGTTAATGTGATAGCCCAGAAAAAGATTTGCTGAGGAACATAATAGATGTCAGATAAGAAACATCGTAGGGGCTCAAAAATGCAAATTTCTGTTTGTTCCCAGCAGCATTGCTCTGTTTATTAAGCTAGGGCACAGCATAAGACCAGCATTAGCCTTCCCATCATAACTGTTACACTGTGTAAGATTTCAGAAGTAGCCTTAAAGTTAGCCTAGCTGGACAGGGAGGCCTGGCGTGCTGCGATTCATGGGGTAGCGAAGAGTCGGACATGACTGAGCGACTGAACTGAACCGAGCTGAACTTACACTTTAGAGATGGGGAAACCAAGGACAGGAGAAGAGACTGAGCTGAGGCAATACAGATGGATTTTCATTCAAAATACTCCATCTGCAGAGTTAATTGAGCTGTTATGTATCAATGAATCAGCCTCTGCCCTGGGCAGCTGCAAATATTAAAGTCCTGGCATCTGTGAGATCAGCCTTTCCCAGTTCCGGAACCAAAGAAATCCTGGCCTGGAAGTCTTCTGACTCCTAGCTGAGGATTTACTTATCCTTCAGTTCAGTTCAGTCGCTCAGTCATGTCCAACTCTTTGTAACCCCATGGACTGCAGCACGCCAAGCCTCCCTGTCCATCACGAGCTCCCAGGGTTTACCCAAACTCATAGCCATTGAGTCGCTGATGCCATCCAACCACCTCATCCTCTTTTCCTTAGAGTCGTGGTAACTCACACAGCCTTCCTGGCTCCAGCCCAGGGCAGGGAGAATGGCCAGCAAGGTGAGAGGCATGGGGAAGTAAGCCGGGGACAGTGGACTGAGGCATGGGAAGTGTTCCACCCACAGTCCTGTCCCCTCTCAGCCACTCTCCCCACTGAGGCCAGCGGGTCATCATAAAGAAGCTCAGATCTGATCTGTCATTCCTCTGCTGAGTGATTCCTCTTCACTATCGGGATAAAGCCGAAATCTTCCTGAGAAGAGGAGACTCACGGTCTGGCTCCTGTATTCTCACCACTTCTGTTGTCACAGTTGGGACAACCTGAATTCACTGCCACTTCAAGTATCTGCATGAATTCTTCTCTTGCTGCAATCTCCCTTTATCCCCTTGATGCACCTGAAAGAGAATACCTATTCATCCTTTTAGGTTTGGGTTTGATGTCACCACCCTGGCCAGCCAACATCACCCTGATAGCAGGCCAGGTGCTTACCTATATTCTAGGTACTTCCCTTATGCTCTGTGTTTAGTCCCATCACTGAGCATCACTTGGCACCCCTGTACTGGTTTTTTTCTCTTTCCTTGTCTGTTTCTCCCATTAGACCATAATAAGATTCCCCACGTCTACTGTGGAACTCCAAGGGCATTGCCCTATGCCTGGCACAGAGTGAGACAACAAACACATACTTGTTGAATAAATGAAAGGATGAATGATTGAATGGAAACCACACTCATCATTAGTTCCAGTCAATAATTTAAGAATCTGAGGATCTCAGAGAAAAGCATGATTGCGTTATAGTTCTTGAGTCTCCACTAGTTTTCTCTAGCACTAGACTGCAATCCAAGGACCTCCTGCAAAAACTGTGTTGAACTTCTTTGATCTCATCATGTCTGACTCTTTGTGACCCCACAGACTGTAGCCTGCATGGTTCCTCTGTTGGTGTAATTTTCCAGGCAAGAATACTGGAATGGGTTGCTATTTTCTACTGCAGAGGATCTTCCTGACCCAGGGATTGAACCTGAATTTCCTGTGTCTCCTGCATTGGCAGGTGGATTCTTTAACACTGGGGAGCCTAGGGCCATAGTAGACCCTATATTGGACTTTTTAGGGCTGGTGTATATCCCTGCTTACAGAAAGACCTGGACATCTCTGTTTCATTGGTGGCTCTCCCCAAGCCCCTTTCTGGCTCTTTGGCTGATTCTTTCTGTATTAGTCTCCTAGGCTGCCATAAACAAGCACCACAGACTGAGCGGCTTTACCAAAAGGGTATATTGTCTCACAGTTCCACAGGCTAGAAGTCCAAAATCTTGGTTCTTTCTAAAGAGTCGGAGGGGAGGATATGTTTCAGGTCTCTCTCACTAGATTGTGAATGGCCATCTTCTCTTCATCTCTTCACATTGTCTTCCCTCTCTACTTGTTTGTGTCCAAATTTCTCCTTTGTAGAAGGACACTCATCACACTGGATTAAGGGCCCACTGTACTCTGGTACATCTTCAATGAACTTATTTCCAAATAGCATCACAATCTAGGATACTAATGGTTAAGACTTGAGCAGAATTTACAGGGGTATACGCTTTAAACTGAAGAGTTGGCTCATTGGAAAAGACCGTGATGCTGGGAAAGATTGAGGTCAAGAGGAGAACGGGGTGACAGAAGATGAGATGGCAGGATGCCATCACTGACTCAAGGGATATAAGTTAGAGTGAACTTTGGGAGATAATCAAGGACAGGGCAGCCTGGCATGCTTCAGTCCATGGGGTCACAAAGAGTCAGACACGACTGAGTGATTGAACAACAACAATACTTTAAATCATAGCAAGTTGTATTATGGGCAGAACAATGTCCCTCTAAAATTAATGTCTACCCAGAATCTCAGAATCTGGACTTAATGTAGAAATAGTGTCTTTGCAGATACAGTGAGTTAAGGACTATGGGAAAATAAGTTTCTTTCATTTAAGCCCCCAGTTTGTGACACTTCGTTATGCCAACCCTTAAAAACAAATACAGGATTTAACATGTACCTACATTTTAGATCAGAGAAGTCCAACATGGCTTTTTACCAGAGGTCCAAGGAGCACATTTCAGTCCTAGAGATAGGAAACACTGGAACTTGAAGATCAGGGCTTAAAGATTATCAAACCCAAGAGGAGAAGAGAGTGACTGACAGTTAAAAATGTGACTTTGGATTCAACTGCTCTTCCTTATACCCTAATACTGTTGTGCTAAGTCACTCCAGTCATGTCCAATTCTTTGCAACCCCATGAACTGTAGCCGGCCAGGGTCCTCTGTCCATGCCATTCTCCAAGAAAGAATACTGGAGTGAGTTGCTATGCCCTCCTGCAGAGAATCTTCCTGACCTAGGGATCAAACTCATGTCTCTTAATATCCTGCATCTGCAGGCAGATTCTTTACCAATAGCAGCACCTGGGAAGCCTAAAGCTACCACTTACAAAGTGGATGAACTTGAGACAATCATTGAACCCCTTTGGTTCATCCCAATGCACATTGAGGATAACAGCTCCTCTGTCTCATGACCAAAGTGAGGAATTGGAGAAAGAATGCATGTAAAGTGCTTAGCAAGCAACTGAGTCAAAGTAAGCAAGGTGTAGACAGGGAACAAGGAACCCTTGAAAGCTGGACTGGCTATCAAGGCAGGGGTATCATAGGGCCCTGTTCTGTGATACCAACATTTGGTCAACCCTCACTACCAGTAGAGGGACCTGGGCTCTCTCCAGGCACCTCTGTGATCGGGGAGGAGATCTTCATATGACCAAGAGTGCTGGAGTCCAGCCCCAGTGGATCCAGGGTAATTCGAAGGGGAAACGGAATCAGCATCCTAGGAAAAAGCTATTTAACTACAAATATAAAGAGAGATTAGAAAAGAATAGTGTAGTAGGAAAATTAGTGGAGAAAAAGATGTTAAATAACTTGGTTTACGTGGAATACCAATAAAACTCCAAGACGAGGAGTTTGCACCACCTATGTAGGCCACCAGCACCCACTTGAATAGCACAGGGTGCCCCACCTTGGGCTCCCTCTCGTGTGGGTCTTAGAAGCCAGGGAAAAATTAGGAGGCTTGACGAGTATCCACGCTCCAGATGGGAATTCAGCCAGAAGGGGAAAGAAAGAACGACCCGGGGGAATCAGTCTTTCCAGAAACTGATCCATTTTCTTTATTTTTATGTTCGCTTATATACTTTTTGTTATACATAGGGATGAATACAGAGTCATGCGGTGTCAGCAGACCTGACCTTTATCAAAATCAGGTGCTTCATATAAATGTATACAAAGGTCTTAGGGGTTTTACATCATCTTCTGGCCATGAAGCCTGCTGACATTTTATGGCCCTTTCTGACAATGGTCACTCAACCAGAAAACTTATTTTTTCCAGGGGTGATTTTTTCTTAAACTAGGCGCCACCCTCCGAAGGCACCAGATAAAGTTGTATTCCTATAGGGTGGGGGTGCAGGGGGTTATAATCAAGAAAAGGAATTTACTTAGCCTAAGGTTTAACATGATTAATATCAAAGGTTAATACTTATTTCTCCCATATGCTAGTTATATTCATTATAAGGGCAGGGAATATGGAGATTTAGCAGCAAATATTGGCTCAACAAATGAAAAAAAAAAAAAAAACCCTTCACCAATGTAATTTTTAATCAACCCACTATACTATACTAATAATCTTCTAACTTCTCAAAAGAGTCTGTATTTAGAAAGTTTTAAAGCATCTCATGCCTCTCACGGTTGGGAGGCTGTAAACAATCACATGTGGCTGAACAAGCCTGCTCAGGCAGACTAGAGAACCTTCAGAGGAGTTTGTAAGTTGAAACACTCTTGTCATTCCCAGGAATTTTNATTTGAATCAGTTCTAATGAGATGGATGAAACTGGAGCCTATTATACAGAGTGAAGTAAGCCAGAAAGAAAAACACCAATACAGCCTACTGACACATATATATGGAATTTAGAAAGATAGTAATGATGACCCTGTATGTGAGACAACAAACGGACACAGACATAGAGAACGGACTTTTTGGCCTCTGAGGGAGTAGGAGAGGGTGGGATGATTTGGGAGAATGGCATTGAAGCATATATACTATTATGTAAGAAACGAGGCGCCAGTCTATGTTCGATGCAGGATGCAGGATGCTTGGGGCTGGTGTACGGGGATGATCCAGAGAGACGTTGTGGGGTGGGAGATGGGAGGGGGCTTCAGGATTGGGAGCTTGTGTACACCTGTGGTGGATTCATGTTGGTGTATGGCAAAGCCAATAGAGTATTGTAAAGTCAAATTAAAAAAAAAAAAGAAAGTTTAAAGCATCTTGTGCCTCTCTCTCATAGTTGGGAGGCTATAAACAATCACATGTGGCTGGACGAACCTGCTCAGGCAGGCTAAAGAACCTTCAGAGGAGTTTGTAAGTTGAAATACTCTTGTCACGCCCAGGAATCTTTATTGACTGGAGCTGCAAGTTAACTCCTTCTCCGGGAAAGGTGGTGGGGGACCACCCCCCGTAAAGTCAGAGGTGTAGGTGAGAGCAAAAAACAGTAAAGTAGGCAGACTCTGGTTTTCGGGGTAAATGCTCAGGAACAGGGGATCTCCTGAGGCTCGATCCTGCCTTTGTGTAATGCCGAACCTCCTTCCTCATGACCTTTGCCATGGGCAGAGTTCCTCACGCCTGCTCCTGGCACAAGAGGATTAGGCTTTTCTAGCTGTGTTGGTGGGAGGGGGTGAGGGGGTGTGTTGGGCCAAATCCTTCAAGAGGCTTCCATGTGTCCTTCTGGGGAAGGCAGAAGGAGTGCCAACACTCTCCTTATGGGCTTCTTATTGTAAACCAACAAATGGAAGAGTAAACAAATCCCAACCCTTGCAAAACCAAAAGTGATCTTTTTGCCAAATTTGTCTTTGTATGTGTGTGTGTGTGTGTGTGTTCTAAACTCCCAGAACACTCTATCTCTACGTGCAGCATTTTAAAAAGCAAACAAAAGCAGCCTCCATAGCAATGATTGACTGAGTCCCTTTGTCAGAGAAGGCAAGATAGGCCCTGCCTCCCTCTGGTCTCTGAAAATTCACCTCCCTTGGCTACAGAGTCTAGTGATTCTCAGGAAGCCTGTAAGGAAGTTGTTAAAGTAATTTTACTGTATTACTTCTTGAGCCTTTTTTTTTTTTTGAGTTTTATTTCTCCAGACTTTTCTTTAACAATACTACCCCCAGTTAGACTTCAGGAACTACAGGAAACTATTAGAGAGGTTAACGGAGTTTGGGGCCATGTTTTACTGTTGAAACATTTAATTAACCATAATTCCTCAAACAGCTGTGTGATAAATTTGAATTCCTGCCACACTTGGTACCAAAAAGGACCCTGTGGGGCTCTGGGGCAGCCTTTCTGTGTCTCCCCCTCCTTGATTATATAAAATAGGCTTCATTCAGCCTCCAGCACCTTTCCTGAGTTCCAAGGAGCAGGTTTAAACAGATAAATAGGGAAGGGGATGCAGAAACAGTGAGGAACAATCAAAAGAAACAATATTCAGCCCTGGGGTAGGGTCTTGGTCCTCCCTAAATGGATGCACACAACAATATCTTTGAGCTGTTTTGTAGATTTTGAAACCCTTACCTAATGGAAGAGATTAATAGTATGGTGCCCACAAGCACACAGACTTCAAGCTGGTGGGAGCCAAAAAGATGATGATGCTGACTCCCACTTACTTCATCACCAACCAGTCAGAAGAAGGCATGAGTTGATCATGCCTTCTTTGAATGATTACTATAAAACTCACTAGTCCCCACCAAGTTGAAACATAATTTTGAGAACATTAGCCCTCTCTGGCCCCTTTTGTTTGGCAAAGCAGTAAAGCTATTCTGTTCTATTTCACCCAAAACCCTGACTCTGAGATTTAATTAAAGGTCAAGGTACAGAGAGTGGAATCATGGATTTGGCTTCACACTCAACAACAGTTGTTGCTATCCCAGAAGAGCTCTTTTTTTCTTTGGCCCTGCTGTGTAGCATGCTTGGTCTTAGTTATCCAATCAGGGATTGAACATGTGCTCCCTGCAGTGAAAGTGCAGAGTCTTAACCAATGGACTGCCCAGGAAGTCCTTACGGAAGAGTTCTCCCAGGCAAGATGGCTCGAGATGTCATAGGGATGCTCCTTCACCCCTGGAAAAGGGATCTAGAATGAGAAACTCACCCCTGGAAAGTCACTTGGCTTTCTCAAGGGCCCTGAAGTCAGAGTCAAAACAACTTCATCCCTACATGCTGTGCTCCCATCAGCTTGACGTTCAAAACTGGGAGCACTGTCAGAAAATGAGAGAAATTAGCATCCTGGTGGCAATCTATATGGAAGAAGAAGGGAGTCTCTGTCTTTGCAACAGAACAAACTATGGAAAATTCTTAAAGGGATAGGAATACAAGACCATCTTACCTGCCTCCTGAAAAACCTGTATGTAGGTCAAGTAGCAACAGTTAGAACTACACATAGAGCAAAGGACAAGTTCAAAATTAGGAAAGCAGTACATCAAAGCTATATATTGCCACCATGCTTATTTAACTTATAAGCAGAGTTCAGTTCAGTTCAGTCGTTCAGTCATGTCTGACTCTTTGTGACCCCATGAATTGCAGCACGCCAGGNTGGCATCACTGACTTGATGGACGTGAATCTGAGTGAACTCTGGGAGTTGGTGATGGACAAGGAGGCCTGGTGTGCTGCGATTCACGGGGTCGCAAAGGGTTGGACACGACTTGAGTGACTGAACTGAACTGAAAGTTATACATAATAAAGGTAGCACTACAAAGCAACATAGAAAAGGCTGATTCTTTATAGATGATATTAGAAATAACTAGCTCAATGTGAAGAACAACTAAAACTTAGACCCTTCTTTACAACATACACAACACTGACTACAGATGAATTAAAGATGTAGACAGGAACAATGGGCTTGATATAAAATAATGTAGGAAAATATCTATATCCCTATGATGGGGAGAACTTCTGAAACAAAAATCTGAAATTTTGATCCATAAGGCAAAAAAATGATAGCTTTCATTACATAAAAACTATAGACATCCATTTCGTGCAGAACACCCTTAACAATGTTAACAGACAAACAACAGAAGAAAATATTTTCATTGTCTAAAAACAAGAGACTAATATCCAGAATTCATAGGATATACAAGGAACTTCTGAAATCAATAATGAAAGAACAGGAAGTTTAGCCAGAAAATGGAACAAAGACATGAACTAACAGTACGCTTAAGAGGAATTTCAACAGACTAGCAAGCATATGAAAATATGCCCACACTCATTTATATTTACAGAAATACATATTGAAACAATGGGGAAAAAAAAAAGGAAATCACTACAGATCCCATGGGCATTCAAAGGATAATATGGGAATGTTGTAAATAATATTAGGCTTATAAATTTGATGACCTAGAATGAAATAGACCATTCCTTGAAAAACAATTTGCCAAAACCCACACAAGAAGATCATGCCATTATAAATTCATCCAAATTCATAGAATATACGATACCAATAGTTAACCATATGGTAAACTATAGACTTTGAGTGATTATAATGTGTCAGTATAGGTTCAACTATAACAAATGTACCACTTTACTGGTGGGCGTTGATAACATCATTAAGTCACTAAGTAGTGTCTGACTCTTTGAAAATGGCAGAGGTTATTATTTGTGGGGTCAGGTAGAATGTGGGAAATCTCTGAACTTTCACTTCATTTTTGATGTGAATCATAAAATGTTTGAAAAATAAGAATCTTAACTTTTTAAAAATGTTAATCAATAAAATGACCAATAAAAACTTGCAAAAACTAGAAAGGTGGCTAAAAAGCAACATAGATAGACCTAAAAACACAGTACCAAGCAAAAGGAGAAAACTTCATAAGGATCGTTGTTGATGACATTCCATGAATTGAGGAGTACAATTAATTCAACACTTTGTACCAGAGAGCCTATAATAGCCAAGGGTAGATTTTAAAATATATGTAGTTTTGGTATTTATATATGGTTGATGTAAACTTTTATATATAAAATGCCTATTTTTATATGAATTTTAATATATGTATATGTACAGTGGAATGTTATATAGCTAATTAAAAAAGTAAGCTGCTCTTTCTGTGCTGATGAATAATCTCTAAAATATACTAAAAGAATATGGAAGATACAAAATTAGGTATACATTATGCTACATATAAATTGTATATACTTCCATGTATATATATATATATATATATTTACTTATGAATATATGCATGTATATATATTGAGAGAAGGAGAAAATGAAAAATAAGAAACTGGTACCTGTGGTTGCCTCTAAGATGGGAAACTGTGTGGTTAAAGGACAGGGATACAAAACAGATTTACCTTTCACTCGATGCCCTTTTATAATTTTTGAATTTTGTACTGTTTACATATATTTCTTAATCAAAATGAATGACCAAGCTGAGGAAACCAGAATTGAAAGAGACACATGTACCCAATGTTCATTGCAGCACTGTTTATAATAGCCAGNGTTTCTGGAACTCTCTTGCTTTTTCCATGATCCAGTGGATGTTGGCAATTTGATCTCTGGTTCCCCTGCCTTTTTTAAAACCAGCTTGAACATCAGGGAGTTCACGGTTCACATATTGCTGAAGCCTGGCTTGAAGAATTTTGAATAGTACTTTACTAGCATGTGAGATGAGTACAATTGTGAGGTAGTTTGAGAAATTTTTGGCATTGCCTTTCTTTGGCATTGGAATGGAAACTGACCTTTTCCAGTCCTGTGGCCGCTGCTGAGTTTTCCAAATTTGCTGGCATATTGAGTGCGTCACTTTCACAGCATCATCTTTCAGGATTTGAAAGAGCTCAACTGGAATTCCATCACTTCCACTAGCTTTGTTCGTAGTGATGCTTTCTAAGGCCCACTTGACTTCACATTCCAAGATGTCTGGCTCAAGATTAGTGATCACATCATCATTATTATCTGGATCATGCTAAATGGTGGGCTTGATGAAGTACAAACTGCAATCAAGATTGCCAGAGGAAATATAAAAAATCTCAAAAATGCAGATTACACCATTCTTGTGGCAGAAAGTGAAGAAGAACTAAAGAGCCTCTTGATGAAGATGAAAGAGGAGAGTGAAAAAGCTGGCTTAAAACCCAACATTCAAAAAACTAAGATCATGGCATCCAGTCCTATCACTTCATGAGAAATAGTTGGGAAAACAATGGAAACAGTGAGAGATTTTCTTGGTCTCCAAAATCACTGCAGACTCATTGGAAAAGACCCGGACACTAGGAAACATTGAAGGCAGGAGGAAAAGTGGATGACAGAGGATGAGATGGTTGGATTCCAACATTGACATGAGTTTGAACAAGCTTCCCTGGCATGGTGTAGTGCATGGGGTCACAGAGTTTGAGATGACTGAGCAACTGAAATAACCTGGTCTCAGTACTTCATGAAGCTCAGGTTTTTGATATCTTATCATTAAAATAATTCAGTGAGAGACAAAGTGATAGTTAAGAAGTGAATTTATTTAGAGAGAAACATACTCCACAGAGTTTGGCCATCTCTGGAGGTGAGAGGCCCCAAAATATTACTTGATTAGTTTTTATGGGCTGAGTAATTTTATAGGCTAATAAATGGGAGGATTGTTCCAGCTGTTTCAGGAGAGGTGTGGGGATTACCAGGAATTGTGCTACTGCCCAATTTTTGACCTTTGACCTTCAGTTAGCCTCTGAATCATAATGGTGCCTATGGGTGTGCCATTTAGCTAATCTATTACAAGGAACATAGAAGGAAGCTCAAGGTCCACTGGGAATTGAATGCTCAGTCATCTAGGACCTAGTTGGTTCTAACCAGTTTTGCCATGTCCCGCTTCTATGTCAATCTTTTAAAGAGTGTGCCATGCCCTCTTCCCTCCTGTTTCGCTACTTGTAGGTTTCTGTAGGGAAGAAACNGGGCTGGTGCATGGGGATGATCCAGAGAGATGATATGGGGTGGGAGGGGGATTCAGGATTGGGAGCTCATATACACCTGTGGCAGATTCATGTCAATGTATGGCAAAACCAATACGGTATTATAAAGTGAAATAAAGTAAAAATAAAATTTTTAAAAAAATTAAAATGAAAGCAAAATAAAAGCCCAAAAAGGGAAAAATAAAAAAAAATAAAACCAAAACACGTGCATATGCTGATACAGAATACTACATTCATTTGTCTGTATATCTTCCCCTCCACACTGAGACAAGAGGTCAGTTATATTCATCTTTATATCTCCTATAATATAATGTGGCAGTTTCTGCCACATAGTAGGTAATCAATAAATAACGAAGAAGAATAAAGACAAAGGAAGACAAAAATGTGCTGAGTGAGACACAGATGGTTCTCAGTTCCCTCTTTGTGCTTTTTTGTGATTTTCAAAATTGGTTTATTTAAAAAATACAACTGTGGTAAAAGTGTGGAGTTTGACCTGAATGTGGAGGCAGGCTATTACTTAAGAGGCTACTTTCACAGGCCAGGTAGGAGATTCTCAGTGGCCCAGACTTGCTGGGCCAAATGCTCTTCCAGGCTCTTTTCTCTGACATTTGCTTGATGCTGCCTCCTCCACCATTGCTAATTATGTACTTGAAGGTAGAGTGGGGATAATGAGCTGACCAGGCATCACCAGAAATAACAGTAGACCAAGGGACAACCTGAGCCTGCTGTGGCTTCTTCCTCCTCTTTTTCAGTCAAAGCTGGAGTTACTCTGATTCCCTCCAGGAAAAAGGAAAGGGAAACTGAGCTGAACACAGTGGAGGATCACCAGCATCTGCACAGTCTACCACTGGGCTCACCTATCTGTCCCACAGTGGTCCCCAGCCTGTCATTAATGGATCCCAGCCTTTAAACATCCATTTGACCTGCCTCTCCTTCAAGTCTTTTTTTTTCCATTTCTTAACCCTCAATTCCATCCTCACTTTCCCGCCGCTCTCCAAGGCTTCACCTTTTTGAGTACCTTTTATGTGTTAAATATTGGACTCTGGTGCTGGGCTCCAGTGAATGTTGCTTAAAACACAAAAGGTTAAGCAGAGAGCAACTGTATTGATTAAACATCCATTTTCTTTCCTTTTGTTTTTGTAAGGGCCCTTGATGTTGTCTCTGATTGACAGCCCCACCTGTACACCTCTGGCCCCAGATTCCCCTTGGTAATGTCACTGAGAGCTACAGAGCTCCTCACCCACTCCACACAAGCCACAGATCCTTCATGTACAGATTTCAAAGGAAAAAAAAAGAAACGTAGCTTTTCACTCTTCTCCTTTTCCTCTCTATTCCTTAGACATATTTATTTCCACAAGTCCCTGTTGAAAGAAGAAAAATAAAATGGGGAGAAGGGAAAAAGCTTTTGGCACTCACCCCTGCCTTCTTTCGAATGTCTTCAAGTAGCAAGCTTTTGAATATGGCTTTCAAGAAGGTGACAACCTTGTTAAATTAGCTTTTCCTTTTTCCCTCTCATGGTGTGAGTGACCTAAAGAATTCTTCCTGCAAGATTAACAAAATTACACCCACTGAGCTCAGTGTGAAAGGCATGGTATGAAGCCTGCTTTGCCCTGTTGTTGGTTCATGATAATGACTACATGAGCTGGCTTTGCCTCTTCCTCGCTCCTCCCTAAAAGTGTAATATTGCAAATAATAGGGCATCACCTTGCCATCCAAGAAGAGGATAAGCCTCTCAAACAGAGAAGCCAAATGTCCAGTTACTATCTGTAGCCAACAATAAATGAAGCCAAACAATTCCAAAAATTCATCTCCTTCCTCCCAAAACTCCATTTACACCATCGGATGAAGCCTATTCATAAGAACAGGGTCGTAAGAATTAGCAATAGAGGTGGCAGGACTGACTAGGGTGTCCAATGGTAAAGAGCATAGTTTTAGCAATTTGAACCTCTATGTGGCCCTTCTGGGCTTCCCTGGTGGCTAGGATGGTAAAGAATCCACTTGCAATGAGAAGACCTGGGTTCGATTCCTGGGGTGGGAAGATCCCCTGGAGAAGGGACTAGCTACCCACTCCAGTATTCTGGCCTGGAGAATGGAGCATGCCATGGACAGAGGAGCCTGGCAGGCTACAGTCCATGGGGTCGCATTGGGTTTCACCCTCATCCTCACCTTCCCTAGCTCACTTTAGACATTTTGTAGGGAGGAAGTCTAATTCAGATCAGATTCTATGTCAGTGTTGCTAGTATTTTAACTAGATGAAAGCTATAGGACAAAGAAATGAGGTTCAAAGATGGGATGCCTGCTTCTGTCTTCTTAGGCTTATCAAGACCCCTTACAGACTAACGCAAACATTCAGAAATGTGATGGAGCCAGATTTTGCAAGAGCTGACTCTTAAATTTTCAGGAAATTTGCAATCCAATTGCCAGTTTAACAGTTTTTATTTGAAAATTAAGTTATATACGAATGAA
>SJYV01045711.1:0-12747 GCA_006410875.1 Neotragus pygmaeus | reverse complement strand
CAAGATCCAGAGAGAGGAATGAGAGATTACCAAAAGCTAATAAGGCTTCCCTGGTGGCTCAGACAGTAAAGAATCTCCCTGCAATGCAGGAGACCTGTGTGGGATCCCTGGGTCAGGAAGATCCCCTGAAGAAGGTAATGGCTACCCACTCCAGCATTCTTGCATGGAGAATCCCATCAACAGAGGAGACTGACAGGCTACAGCCCACGGGATCGCAAGGAGTCGGGCACAACTAAACGACTAACACACTCACAATAGGTTGTAAAGGCTATCATACTAATCTATTGTTTGTGCCTTAAACATTAATTGTTAAACTTGAATAGACTTGGCTACTTTAACAGTGATACACAACACAGGCCACCACAGGCAGGCAGCACACTTCTGGGAGTTCTGTATTCAAACATCATTTCTAAAGCGCAGGCTCTCTGGGCGACTGGCCGCGCGTGGCCCAGATGCGAAATCAAATCAAGCTTTAATTATTGCCACTTCTCATCAGCACCCAATTAGACCTTTCCCCCTCCATTAGCAGAGGGCTGTGGCCCCCTACGGTTGTGGAGCCATTTCCCAAAGCCATTGAGGGCACAACGATCACTCAACTCGCTGTGAATAACGCAAGGGCAGAGGTGATTTCTTCTGGGACCCTAGACCCTCAACTTTCCGCCTGGAGTCGAAGCTGCGTGGGTCCCTTGCTGGAAAGAAAAGGTCAAGGTCACTCTTCAGGGCAGAACAAGATGGGGCAGGAGACGCAAGGCCCTGCTGCCGAGCTGGCGGGAGGCGCCAGCAGCCCCTCTCAGCTAGCGAAAAGTGTGTTAGTCCCTCAATCGAGTCTNCCTTGCTGGAAAGAAAAGGTCAAGGT
The DNA here is from genome assembly GCA_006410875.1 of Neotragus pygmaeus. Classification (NCBI taxonomy): domain Eukaryota; kingdom Metazoa; phylum Chordata; class Mammalia; order Artiodactyla; family Bovidae; genus Neotragus; species Neotragus pygmaeus. The sequence goes on along the minus strand of SJYV01045711.1, from coordinate 11,891 downwards.
CACTCTTCAGGGCAGAACAAGATGGGGCAGGAGACGCAAGGCCCTGCTGCCGAGCTGGCGGGAGGCGCCAGCAGCCCCTCTCAGCTAGCGAAAAGTGTGTTAGTCCCTCAATCGAGTCTCTTTGTGACCCCATAGACTGTCCTCCGCTGTCCACGGGTTTCTCCAGCCCCGGGGGGCGTGGCCTGGGCCGGGCCATTCCACGACGTGGGGGCGGTGCCTGCAGGCCACCACGTGGTGCCGGGGCGGAGCCTCGGCAGAGTCGCCTCCGGAGGCCACGTCGGCGTTTCAGAAGTCAGGTGCCTTAGGAGCAAGGCTTCCCCTCCTCTCACCTGAGCGAGGCTGGGCTGGGCCTGGGCACTCGGTGGCCTCGGTTTCCATGCCAGGAACCGTTTTAGCCAGCCTGAGGGTGCTTTTGGAGTCGTAGCTGCTTCTGCCTTCTCTCCCGGGGTTTGTGTACTCTGGCTCGAAGTGCTGGGTTCAGCCACCAGCCCGGCTCGCTTCCGGGCCGCCCGGAACTCAGCTAACCGCTGCTCCATGGCGCGCGCCCCCTTCTTCGCGCTCCCCAAAAGCGCGCGCGCGCCCGCCCGCTCGCCCGCGGGGAACCAGTCCCGACTTTGCGGGGTTCCGGGCTGCAGTGCGCCTGCGTGGCGGCGCTCTGCTGCGCGTGCGCGCTACCGGCTCGCTGGCTTTGTGACGTTCAGTGGGCAGTTCACAGCTAATTATTCACTCTAAACGTGTATAAGCAGTGTTCACGTCCTCGAGCTACGTGGTTAAGAACCTAAACGTAAAGGTTGTCTCATTGTTTCCAGCTTTTGACCTAGGCTAAGCGCCGCAATGCTCTCTCACGTCAGGGATCAGCTCCCTAACAGGTGCAGCATCTCCACAGGTTAGTACCGGATTGAGAAGGTGGTCCCGGGGCACTGAAAAAGGCCGATGATCTGTGGGGCTTTTCATGTCAGAAGGAAGGCAGGATACAGCCTGCCCTTTTCCTTTTCAGCGGTTTGCCAGTCTTAGCAAAGGGCAAAGGGCTAGCACTGCTCACTGGCAGACAGGTGGTACAATCACTACTCACCCAAAAGGTCACAGTTCCGGTCAGGGACGGTTTAGATTTTTAAAGCTGTAAGCATCTAGCAGAGACATTACTTTGCCGACTAAGGTCCGTCTAGTCAAGGCTATGGTTTTTCCTGTGGCCATGTATNCCACTCGAGATGAGGCCTGACAGCCCTGTGGAGTCTCCACAGGAACCCCACGATACATGTCAGCGCTGGAGAGGAAAGCTCAGGCTCCAGACAAGAACTTGGGAGCTGGCCCCAACTTCCCAGGAATCCTGAGAGGTCCCTCGCAACTCGCCTGGCCACTGGCCTTTCCTGAGGCCACAGGGGCTGGTCCCTGAGGTCCCCATTGTAACTCGAGAGGAACGTGCCACAATTCGGGAAAAACTAGGAGGTTGTCCCCTTCAGGCAAGATGAGCCCCTTCTCCACTGCGGTGTCACGGGGGAAGTCACCCCTTCCATCTGGAAACTCGAAGGAGTATTTCACATCCTTGCAGCGACACAAGAAGTAACCCAACATAGACTTCTCCAGTCGAGAAGAACACCGAGGGTCCCACCACAACTCAAGAAGAGCCACGTTTTCCCCTCCTCAGCTCGAGATGAGGGTTCCTTTCCTGGCTTTTTCGGGGAAGGATTCCCGGCATTCCCGTCACATCTCAAGAGGAGGCGCTTTCCACAGGAAAGTCGAGAGGAAATCCAGGGCTCGTGCCACCATTGTAAAAGACACCCAAATGTCTCAGTCCACTCTGGAGGAACCTGATTTCCCTGCACTGCCTCGACTACACCCCGAGTATGGAATCACACCACGGTGGCACGTGTTTCAGCACTGTGGGAAAGCCTCAATGGAAAGCCACAGATCCCTGTGTCNCTCAGTCCACTCTGGAGGAACCTGATTTCCCTGCACTGCCTCGACTACACCCCGAGTATGGAATCACACCACGGTGGCACGTGTTTCAGCACTGTGGGAAAGCCTCAATGGAAAGCCACAGATCCCTGTGTCAACTAGACAGGAAGCCTGTCCCTGCTGCTACAGCTTGCAAGAAAAGTGGACGTGCACATCTCCACTCGAGACGAGGCCTGACTCCTGTGTGGAGCCTCCAGAGGTACCCCAAGACGCATGTCAGCACTGGAAAAGAAACCTCAGGTTCCGGCCTCGGCTCCAGATGATGATTTAGGCCTCAGCACCAATTGCGCAGGAATCCTGAGAGGCCCGTCGCAACTCACGTGGACACGGGCATTTCCTGAGGTCACAGGGTGGGGGGGTGTGTGGTCACTGATGTCCTGGTCGTAAATGGAGAGGAACCTGCCGCAACTCGAGACAAACCAGGAGGTTCTCCCCTCCAGGCGAGATGAGGTCCTTGTCCGATGCAGCGTCTTGGGGGAAGTCACCCCTTCCCTCTTGAACATTGAAGGGTTTCTACACACCCTTGTAGTGACTCAAGAAGTTCCCTGACATACCCTTCTCCACTCGAGAGGAACACCTAGGGTCCCGCCACAACTCAAGAGGATCTCTGTTTCCCCCTTCTCCGCTTGAGGTGAGGGTTCCTTTCCCTGCTTCGTCGGGGAAGGATTTCTGGCATTCCTGTCGAATCTCAAGAGGAGGCGCTCTCAACAGGGAAGTCAAGAGGAACTCCAGGTGTCGTGCCACCATACTAAAANAGGGTCCCGCCACAACTCAAGAGGATCTCTGTTTCCCCCTTCTCCGCTTGAGGTGAGGGTTCCTTTCCCTGCTTCGTCGGGGAAGGATTTCTGGCATTCCTGTCGAATCTCAAGAGGAGGCGCTCTCAACAGGGAAGTCAAGAGGAACTCCAGGTGTCGTGCCACCATACTAAAAGACGACCAAATATCTCAGTCCACTCCAGAAGAACCTGATTTCCCTGCACTGCCTCGACTGTCACACCGAGTGTGGACTGACACCACAGTGGCACGTGTTTCAGCCCTGTGGGAAAGCCTCGTGGGAAAGCCTCAAGGTAAAGCCACAGATCCCTATGTCAACTTGACGTGAAGCCTGACCCTGCTGCTACAGCTTGGGAGGAAAGCGGACGTGCATGTCTTCACTTGAGACAAGACCTGACTCCCCTGTGGAGCCTCCAGAGGAACCCCACGATCCATGTCAGCACTGGAGAGGAAACCTCAGGCTCCAGACGAGGACTTAGGAGCTGGCCCCAACTGCGCAGGAATCCCGAGAGTCCCCTCGCAACTCACGGGGAGACTGGCCTTCCCTGAGGCTGCAGGGGCGGGTCTCTGAGGTCCCTGTCGTTACTCGAGAGGAATATGCAGCCATTCGAGAAAAAACAGGAGGTTCTTCCCTCCAGGCGAGATGAGGCCCTTGTCCACTGCGGCGTCTTGGGGGAAGTCACCCCTTCCCGCTTGAACCTCGAAGGGATACTTCACATCCATGCAGGGACTCAAGAAGTACCAAGACAGTACACTTCTCCACTCGAGATGAACACCGAGGTTCCTGCCACAACTCAAGAGGAGCCACGCTTCCGCCTCCTCTGCTCAAGATGAGGGTTCATTTCCCTGCTTCATCGGGAAAGGATACCCGTGGTATCGAAAGAGGAGGCACTCTCAATAGGAAAGTCGAGAGGAACTCCAGGGGTCGTGCCATCATTCCAAAACACCCCCAAACATCTCAGTAAACCCCAGAGGAACCTGATTTCCTTGCACTGCCTCGACTGTCACCCTCAGTATAGACTCACACCACGGTGGCACTTGTTTCAGCCCTGTGGGAAAGTCTGATGGGAAAGCCTGATGGGAAAGCTACAGACCCCTGTGTCAATTTGAAGGGAAGCCTGACCCTGCTGCTACAGCTTGGGAGGAAGGAGACGTGCACGTCTCCACTCGAGATGAGACCTGACTCCCTTGTGGAGCCTCCAGAGGAACCCCACAAAACATGTCATTACTGGGGAGGAAACCGCAGGCTCCAGACGAGGTCTTAGTAGCCGGCCCTACTGGGCAGGAATCCTGAGAGTCCTCTTGCAACTGCGGGGGGACTGCCCTTTCCTGAGACCACAGAGGCGTGTCACTGAGGTACCCATTGTAATTCGAGAGGAACCTGCTGCACCTCGAGAAAAACCAGGAGGTTCTCCCCTCCAGGCGATATGAGGCCCTTGTCCACTGTGGCGTTTCGGGGAAAGTCACCCCTTCCCTCTTGAACATCGAAGGGGTCCTTCACACCCTTGCAGCAACTCAATACGTACCCCAACATACACTTCTCCACTCAAGAGGAACACCGAGGGTAAGCCACAACTCAATAGGAGCCCCGTTTCCCCTCCTCTGCTCGAGATGAGGTTTCCTTTCCCTGCTTCTTCGGGGATGGTTTCCATGCGTTCTAGAGGCATCTGAAGAGAAGGTGCTTTCAACAGGGAAGTCGAGAGGAAATCCAGGGGTCATGCCACTGTTCCAAAAAACCCCAAAATGTCTCAGTCCACTCCAGATGAACTGGGTTGCCCTGCACTGCCTAGAGTATCACACCATGGTGGCATGTGTTTCAGCCCTGTGGGAAAGCCTCGAGGGAAAACCACCGACCCCTGTGTCAAATCGACGGGAAGCCTGACCCTGCTGCTACAGCTTGGGAGGAAAATGGACGTGCACATCTCCACTTGAGACAATGCCTGACTCCCCTGTGGAGCCTACAGAGGAACCACACGCCATGTCAGCACTGGAGAGGGAACCTCAGGCTCCAGACGAGGAGTTAGGAGCCAGCCCCAAATTCGCAAGGATTGCTAGAGGTCCCTCGCAACTCCCGTGAACACTGGCGTTTCCTGAGGCCACAGGGGCGGGTTGCTGACGTCCCCATCTTTACTCGAGAGGAAACTGCTGCAACTCAGAAAAACCAGGAGGTTCTCAGCTCCAGGCAAGATGAGACACTTGTCTGCTGCAGTGTCTTGGAGGAAGTCACCCCTTCCCTCTTGAACCTCGGAGGGGTCCTTCACATCCTTGCAGTGACTCCAGTAGTACCCCAACATACCCTTCTCCACTAGAGAGTAACACTGAGGGTCCCACCACAACTCAAGCCCCTTTTCCCCCGCCTCCACTCGAGATGAGGGTTCCTTTCCCTGTTTCGTCAGGGAAGGATTCCTTGCATTCCCAACTCATCTCAAGAGGAGGCGCTCTCCACAGGAGAGTCGAGAGGAAATCCAGGGGTTGTGCCCCAATTCCGAAAGATCCCCTGATGTCTCAGTCCACTCCAGATGAACCTGGATTCTCAGCACCGCCTCGACTGTAACCCCGAGTATCGGCTCACACCACAGTGGCATGAGTGACAGCCCTGTAGTATGCCTTGAGGGAAAACCACAGACCCCTGTGTCAACTCGACGGGAAGCCTGACCCTGCTGCTACAGCTCATGAGGAAAGCGGACGTGCTCGTTTCCACTTGAAACAAAACCTGACTCCACTGTGGAGCCTCCAGAGGAACCCCAGGATCCATGTCAGCGCAGGGAAGGAAACCTCAGGCTCCAGACGAGGACTTAGGAGCCGGCCCTGACTGCGCAGGACTCCTGAAAGTCCCCTCGAAGCTCGCGTGGAGACTGGCATTTCCTGAGGCCACAGGGGCGGTCACTGAGGTCCCCATCGTTACTCGAGAGGAACCCGTCACAACTCGAGAAAAACCAGGAGGTTCTCCCTTCCAGGCGTGATGAGGCCCTTGTCCGCTGCGGCGTCTCAGGTGAAGTCACCCCTTCCCTCTTGAACCTCGAAGGGGTCCTTCACACCCTTGCAGGGACTCCAAACACACACTGACAAACACTTCTTCACTCGAGACGAAACCCGAGAGTCCCGCCACAACACAACAGGAGCCCCATTTCACCCTTCTTCGCTCGAGATGAGGGTTCCTTTCCCAGCTTCTTCGGGGAAGGATTCCTGGTGTTCCTGTCACATTTCAAGAGGAGGCACTCTCTACAGGAAAGTCGAGAGGAACTCCAGGGATCATACCACCATTCCAAAAGATCCCTAAATGTCTCATTCCACTCCAGCGGAACCTGATTTCCCTGCACTGCCTTAAATGTCACCGTGAGTATGGACTCACACCACGGAGGCACTTGCTTCAGCCCTGTGGGAAAGCCTCGAGGCAAAGCCACAGACCCCTGTGTCAACTCAACGGGAAATTTGACCCTGCTGGAACAGCTTGGGAGGAAAGCAGACGTGCTCGACTCCACTCGAGACGAGGCCTCGCTCCCCTGAGGAGCCACCAGAGGAACCCCACGATCCATGTCAGCACTGGAGAGGAAGCCTCAGGTTCCAGCCTCAGCTCCCGATGTCGACTTAGGAGCTGGTCCCGCCTGTGCAGGAATCCCGAGAGGCCCATAGCAACTCAAGAGGAGACTGGCCTTTCCTGAGGCCACAGTGGTGGGTCCCTGAGGTCCCTGTCGTAACTCAAGAGGAACCTGCCGCAACTCGAGAAAAACCAGAAGGTTCTCCCCTCTAGGCGAAATGAGACCCTTGTCATTTGCAGCGTCTCAGGGGAAATCACCCCTTCCCCCTTGAACCTCGAAGGGATCCTTCACACCCTTGTAGCAACTCAGGAAGTACCCCCACATACCCTTCTCCACTCTAGCAGAACACCGAGGGTCCCACAAATATCACAAGAGGCCCCCCGTTTCCCCTTCTCTGCTTGAGATGAGGGTTCCTTTCCCTGCATCGCCAGGGAAGGATTCCCTGCGTTCCCGTTCAATCTCAAGAGGAGGTACTCTCAACAGGGAAGTCGAGAGGAACCCCAGGGGTCGTGCCACCATTCCAAAAGACACCCAGATGTCTCAGTTCACTCCAGAGGAACCTGATTTCCCTGCACTGCTTCGACTGTCACCCCGAGTATGGACTCACACCACGGTGGCATGTGTTTAAGCCCTGTGGGAAAGTGTCCAGGGAAAGCCACAGACCCCTGTGTCAACTCGACGGGAAACCAGACCCTGGTGCTACAGCTCGGGAGGAAAGCAGACGTTCACGTTTCCACTTCAAACAAGACCTGACTCCCCAGTGGAGCTTCCAGAGGAACCCCATGATCCATGTGAACACTGGAGAGGAAAACTCAGGTTCTGGCCTCGGCTCCAGACGAGGACTTAGGAGCCGGCCCTGATTCGCAGGAATCCCAAGAGGCTCCTCGCAACTCGTGTGGAGAATGGCATTTCCTGAGGCCAGAGAGGCTGGTCCCTTAGGTCCCCGTTGTTACTCTAATGGTACCTGCCACAACTCGAAAAAAAACAGGAGGTCTCCCTTCCAGGAGAGATGAGGCCCTTATCCACTGTGGCGTCTCGGAAGTCACCCCTTCCCTCTTGAACCTCAAAGGGGTCCTTCACATCCTTGCAGGGACTCAAGGAGTACCACAAAAATCACTTCTCCACTCGAGAGGAACACCAGGGGCCCACCGCAACTCAAGAGGAGACCCGTTTCTCCCTCCTCCACTCGAGATGAGGGATCCTTTCCCTGCTTTGTGGGGGAAAGATTCCAGGCGTCCACTTCNTGATGCTAAAGCTGAAATTCCAGTACTTTGGCCACCTCATGCGAAGGGTTGACTCATTGGAAAAGACTCTGATGCTGGGAGGGATTGGGGGCAGGAGGAAAAGGGGACGACCGAGGATGAGATGGCTGGATGGCATCACGGACTCGATGGACATGAGTCTGAGTGAACTCCGGGAGTTGGTGATGGACAGGGAGGCCTGGCGTGCTGCGATTCATGGGGTCACAAAGAATCAGATATGACTGAGCGACTGAACTGAACTGAATGTGTATATTATATACCTACAGTATATTATATATACCCACTATTACACATGTAACATATATATATTACATGTATGATTTATAGTAACCTGGATCTCTTGCATTACAGGCAGATTCTTTACTATCTGAGACACCAGGGAAGTCCCATATTTAAACATGCTATTATATATAAAATAATATAAATAGATAATATAAATTTAATATATGTATATAATATTTATATAAAATATGTAATTTAAATAAATGTATTAAATTCATTTATACAATGTATATGAATTATAATATGTGAAAAAACTGTCAGTAAAATGTATATAAGCATATAACACATTTATATTTTATATTCTATCATGTATTAATATATATACATCTTTATACTCAAAGTGACAACTTCCTCTTCAATGATATGCATCCTCATTGAATTATCATTTTATTTTTGTTGGTGCTTTTGACTATAGGAATTTTTTCTACATTTAGCACACTAACATATTTCAGTTACATGTACTAAAAATATATTTCCAAATCCCTGATGTTTGGTACGTATCTTTCTAAGTGGGCATTTGGTCTTATTTTTAAGTTGTCTTTAATTTTCTCATAAACCTAAAGCATACTCAACCAAAAACATATTGAATGTGATGTTTTTCATCTGTTATCTCATCACTTTCAGAGGTAAGTACTATTGACTATTTGGTATATGTTTTTCTAAATTTCTACAATCATGTCTTTTAAATTTTAAAATCATGTCTTTAATAGATATTCCATATTTTTACATATAACTGAAAATATTAATATCAATTATATATTTTAAAACTTACTCTATATGTCCCAAATTACAACTGTAGGAAATATTTACTTAGCACAGTTCACACATTTTGACCTGTTTTCTCTTTATGTGTCTAGAATAAATTTTGTTACCTGTTTATATGTATCATCTGGGGTTAAGAATAATTCATATTTATACTGTTATGATCACAATAACAATCGTATGCATTGCTGTTTAATTTTATGATTTATACCTATTTATAGGTAATCCTATGTGAGAGCAATAGTTTGCTGCCAGGTAACAGAAGGCCATGTGCTCTGTTATGCCTTAGGTGAATGAGCAGGCAAAGGAGGATGGAAGAATAAATATTCTTAGAGAAGGAGTTGGCATGAAGCCAACAGTCAATGTCCTCCTCTGCTTGGTGTCTGTGCAGGCCATCCTTAGAGTGGCTAGATTAGGCTACGCAGTGAGTGTCTCTAAGACTGTTCTATGCTGTGTGCTCAGTTGCTCAGTCGTGTTCAATTCCTTGCGACCCCATGGACTGTAGCCCAACAGTCTCCTCTTTCCATTGGATTTTCCCAGAAAGAATGAGACTACATCTATGAAAATATTTTGAAGAAAACCTAAGCTGAAGCACAAAAGATGAATATTGCATTGTGGACAGCAAGAGTTATGTACAATTCAGAGGAAGTACCAGTTTAAAAATACATTTTAGGATTTTGATCAGTGATAAAAGGGTGTGGTAGGATTAAATTATATGACCACTTAAGTGTTTAATGGAAGAATTCTAGCTGAAGAAAACTATATAAGGAACTTTTAAAATGAATTAAGTAGTTGTGAAACCTTGTGTTAAAAAGTCCCACAGAGAAAGAGTCATGACTCAGTACAGAATGAGACTGAACAGCTAAAATCAGATAGTCAGGTTTAGCAGCATCAGCACTAAATCAAACACAAATATAGAAAAAGATGAAAAATCCTTTACCCTTACTAGGCCAATAATGAGCTTCTTTTGTCTGATACTGAGTTATTTACTAAATGCTGCTATTGATAAATTTGACTAAGTAAGTATAGTTCAGTTATTTTACAAAATCTTGGCATAAAGTGATAAGCACACTGGAGATGCAGTTTCAGTAAAAAAAAGATCCACATGTTCAAAAGTGATTTAACACTCTTAAAAGTGATTTTAGAATATATTCTAAGAATGATTTTACCACTGAATAATAACAATAAAAAACAGTTGGGGTATACTGGAAACATATGAGGGGACATGTAACTACTATATACTTAAAATAATACACTGAAATTTAAAATAAAATTCCATACCTCTAGAAGAAAAGAGGTATGTACAAAATATTTAATTAGAATTTATTTATTTTAGAATTTCATTTCTGAATATAATAATTCCCTTATTCCCACTTACTGGTGCGAATTTATGTTGTTAAAGTTGGTAACATCTTAATAATCTAAAAGTAAATTTAGAGTTCCTTCACCTAGTAGCCAATATATTGCAGGACTATCACGTAAAGCATACATACCATTTTAAAGTTTTAAAGGTGAGGAGACATAGTAACATATCATATTTTTATTTCTTATCTAGACTAATTTCTTTCTAGGTCATGTAGTATGATTTTTCTATTAAACAGCATTAAAAAATATTAGGTAACTCCCCTCATTATAAACTTTGACATATAGCAGGAAAAAAGACTGTAGTTTTAGCTTAATTGACCATATACTGTTTAGGGAACATTTCAAATAGTTAAAAATAGCTTGTAATGGTAAAACCAGGCTTTGTTAATAATATCAACACATTGCATTAACAGCAAGCATTATTGACTCAATAATTAAATCCATCCTGGGATGGATACAGCACATTACTATAAATGTGTAGTTGCAAAATACACTTTCAAATGAATATTCATCTCAGCATACACTGTCCAAATAGGTTTTTAATATAGAAACAACCGTTTCACTATTTATGACCTTCTAAGGTCTATAAGGAACTAAAGAGACACTTGATGAAGGTGAATGAGGAGAGGGGGAAAGCTAGCTTAAAACTTAACATTCAAAAAACTAAGATCACAGCATCCAGTTCCATCACTTCATGGCAAACAAAAGGGAGAAAAGTGGAAACAGTGATGGATTTCATTTTCTTGGGCTCCAAAATGACTGCAGATAGTGACTGCAGCCATAAAATTAAAAGACACTTTCTCCCTGGAAGAAAACCTACGACAAACAGACAACATATTAGAAAGCAGAGACACCACTTTGCCAACAAAGTTCTATATAATCAAAGCTGTGGTTTTTCCACTAGTCATGTACAGATGTGAGAGCTGGATCACAAAGCAGACTGAGCCCCAAAGAATTGATGCTTTTGAACTGTGGTGCTGGAGAAGACTATTGAGAGTCCCTTGAACAGCAAGGAGACCCAACCAAACAATCTTAAAGGAAACAAACCCTGTAGGACTGTTGCTGAAGCTAAAGCTCCAATACTTTGAACACATGATGCAAAGAGCTGAATCACTGGAAAAGACCCTGATGATGGGAAAGATTGAGAGCAGGAGAAGGAAGGGATGAAAGATAAGATGGCTGGAATAACATTACTGACTCAATGGACATGAATTTGAGCAAACTCAGGGAAAGAGCAAACTCATATTGAAGACAGAGAAATCTGGTATGCTTCAGTCCACAGAGTCACAAAGATTTGGACACGACTTAGTGACTAAATAATAACTACTACAAAGCTTTATAAACCAGTCATCTTTACCAATGTATTACCTTGTTTTAAGTTCTTTAATTGTGGTTCTTTCTTTGTTCTATCTTAATTTCACAGTTGGCATGTAACTCCTATAGTTTTACCTCTTCCCTAAAGAAGAAAATAAATGACCAACTCTGAAGCATAATCTATTACATCTGGATTATTTTTTGTTTTTTAAAAAAGTCTTAAACTTCCCTAAGTTGCTGTTTTCAAACTGACTTATCTCCTCTTTCTATACTCTTATGCATTTTCTCAGAAAAGACAATGGCAACCCACTCCAGTACTCTTGCCTGAAAAATCCCATGGACAGAGGAGCCTGGTGGGCTGCAATCCATGGGGTTGTGAAGAGTTGGACACGACTGAGCGATTTCACTTTCACTTTCCACTTTCATTCATTGAAGAAGGAAATGGCAACCCACTCCAGTGTTCTTGCCTGGAGAATCCTGAGATGGCAGAGCCTGGTGGGCTGCTGTCTATGGAGTCGTAAAGAGTCAAACACGACTGAAGTGACTTAGCAACAGCAGCAGCGTGCATTTTTCTTTGTATAAAATTAATATATCCTAAATGAGAGAACATACGTTATAACCAGGGCATCCCAAGGGGT
>SJYV01045710.1:6682-16754 GCA_006410875.1 Neotragus pygmaeus | reverse complement strand
TGTCCATCACCAACTCCCAGAGTCCACCCAAACCCATATCCATTGAGTCGGTGATGCCATCCAACCATCACAGTGGCCTATCAGTTTCACAGCCTGACGTCCGTCCTGCTTGCCACTTCCTCGGCCACCACCCTAGTTCAGGCCCCCAGTGTTTCTCACTTTGACTGCTATAATAGCCTGTCTCCCACCTCCCACTCCAGCTCTCCTGAGCACCGCTGGCAGATTAACTTCCTAAAGCACAGCTCTGATCCTATCTGTGCCTTACTTAAAAGCCTTCAACAAATTCCTATTGTCAAATGAAATAGGTACTGGCCCCTCACCCTGGTTTTTAAAGCCAGCTACATTAGGGCTTTGACTTAGCCTTTCTGTCTTAATCTCCACAATTTTCTTATATTCAAACTGATTTATAGCCATGAGAAAGAGAGTCAGTTGGTCTTTCTACCAGGATAGGTCATGTGAAATTTCTCTATGAAAAACAATACGGGTTTCCCACAGAAAGGAAGGTAGGAGGTGTGGGGTCATTTTCCATGTCTTGTTAAATGTGATCTTACTATCTGATCTCTTCTCCAAGATTTTTTGTTTGCAAGTTGTATAGGGCATTTACCAGAGTCTGCATGATAGTAGAGTCATTTGTGTGCTTCTCCTCTCTCCATCTTATGGGAGTGAATGCAGTCTGAGGACAAAAAGTATGTCCTCATCTCTGATCGCCTCCACAGCCTAGTACTATGCCTCACACTGCTGCTGCTGCTAAGTCGCTTCAGTCGTGTCCGACTCTCCAGGCAAGAACACTGGAGTGGGTTGCTATTTCCTTCTCCAATGCATGAAAGTGAAAAGTGAANTACTATGCCTCACACTGCTGCTGCTGCTAAGTCGCTTCAGTCGTGTCCGACTCTCCAGGCAAGAACACTGGAGTGGGTTGCTATTTCCTTCTCCAATGCATGAAAGTGAAAAGTGAAAGTGAAGTCGCTCAGTCGTGTCCAACTCTTAGTGACCTCATGGACTGCAGCCTACCAGGCTCCTCCGTCCATGGATTTTCCAGGCCTTACACTAGGGGCATTCAATACATTAAAAAAAAAAAAATTCCCTGACTATATTGAAAAGAGGTTGTGGAGCCTTAAAAAATCTTGTCTTGGCCCTCTCTCTCTCAATATGTCCTTACTCGATCCTCTGAAGATGCAAATATTTTTATTTTTCATGTAGCAACTGTATGTCCTTTCCTCAGATATCATGATGTTATATGTGTGCTGTGCTTAGATGCTCGGTCGTGTCCAAGTCTTTGCGACCCCATGGACTGTTGCCCGCCAGGCTCCTCTGTCCATGAAAATTTCCAGGCAAGAATACTGGAGGGGGTTGCCATTTCCTTCTCCAGGGAATCTTCCTGACCCAAGGATCAAACCTCTGTCTTTTGCATTTCCTGCATTGGCAGGCAGATTCTTTACCTCTGAGCCACCTGGGAAGTAAATTATAAATAGCTAGAAGACAGGAGATTTTTATTGTTTAACCTAGTGTGCATGTCATGTTCAACTTAAGGATTTATGTACATAGCTCTCAATAAATGTTTTATAATAATTTTAATGATAAATCTATTCACAGTGGGTTATTTAATAAATCAAGTGTTCTTTTTAAAAAATTAGGTATATGGGACTTCCCTGGCAGTCTAGTAGCTAAAATTCCATGCTTCCATGGCAGAGGGCATAGGTTCGATCCCTGGTCAGAGAATTAAGATCCAGCATGCTGCATGGCCAAAAATAAAAGCAAAACAAAACTGAGGTATAATGGACTTATCTATTTCAGTTGTGTAATGTAATGATTTGATATTTGCAATCACATACACATATATACAAATACCATATATACTGAGATATATTTGTATAACAGTATTTGTCTTGCTGTGAAACGATCTCCACGATAAGCCTAGTTAACATCTATCACCACATATATTAATAGTTACAAAATTTTTTTCTTATGTTGAGAACTTTTACCATCTACTCTCTTAGCAACTTTCAAAAATGCAATACAGTATTATTAACTATAGTCACTATGCTGTACATTGAAACCTTACCCATGACTTACTTATTTTATAACTGTAAGTTTGTACCTTCTGATCTTCTTTGCCCATCTGATCCTCCCCCCACCTCCACCTCTGGTAACCTATCTGTTCTCTGTATCTGTGAGTTTGTTTTCTCTTTCTTTTTTTGTTTTAAGATTCCATAAATGAGATCATATAGTATTTATCTTTTTTGTCTGACTTATTTCACTTAGCATCGAGATCCTCTGGAGGAAAGCATGGCGACCCACTCCAGTATTCTTGCCTGGAGAATCTCCTTGGACAGAGGAGCCTGGTAGGCTATAGTCCATGGCATCACAAAGTCAGACACAGTTGAGCAACTAAGCATGATATCCTCAAGGTGTTGTAGCCACTTATTCCGGGAAACGAACTCACTCAGAAGGACAATGCAGATAGTGGAGTGCAGTTTATTACACTGGCGGGCCCAACGCAGAGTCTCCTCTTCGCCAAGGACCCTGACCAGTTTTTGTGAAAACGTTATATACCCTAAGTGTACGTGCCCAAACCCACCTACCCAAATTGCCTGAACAAAGGAAAAGAAAGACACAGTCAAAGATAACCCGTGATTCATATGCTTTAGACCTAGGTAGTTAACAGTGGACAGTTATCAATAGGCCTGTGGTCATACCCCAACAAGCATAATAGAATTTATGCTTCTATTTGGTTACACTGATAATTAGGGTATTCTTTTAGGTGACGGAGAGTCTAGGTATGAGCCTTGGGGCTCTTCTTTCAAGGAGGTCTGGTTTTCCAGTTGCTTTGTAATTTCCATAGCTACTGGGCATATAGATCAAAGTCCATAGTCCAGCTCAAGATGGAGTCCTACTTTCAAGACGGAGCCAGTTCTTTCTGTTTCCTCCTTCAAAGGTCCATCCATATTGTCACCAGTGGCAAGATTTCATTATTTTTTATGGCTGAAAAATATTCCATGTATGTGTATATAAGTACATATATTTCTTTATCCATTCATCCACTGATGGACATTCTTACATTGGTTCCATATCTTGGCTATTGTGCATGGGAGTGCAAATACCTTTTTGAGTTAGTGTTTTCACTTTTTGGATAAATATCCAGTGGTACTAAAAAGCAAAGTTGCTGGATCATATGGTAGTTCTATTTTTAACTCTTTGAGGAAACTTCTTACTGTTTTTCATAGTGACTACACCAATTTACATTCCCACCAACAGAGCACAGGTGTCCCATTTTCTCTATATCCTAAATAAGAGGATATAGAGAGCTCTTATTTCTTGTCTTTTTGCTAATAACCATTTTAATGGATGTGAGTGATATCTTGTTGTTTTGATTTGCATTTTGCTAATATTTAATTATGTTGAGCATCTTTTCATGTACCTGTTGGCCATCTGTAAGTCTGGGGTCTTAAACTAGGATGGAAGAGTATGTAAAATTATGTACAAAAATGTCCAATTTTCTCTGGGGAGAGGGTTCATAGCTTCCATCGGATACTCACGGGTATCTATCAAAGAGAAAAGAGTGAGAGCCATTTTTATGAATTACTATATCTATGGAAATGTTTTTACTTTGTCCCTATTCATTTCTTGCAAAAGAATTTTTTAAAATATCACCAGTTGTCCCACAGACAATAGAACTAGCACTGATAGAATCATTTGGAATTAATTCCTGATGCTTCTTCCAAACTTCTATGCTCTTCTCACTTTTGCTAAGTATCTTGCTTTGACTAGACTGAAGTACTGAATAATGCAGTCCCAGGCATGTCGTATAAGGGTCTCACATTTGTTACATACATCTTCCTTTTCTCTTCTTTTAATATTAAGAGGGGTTTGCTATTTTCACAAGAAATTTTTACTCTATGCTCACTATCAAAATCCCTAAGTAATCCCATCTTTTTCATGCCAACATTTTGACTGGTCCCACAGTTTTGGTTAATAGTTTAAGAGAAAAAAAACTCTTCTATCAGGGCCAGTCTTAACATTAGATCATTAACTTTTCCTGATAAACTTTAGAAAAAGGAAGTGGAAAGTAAGCATTGATCTTATTATTAAAAACTTGCATCTTGTTTAATTTTCTTTTTTACAAAAGTGATCTCTTCCCTCTGATTATTAATGATTTTTTTCTGTATCTTTCTTTCTCCCTCATTCCCTTTGTGATTCACTTCCCTCCAGTGGCTTAATTTAGTTAATGTTCTCATTAGTGCCACTTTTACTCCAGCAGATTTCCTGGGTTTTCACATCAGTGCATTTCCATATGATAAACTCCATTAACAAGTCTGAACATTCAGGGAAAAGAAAGCAGTCATTCAAAGCAATGGGCTCTACTTCCTTTGCTCTCATCTTCTGATCCAACTTTCTCGGCTATTTTGGAGCTTCATCAGCAGATAACTCCATCCGAAGAAAATAAGCACTGCGCTGTGGCATCAAAGCTGATGGCTGAACAGACTTATTTCCTAGTAGGTACTGTTCATATATGTCATCACCATCAGTGAAAAATATATGTATATTTTTAGATTCAAGAAAGACACAATCCCTCAGAATGTTTTTTAGGCCATTTTTTTCCAAATAGTGACGTAGATTTGTCCTGATACACTCATCTTTTTCTTCCAATCTCCAAGCTTCTCCAGACATGGTTAGGAGAATTGTATCATCTGGGTTATGGAATCAAAAATCTAAACAACAGACTATTTGGTCTGACATTCTAAGTGATGTTTCTCAACCTATATTGTCAGATGGTAAAGAATCTGCCTGTAATGAGGGAGACTTGGGTTAGATCCCTGGGTTGGGAAGATCCTCTGGAGAAGGGAATGGCTACCAACTCTTGTATTCAGGCCCAGAGAATTCCATGGACAGAGGAGCCTGGTGGGCTACTATCTATGGAGTCTCGAAGAGTCAGAATGACTGAGTGACTACCATTTTCACTTTACTTTCACTGTATGTTGGTAGTGACTGGAGAGTCTTAAAACTGATAATTGGGCCTCATCCCTAAAAGTTCTGATTTAATTGATGAGGGTGGGGTGTAGCAGTAGGGATCTTTAACAGCTAATAATGTGTGTGTGTTCAGTCACATCCAACTCTTTTCGACCCCATGGACTGTAGCCTGCCAGGTTCCTCTGTCCATGGGATTTTCCAGGCAAGAATACTGGAACTGGTTGCCGTTTCCTACTCCAGGGTATCTTCCCCACCCAAGGATTGAACCCGTGTTTCCTGAGTTGTCAGGTGGATTCTTTACCACTGCACCACCTGGTCCCCAAAAGTCCCCGAAACTAATACAGTGACAGGCAAAGATGAGGGCCAGCACTCTAAAGCAAAACAGGACTGATACAATCAGCTTCAATCAATGAAGCCAAAAGAATGCTATCCACATGATGTCATAATACTGTTGTAAGACAGTAGAGGGCAGAGTTGACAAATTTATATAAACTGTTTAGGAAATAGCAATTAGTAATGTAATCTTCAAGTAATCTAACGTAATCTAATGTGAACATTGTACTCTGTAGTCATCTTTTGTCACAAAGCTTTCATTTACTGCTAAAGACAAATTAGTTTTTGTATGTTGGAATTTACTGGGAAGCCCCTGAGTGGTGCCTGATCAATAGTGTTATTACATAATTTGTGTATTTTTGAGAAAGCAAAGGGACACTTGATTCTGCTGAGGCAATAAGTGTAAGCCACGATTGTCTTAGGTAAGGGACATGTTACCTTATGGTCACTATGTCTTCTGTGGGATCTAGTAAAAGAGCCAGAAATTGTAACATGGCTTTGGAAGTAAAGTAACCAGTGGCAACTATGTGTCTTAGGTTTATTTTCACTATAATTTCAAAAGGTCATTTTGTTCTTAATTTTTCATTTGGGATTCCCTGGTGGCAAAGAATCTGCTTGCCAATGCTTAAGACTGGGGTTCAATCCCTGGGTGGGGAACATCCCCTTTAGAAGGTACTTACGCTGATTATAACAGTCTTCAGTATTATATTTATGTATGTTCATCTATTACTGTTTAAGCATCTCGGGCAATTGAAAAGAAAGTAAAGACGTGCTTTTAAGTATCAAGCATTATACAGTCTGCTTGAGAAAAGAAAACTAATACATGAAGCTGCATGTTTTTCAAAGTTGAGTGATAATTGATAAGTATCAAGATTGATTAGGCAACCTTAGGAAAATCAAACAGTTAAGGCAGAAGTGGTAAAGAACACAAAGTAATGGAGATAATTAGCTTTGGATTGAATCCAATGGCTGATCTGAAGGCTTGACAACTCTTCCCACTGTGCATAAAATGTATCAGGGAGTGAGCATGTATCAAGCAAATCCAGCATGTGACCACTGAGAGGGTGAAAAACAGATCAGCTGTGCCCAATTTGTGTAACAACTGTTTTTTACCTTCAAGGCACATATTTATTTCATTATCTGAATTACAGATGAAACTATTGGCTCATTGTTTTCCTTTAGTTCACTGCTGTTTTGTCCTTACCCCAACCCTCTTCTCTATCAAAACTTGCTCACAGGAAAGAATCTAATATTTGCTACTTATATTTAATGATATTTCCCCCAAATTAAAAATAATTTTGTTTTGTTATGAAAATGTACTATACGCACAAATAACCAAATATTATAGAAGAATAGAGAAGGAAGTAAGAATTAGTGTTGGTTCTATTAAGTAAAAGAAATTTAAGATTTTTTAGAGTATCCTTCCTTAGTCAGCTTAGGATTATTTGATGGCTACTTAAACAGTATGTCATGATGTCTTTCCCTATCAATAAATATAAAACCACATTGTCACTTAACTAGTTACATAGAATGTGTGTGTGTATACATACCCACTATACTTAGTTTAATCAATTATACTGTGATGAACATTGAATTCCCAATTTTTCCTTTTAAAAACATTATTATAACGAACAGCTAGTATGTTTTTACTACAAGTGTAAAATTTAGAAAGCTAGAGCTGAAAGAGTCCTTGGAGACTAGCTAGTTCAAGGCCATCATTTTGTGGAAGAAAAACAAAGACAGAGAAAGGCTAACAGGGAGTAGAAGCCAGGTCTTTTGACGATATCTACGGATCTTTTCAGACAAGCCTATTACCATCTATTAAAAATTTGCTTGGTTATTAAAATGCCACTAAATGGCATTGACTTTTCCTTACTCCAGTAGCTGAAAGCCTGTACCTTAAAAGCTGACTCTTCCCAAGGTCATTTGCATTTTAATATTGGTTGTTAGTTATGGAATAAGTTAAAAGATTCATATATAGATAATATTAAATCTTTGGAATGAGGGTAGGGAACGCCTTAAGTGCTTGAAATAGCATGGGGCAAGCTCCGACTTCAATTTCTGGCCATATTTGGTAGAGGGGAGGAGTGGGTGTTGAGAAATAGGTTTAAGCAGTAGCTGAGGTCAGTAATGGAACATTGACATTCACTCACAGCTTTGAAACACTTCCAAAAGAAGGGTCAAAAACTTTCACTTATTTTGGTTTCTGCTATGGAAGATTTCTGTTTGTCTCCAAGGCATTCAGTATGACAGTTATCCAAGTCTATGCCCCAACCAGTAATGCTGAAGAAGCTGAAGTTGAACGGTTTTATGAAGACCTACAAGACCGTTTAGAACTAACACCCAAAAAAGACGTCTTTTTCAGTATAGGGGACTGGAAAGCTAAAGTAGGAAGTCAAGAAACACCTGGAGTAACAGGCAAATTTGGTCTTGGAATGCGGAATGAAGCAGGGCAAAGACTAATAGAGTTTTGCCAAGAAAATGCACTGGTCATAGCAAACACCCTCTTCCAACAACACAAGAGAAGACCCTACACATGGACATCATCAGATGGTCAACACCGAAATCAGATTGATTATATTCTTTGCAGCCAAAGATGGAGAAGCTCTATACTGTCAACAAAAACAAGACCAGGAGCTGACTGTGGCTCAGATCATGAACTCCTTATTACNACAGAAGAACTGATGCTTTTGAACTGTGGTGTTGGAGAAGACTCTTGAGAGTCCGTTGGACTGCAAAGAGACTCAACCAGTCCATCCTAAAGGAGATGAGTCCTGGGTGTTCATTGGAAGGACTGATGTTGAAACTCCAATACTTTGGCCACCTGATGTGAAGAACTGACTCATTTGAAAAGACCCTGATGCTGAGAGGGATTGAGGGCAAGATGAGAAGTGAACGACAGAGGATGAGATGGTTGGATGGCATCACTGACTCATTGGACATGGGTTTGGGTGAACTTCGGGAGTTGGTGATAGACAGGGAGGTCTGGTGCACTGTGGTTCATGGGGTCGCAAAGAGTCGGACACGACTAAGTGACTGAACTATATACTTCTTTTCTATGTTTTTCATGTAGTCACATCACAGTTTCCTTGATTTCACACCTCTGTTCTATGATGGTTAGATTGTTTAGACTGAAGCAAATCTAGAATGTCAACATGTACTTGGAGATGACGGACAAGATGGATAGAATCTGGGTAAGTANTATATACTTCTTTTCTATGTTTTTCATGTAGTCACATCACAGTTTCCTTGATTTCACACCTCTGTTCTATGATGGTTAGATTGTTTAGACTGAAGCAAATCTAGAATGTCAACATGTACTTGGAGATGACGGACAAGATGGATAGAATCTGGGTAAGTAGACTCAACTTCTATACTAATTCACCTCATGACTATTCTTCAGTTTTTTTTTTTTTTTTAAACATTACACTTTGTTTCTTGAAGACAAAGAACTGGCTTAATAGTGAATGGTTGACACATTTTACTGGAAAAAATATCTCTTTGGTAGAATTTGGTATGAATATCCTGCTGCCAAATGAAGAGTCCTTTTGGTTTTAAAGTTTTAGGGTAGGTTCATCACTTGTATCAGAGAAGGAAATAGCACCCCACTCCAGTATTCTTGCCTGGAAAATCTCATGGATGGAGGAGCCTGGTAGGCTGCAGTCCATGGGGTCACCAAGAGTTGGACACAACTGAGCAACTTCACTTTCAATTTTCACTTTCATGCATTGGAGAAGGAAATGGCAACCCACTCCAGTGTTCTTGCCTGGAGAATCCCAGTGATGGTAGAGCCTGGTGGGCTGCCGTCTATGGGTTCACACAGAGCTGGACACAACTGAAGTGACTTAGCAGCATCACTTGTATAATTACTGTTAATAAATATTTTCCATGTATAATAGATATCCTCAATTATGATAAAATTATTCTACAATAAAAATTTAGTGAAATATAAAATAATATTAAAGTAAATGTTATAAATGCAATTTTTAATTTAGATACAATTTTTAAATAAATAATCAATTTACAAGTGAGGTTTATAGCTCATCTCAGAGAGTCAGTTCAGCTCAGTTCAGTCACTCAGTCGTGTCCAACTTTTTGCGACCCCATAAATTGCAGCATGCCAGGCTTCCCTGTCCATCACCATCTCCTGGAGTTCACTCAGACTCACGTTCATTGAGTCCGTGATGCCATCCAGCCATCCCATCCTCTGTCATCCCCTTCTCCTCCTGCCCTCAATCCCTCCTAGCATCAAAGTCTTTTCCAGTGAGTCAACTCTTCTCATGAGGTGGCCAAAGTACTGGAGTTTCAGCTTTAGCATCATTCCTTCCAAAGAAATCCCAGGGTTGATCTCCTTGAGAATGGACTTGTTGGATCTCCTTGCAGTCCAAGGGACTCTCAAGAGTCTTCTCCAACACCACAGTTCAAAAGCATCAGTTCTTTCTTCACAGATCATCTAATCACACTAGGACCACAGCCTTGTCTAATTTAATGAAACTAAGCCATGCCTTATGGGGCCACCCAAGATGAGCGGGTCATGGTGGAGCAGTCTGACAGAATGTGGTCCACTGGAGAAGGGAATGGCAAACCACTTCAGTATTCTTGCCTTGAGAACCCCATGAACAGTACAAAAAGGCAAAATGATAGGATATTGAAAGAGGAACTCCCCAGGTCAGTAGGTGCCCAACATGCTACTGGAGATCAGTGGAAAAATAACTCCAGAAAAAATGAAGGGATGGAGCCAAAGCAAAAACAATACCCAGCTGTGGATGTG
>SJYV01045706.1:190309-213501 GCA_006410875.1 Neotragus pygmaeus | reverse complement strand
GTCTTTTTAACTATTCCTTTGCTTTCTTCTTTTTCTTTACCTTTGCTGGCAATGCCCAGAGAGTTTCATTTTGAGGTAAGGTCCAATAAACTGGATGTCAATCAGACACAGAAATTGCTATCTTATGATATGAGGCAGTATTCAAGGGGAGGATACTGTGGCCAACAGTATGAAGGGAAATCATCATTGTCATAATCATCATACTGATTCAGCATTTACTGAACACAAAGATCCAGAAGCTATTTTAAGGGCTTTAAGTATGAAGTGTGCTAAATCATTTCATTTACAATAACCCAAAGAGGTGGGTATTGCTGGAAGTGAGGACTTCAGTCGACACACAGAGAGGTCACATAACCTGGGCAAGGTCCCAAAGATAGTGGATGGTGGAGTCGATGCCATCCGGTTCCAAGCCTGCAGCTTCTACTGCATCCCACTCTCAGGACCAAAACCTAAAGGCAAAAGAATCTTGAGCTTGCCTACAGTGTACAGGCCAGAGTTGCCTAATTATTTGAAAAACTTTTAAAGCTGTATAACATCCACCAGTTCATCTTCCCTACTTCNCAGCTTCTACTGCATCCCACTCTCAGGACCAAAACCTAAAGGCAAAAGAATCTTGAGCTTGCCTACAGTGTACAGGCCAGAGTTGCCTAATTATTTGAAAAACTTTTAAAGCTGTATAACATCCACCAGTTCATCTTCCCTACTTCCTTCTGTTTCCCTGTAGAAATTAGAAGGTCCTAAATTCAAGAAACTTGATAGATTATCACTTTTCTCTGGGCTTTGATTCCAGTGGTAAATATAAAAATAAGCCACAGAAAACAAGATAATATTAGAATCACAAAGCACATCATCCTCTCAATCAGATAATAGTGATGAGCCAAAGGCCTACTGCTTTCTGGCAGTAGATGCTCAGCAGGGCCTGGGGACCAGGATAAAGGACCACCAGCACAGGACTGGCTTTTCCCGTGCTTCGGTGTCACTGCCTGAAAAACGGAGCTGATGATCTCTGGGCCTCATTAGAGCACTGCTGCTGCTACATCGCTTCAGTCGTGTCCAACTCTGTGCGACCCCATAGATGGCAGCCCACCAGGCTCCCCCGTCCCTGGGATTCTCCAGGCAAGAACACTGGAGTGGGTTGCCATTTCCTTCTCCTACAAGATGGAAAAAATTCATGTCTCTATCTGAGAAGTCTGAATCTCCTCAGAGAAAACAATGATCACCCAGATTAATTAATCTAAATATGACAGTGACTAGTTGGTGCTAATCCTCTTTAATTGTTCCTCAGTATTAAAATGAACATGAAAACCCAACCTATTACAATAGAGGGGTGAAGGAAAACTAAGCGAAGCAAAAAGAAGAAAGAGAATCCTATAAAAGGCTTCTGTCACAACTGTATTCTACAGTGACATGGCCACGTGTGCGGGCCTGTTCTTCCATCGTCATTACATCAGCTTTTCCTACTGGGTTGTCACTCCCCTTCATGCTACAAATGCCCCTCCTCTTCCAGAAGCAGACCCTGTGGTTACTGGAAGTATGAGGCTGAGGTTTTGTACTCAATCCCAGATCACATCAGAGTGGGAGACACTCTGCCTGAATCAGACCTCAAAGACAGACTTCAAATATATGAGAGGACAAGTCTATTTTCTGCAGATTAACAAAGTCTGTAAGGATATACCGAATATAACCTGAACTCTATTCATTCAAATATTTATTGAATACATACCAAGTACCAGGGAGTGTTCTAGAAGATTTTGATATAGAAGTAAATAAAACAGACTCAACACCATCACTGGCCTCTGGAGTTTACATTTCTAGAGAGAAGCACAGACTAGCTCTCCCTGTAGTTGAAGGGAATTCATATTAATGAAATACTACCCTGTGGTTCTATGAAGGAAGTAAATGAACGGATGGCAGTTTATGTTCCTCATGTGGCCTTCCCTGGTAGTTCAGCTGGTAAAGAATCTGTCTATAAGGCAGGAGACCTGGGTTCAATCTCTGGGTCAGGAAGATTCCCTGGAGAAGGGAATGGCAACCCACTCTAGTATTCTAGCCTGGAGAATTCCATGGACAGAGGAGTCTGGCAGGCTAAAATCCATGGGGTCGCAAAGAGTCAGACACGACTGAACAAATAAGCACACACATGTTCTTCGTGTGTTTCATAGAGAATATAGACTACATTTCCCAGGTGGCTTGTAGCTTCCCTGGTGGCTCAGAGGTAAAGAATCTGCCTGCAATACAGGAACCACAGGAGACGCAGATTCAGTGCTTGGGTGGGGAAGATTCAGTGGAGGAGGAAATGACAACCCACTCTAGTATGCTTGCCTGGAAATTCACATGGACAGAGGAGCCTGATGGGCTACAGTCCATGGGGTCGCAAAGAGTCGGACACTACTGAAGTGACTAAGCGCGCACACTGCATTTCTCAGTGCCATATAGGATACTACTGGCCCTACAGCTTGAATCCCATGGAGATGTAGTAATTTAGGTAATTACCATTGTACTTTTTCCCCCCTCTTCTCTTTCCTGAGCAGAGAAATCAAGGATGCTTCATCACCATGAATGATACTTAAGAAAGAGAAAAACAAAACCCTAAGTGAAACCCTGAAAGCAGATGTCCAGCAGGCCAAACTCAACCCAGTAAACTTTATATTTGGTAGTGGGCTTCCCTGGTAGCTCCCTCGTGATTTCCCTTGTGGTTCAGGACTTCCCTTGTGGCTCAGCTGGTAAAGAATCCACATGCAATGAGGGAGACCTGGGTTCGATCCCTGGGTTGGGAAGAGCCCTTGGAGGAGAGCATGACAGCCCACTCTAGCACTCTTGCCTGGAGAATCCCCATGGACAGAGGAGCCTGGCAGGCTACAGTCCATGGGGTCACAAAGTCAGGCACAGCTGAGTCACTAAGCACAGCACAGCACATATGTTAATCCCGATCTCCCAAATTATCCCTCCCCTCGCCCTTTCCCCTCTGGTCATGGTCCTCTTGATCATCAAGCTGATTCTGTTGCTCACTCCTGCCTCTCCAGCTATGGGGGTGCCTCTTTCTTCTCCTACCAGAGGGAAGTCTACACTTATACTATGAGGTTTTGGATCCAACTCAGGGACGTCCAAGATGCTATCCGTCTAGATGCTTGTGGACCCAGCTAAAGCAAAATGTTCCCTGTGGTTTCAGGGACAAGGTCACACCCATTTTCTTTTGCAATGTTCTTAGTAGAGTTTGAGTTGGAATAAACAGCTGATAGGAAAGCAGCTTCTTTTTTCCCCATTGTTTCCTTTTTCTTTTTTTCCCCTTTCTTCTCTTCCTAGGTTTTCTACATTTCAAATCCAAATGAAAAGGCAAAATACTAGCAATTTAGCTGAAATACATTGCTTCTAGTAGCTGCTGCTACTGCTGCTGCTAAGTCGCTTCAGTTGTGTCCAACTCGGTGCGACCCCAGAG
The DNA here is from genome assembly GCA_006410875.1 of Neotragus pygmaeus. Lineage (NCBI taxonomy): Eukaryota > Metazoa > Chordata > Mammalia > Artiodactyla > Bovidae > Neotragus > Neotragus pygmaeus. The sequence continues at coordinate 210,065 of SJYV01045706.1, read as the reverse complement.
ATGGCAGCCCACCAGGCTCCCCCATCCCTGGGATTCTCCAGGCAAGAACACTGGAGTGGGTTGCCATTTCCTTCTCCAATGCATGAAAGTGAAAAGTGAAAGTGAAGTCGCTCAGTCGTGTCCAACTCTTTGTGACCCCACGGACTACAGCCTACCAGGCCCGTTTAGTATCTACAGGGACAAAAATACCAAAGAATCAGAAGTTAATGAGATTTCAAGGGGAGAAAACCTCTGCAAATCACAGAGCGAGTCCTGTTGATGCCAGCAAGGCAGAGGTCCCATGTTTTGGAGAAGATGCATGGTATGACCCTGCAGGCCACCCAGCAGCCCCCGAGTGTCCTCATGTCCCTGGTCTGTGCTGAGGTCTGCGAAGAAGCAAGAGGAGAGCACAGTCACGTTACATCCCTGTAAAGTACACTTGACATGTCTGTCCAACAGCCCTCTCCATGGCTTTCTCCCAGAAACCCACAATCCTGAAGTTTTTCCCGACTCCCTACCTCCAGGCTAACATGGTCAGACTAAGAAAAATGTTCCTGGATATGCTTGTCTTCTGCTGAGTTTATCAGTTGTCAGGCAAACCAGGTGAATTTAAACTTTGTCCTGATTTTAGAAACGGAGATTACAAAACAGAAACAGATTCACAGACGTAGAAAACAAACTTATGGTTACCAAATGGGAAGGGGAGAGAGATAAATTAGAAGTTGGGATTAACAGATATACATTACTATATGTAGAATAGGTTAAAAAAAAAACACAAGGTCCTACTGTATAGCACAGGAAATTATAGTGAATACCTTGTAGTAACCTATAATGGAAAAGAATCTGAAAAGAATACCTATAACTGGAATATATATGCATATATACATTCAGTCCATGGCTACAGTCCGTGGGGCCACACAGAATCAGACATGACTGAGTGACTTTCACATTCACTTTCTTTCTTTCATGTGGGATCTAGAAAAAATAGTATTGATGAACCTATTTATAGGTAAGAAATGGAGACGGAGATGCAGAGAAAAGACTTATGTACACAGGGGGACAGAGAGAGCAGGATGAATTGAGAAAGTAGCATCGACATATACACCCTGTCAGGTGTAAAACAGATAACTTGTGGGAAGCTGCTGTAGAACACAGGGAGCCCGGCCTTGTACTCTGGGAAGACCTGGAAGGGAGGGATGGGAGAGGGAAGGGAGGCTCATGAGGGAGGGAATATAAGTAACTATGACTGATTTGTATTGTTGTACGGCAGAAACCAACACAACTCTGTAAAGCAATTATCTCCCAATTTTAAAAAAAATTGACATAGGAAACAGACCTATGGACATGGATGGAGGGAAGGAAGAAGAGGGTGAGACGCATGGAGAGAAGACCAAGAAAGCAGATATGCTACTATTATCTGCAAAACAGATAGCCAATGGAAATTTGTTGCCTGACTTAGGGAACTCAAACCAGGGCTCTGTAACAACCTAGAGGGATGGGAAGGGGTGGGAGCTGGGAGGTTCAGGAGGGAAGGGACATATGTATATCTGTGGCCAATGCATGTTGATGTATGGCAGAAACCAAAGCAATATTGTCAACCAATTATCCTTCAATTAAAAATAATTTTTAAGTGATTTTTTAAAAGTCACGAAAAAAATTAAAAGTAGAGGGAAATAATACAAATTAATAACTGTATCAATTATATTAATAATATACATAGTATATTTATGTATTATAGATACTTATAGTATTTGCATTTTTCATATATATATGTATATATATACATATATAGACAGCTAGGGGAAATATGTCAACCAAGTACATTACTGAAAGAGCTATATCTATCAGTCCCACCCTCCCTAACCTTGACTTTACCCCATGAGAAATTCTAGTAAATACGTGTTTTTTGGATATCTCTTTAGAAATTCAGAATGGGTGAATATTGCACGCACATATTATAAGTCGCTCCTAATGGAGTCAGATAGGAAAGGAGGAACTTGGAAATGAGACTGGAAAGAGCATTAGCAGTAGACTCCCTGCAATGCCTATTGACAAAGTTGGTGTGTGTAGTGGCTTGAATAGTGTCCCTACCCCCCACCCCAATATTCATGTGAATCCACAACCCAAAATCTGACTGTATTTGAAAATAGGGTCTTTGTAGATGTTGTTAAGATAAGACTGAGATGAGATCATCCAAATGGCATACATTCAAATCAAAATGTTCTTATAAGAAGCAGAAAAGAATGCAAAGACAGAGCGAGGAGGGCTGGGGGGAGTCCAGAGCAGAGGTTGGAACGATGATGCCGCAAGCCAAGGAAGGCCAGGAGCTACCAGAAGCTGGAAGAGGAAGGAGCCTCCCCTAGGGTCTTTGGAGGGAGTGGGACCCCCTGACATTTGATTTTGGACTTCTGGCCTCCAGACCCTGGAAGAATACTTTCTATTGTTTCAAGTCACCCAGTCTGGGGCAATTTGTTCTGGCAGCCACAGGAAATGAACACAATGAGGAAAAGTAAACCAGGTCCTTAGAATGGGGAATTAGCTTGAGAGAAAGAAGTAGGTAGCTAAAATAGAAAGAGGACTTGGCAGCAGTTTCCTCTGCACACAGATGCGAAGGCCATGACTGGGATTATAAATCCTGGGAGCGGGACGGGAGGATTGGCAGTGAGTGACCTGCTGAGCTGTGCCTCACTGGTTAAATGAGATTATCCGGAACCATTTCTTTCTCAAGCACCAATTTACTTGACATCTCTGGATCACAGCAGAATTAAAGGAAAGCAGTACAGCTGCGAGCCCGGCAGCCAGGCTTGGCAAAACGAGGGGGCCAGAATCAGGCCATCACCTCCGTAGGCAGTGCCAGCTTGCACACCATACCTAGCTTGCTGGCAGAACGAGAGAGGGGAAAAATCAGCAATTCCAAGTCCCCAGTACCAGGAAGATATGGAAAATGAGACTCAGAAAAGAAAAACCTCTTTGAATGCTTATTACCTGAAACAAATCAAAACAAATACACAAGCATCTCCTTGGAACTGCTGGGAAGCGAATGTAACACATTTTTGTGAGTTGGGGATGGTAAGCGGAAATTGAGGATCATATCCACTGCTACCGATTTAAAATGTGCAAGATATTAATCACATCACCTTCATTTAGAGACCAGTCTTTATGATTAATGTAAAAATAAAAAGGATACATTTACCCCCACTCAGAACCTGGCTGATAGACAAGATCTCGAGTTCTACAAACGCAAATTTTCCTATCTCCCTAGCAAAGTTCCAGCGGTGGTTTTGGCCTGGTGAAAAAGTATTTTCAGTCTCCTCCACTGGGGTGGCTTAGCCAAAAACCTTTTCATGGGATTGTGTTGACACATGACAGATATAGTCCTAACCCCAGCAACTTGAAGTATCTCTCCCCACCCACTCATCTTGTCATCTGCTCCTCACCCACTTAGATGACAGAAACTATGGTGTACTTGGTGTTCAATTAAGCACTTGGTGAACTAAATTAAGCTGAGTGGAAAGGCTGCCTGAATTAAAACCTTTTGGAGAAAGAGCCAACAAGGGGAACTTTGGAAAGGGGATTATCCATTGTGGTTAGAGGTGCCTGGGGGGATGGAAAGGGCGCTGCAGAGGACTGGACTTTGTAAGAGAAAGCAAGCTACCAAAAGTGAGAAAGTTTACTCTGGCAGCAGAAAAGCATGGAGGTTTTGGGGGTAAATGTTGACTAAAAAATACAATAATGATCTGAAAGTAGGGAATTATTTGGTGGGAATGTTTAGGACTTCAAGGCCAGAAGACAGCATATCAGTAGCTCTGAGTAATCTGCTCCAAGGAGGCAGGAGGGGAAGTCAGGCTATATACAAGTTTGCAACAGAGGCAACAGGCAATCTGAATATCAAAGATCAGATATCAAGCTAAGGAATTTAGCATTCTGTGTATGGGAAGATGCAAGCCTCTGGGCTCCGTGAATTCATTCCTTCATATGCACCTCAGCTATCTGGAGCCAGTCCTTTCTTCGTTCACCTTAAGGAGTGGCCCCAGTGGCAGATGACTGCTTCCTGTGTTCCCCCAGCTCCTCAGCAGTCACCATGGGGTGCGACAGAGTCAGCTGGATCTCAGTTTTGGGTGTCCTCATTCACTTTTGGAGGCCAGAAATCAATGATGGCTGTGACATTTCTTGTTTATTGATATGGCAGGAGCTTTTTTCATTTCACCAGAAGGAGATGGGCTAAGTGTTTTTTTTTTTTTTTAAAGGAAGCAAAAAGAGCAGTTACGAATCCACTTACCAGTTCAGGTGGAGATAAAGGATCAGCCATGAAATTAGAAGACGCTTACTGCTTGGAAGAAAAGTTATGACCAACCTAGACAGCATANTTGTGAAGGGCCTCTCGGGATTCCTGCGCAGTGGGGTCCATCTCCTATGTCCTCGTCTGGAGCCTGAGGTTTCTTCTACAGTGCTGCCATTGATTTCGGGGTTCCTCTGGAGGCTGCACAGGGGAATCAGGCTTCATTTCCATGGAGACATACACGTCCGCTTTCCTCCCGAGATGTAGCAGCAGAGTGAGGCTTCCCAACGAATTGACATTGGGGTCTGTGGCCTTCCTTCAAGGCTTTCCAACAGGGCTGAAACACGGGACACCATGGTGTGAGTCCATATTCAGGATGACATTCGGGGCAGTGCAGGGAAAAGAAGATCCTCTGGAATGCACTGAGACATTTGGGGCTCTTTTGGAATGGTGGCACAACCCCTGGAGTTCCTCTCCACTTTCCTGTGGAGAGTGTCTCCTCTTGAGATGCCGCAGGAATGCCTGGAATCCTTCCCTGAAGCAGAAGGGAAAGGAACCCTCATCTCTAGGGGAGAATTGGGAAAAGAGGCTCCTCTTGAATTGTGGCAGGAACTTCGGTGTTCCTCTCGAGTGTAGAAGGGTATATCAAGACACATCTTGAGTCACTGCAAGTTTGTGAAGGACCCCTTCGAGGTTTAAGACAGAATGGGTGACTTCCCCTGAGACGCCTCAGCGGACAAGGGCCTCATTTCTCCTGGAGGGGAGAACCTTCTGGTTTTTCTCGATTTGTGGTAGGTTCCTCTCCAGTTATGATGGGGACCTCAGGGACACAACCTTGTGGCCTCAGAAAGCCCAGTCCCCACGCGAGTTGCGAGGGGCCTCTTGGGTTTCCTGCTCAGTCAGTGCAGCCTCCTATGTCCTCGTCTGGAGACTGAGGTTTCCTTTCCAGTGCTGACATGAATCACAGGGTTCCTCTGGAAGCTCCACAGGGGAGTCAGGCCTCATCTCGAGTGGAGACAGGCACGTTCGCTTTGCTCACAAGCTGTTGAAGCAGGGTCAGGCTTTCTGTCGAGTTGACCCTGGGGCCTGTGGCTTTCCCTCAAGGCTTTCCCATAGGGCTGTCACATGTGCCACCTTGGTGTGAGCTGATATTCGGGGTGACAGCCGAGTCAGTGCAGGGTAACCAGGTTCATCGTGAGTGGACTGAGACATCTGGAGGTTTTTTGGAAAGGTAGCATGACTCCTGGAGTTCCTCTCGACTCTCTTGTGGAGGACGCCTCCCCTTGAGATGCGACGGGAATGCAGGGAATCCTTCCCCGACGAAGCAAGGAAAGGAAACCTCATCCCGAGCAGAGGATGGAGAAACGGTGCTCCTCTTGAGTTGTGGCGGGACCCTCGGTGTTCCTATCGAGTGGAGAAGGGTATGTCAGGGTACTTCTTGAGTTGCTACAATGGTGTGCAGGACCTCTTCTAGGTTCAAGCGGGAAGGGGTGACTTCCCACGAGATGCTGCAGTGGACAAGAGCTCATCTCGCCTGGAGGGGAGAACCTCCTGGTTCTTCTCTAGTTTCAGCAGGTTCCTCTCGAGTTATGATGAGGACCTCAGGAACTCGCCTCTGTGGCCTCAGGAAAAGCCAAGTTCCACTCGAGTTGCAAGGGGCCTCTCAGGATACCTGCGCAGACATGGCCGGCCCCTAAGTCCTCGTCTGGAGCGTGAGGTTTCTTCTCCAGTGCTGCCATGTATTGTGGGGTTCCTCTGGAGGTTCCACAGGTAATAAGGCCTTGTTTCGTGTGGAGACATGCATGTCCGCTTTCCTCCCAAGATGTAGCAGTAGGGTGAGGATTCCCATCAAGTTGACACAGGGATCTGTGGCTTTCCCTCTAAGCTTTACGACAGGGTTTAAACTCTTGCCACCGTCCATACTCAGGGTGACATTCGGGGCAGTGCAGGGAAATGAAGTTCCTCTGGAATGGACTGAGACATCTAGGGGTCTTTTGGAATGATGGCATGACCCCTGGATTTCTTCTCGGCTTTTCTGTGGACAGCGCCTCCTTTTGAGATGAGACAGAAACGCTAGGAATCCATCCCCAAAGAAGGAGGGAAAGGAACCCTCATCTTCAGCGGAGGAGGGGAAAAGGAGCTCGCCTTGAGTTGAAGCAGGACCTTGGTGTTCCTTTGAGTGGAGAAGGGTATGTTGGGGTACTTCTTCAGTCACTGTAACGGTGTGCAGGACCCCTTCTTGGTTCAAGAGGGAAGGGGTGACTTCCCAACAGATGCTGCAGTGGACAAGAACTCATCTTGCCTGGAGGGGAGAACCTCCTGGTTTTTCTCAAGTTGTGCCAGGTTCCTCTCGACTTAGGATGGAGTCCTCAGGGACCCTCCCCTGTGACCTCATTAAAGGCCCTCTCCACGCGAGTTGCAAGGTGCCTCTCGGGATTCCTGCAAAGTCATTTCAGGCTCCTAAGTCCTATTCTTGAGCCAAGACCAGAACCTGAGGTTTCCTTTCCAATGCTGACATGAATCTTTGGGTTCCTCTGGAGGCTCCACAGGGGAGTCAGGCCTCGTTTCGAGTGGAGACGTGCACATCCGCTTTCCTCCCAAGCTGTAGCAGCAGGGTCAGGATTCCCGTCAAGTTGACCCAGGAGTCTGTGGCTTTCCCTCAAGGCTTTCCCACAGGGCTGTCAGACGTCCCACTGTGGTTTGAACCCATACTCGCTGTGACTGTCGAGGCAGTGCAGGACAACCAGGTTAATTAGGAGTGGACTGAGAAATCTGGGGGTCTTTCTGAATGGTGGCATGACTNCGTTTCGAGTGGAGACGTGCACATCCGCTTTCCTCCCAAGCTGTAGCAGCAGGGTCAGGATTCCCGTCAAGTTGACCCAGGAGTCTGTGGCTTTCCCTCAAGGCTTTCCCACAGGGCTGTCAGACGTCCCACTGTGGTTTGAACCCATACTCGCTGTGACTGTCGAGGCAGTGCAGGACAACCAGGTTAATTAGGAGTGGACTGAGAAATCTGGGGGTCTTTCTGAATGGTGGCATGACTCCTGTAGTTCCTCTCGATTTTTTTGTGGAGAGCACCTCCTCTTGAGATGTGATGGGAACGCTCAGAAACCTTCCCTGACGAATAAGGGAAAGGAATCCTGATCTCTATCTGAGAAGTGGGAAACGGGGCTCCTATTGAGTTGTGGCGGGACCCTCGGTGTTCCTCTTGAATGGAGAAGTGTATGTCGGGGGGAAAGGTTGACTTCCCCTGAGACGACTCAGCAGACAAGGGCCTCATCTCGCCTGGAGAGGAGAACCTCCTGGTTCTTCTCGAGTTGCAGCAGGTTCTTCTCGAGTTATGACGGGAACCTCATGGACCTGCCCCTGTGGCCTCAGGAAAGGCCAGGCTCCACTCGAGTTGTGAGGGGCCTTCTGGATCCCTGTGCAGTCATGGGTCGCTCATAAATCCTCACCCAGAGCCTGAGGTTTCTTCTCCAGTGCTCCCATGGATCGTAGGGTTCCTCTGGAGGCTACACAAGTGCATCAGGCCTCGTTTCATGTGGAGACATGCACGTCCACTTTCCTTCTGAGATGTAGCAGCAGGGTGAGGCTTCCAGTCAACTTGACACAGGGGTCTGTTGCTTTCCCTTGAGGCTTTCTGACAGGGTTGAAACACGAGCCACCGTGGTGTGAGTCCATACTCAGGGTGATATTCGGGGCAGTGCAGGGAAATGAGGTTCCTCTGGATGTACTGAGACATCGGGGATCATTTGGAATGGTGGAACGACCCCTGGTTTCCTGTTGACTTCCTGTGGTAAGCGCCTCCTCATGAGATGAGACAGGAACGCCGGGAATCCTTCCCCAAAGAAGGAGGGAAAGAAACCCTCATCTCAGGTGTAGGAGGGGGAAAGGGGGCTAGGCTTGAGTTGTGGTGGGACCCTCGGTGTTTCTCTCGAGCAGAGAACGGTATGGCGGGGTACTTCTTCAGTCCCTCCAAGGGTGTGAAGGACCCCTTCTAGGTTCAAGTGTGAAGGAGTGATTTCCCACGAATACTGCAGTGGTCAAGGAATCATCTCGCCTGGGGGGGGGGGTGAACTTCCTGGTTTTTCTCAAGTTTAGCCAGGTTCCTCTCGAGTTACTTCAGAGTCCTCAGGGACCCTCCCCTGTGGCCTCATGAAAGGACCTCTTCATGCGAGTTGCAAGGTTCCTCTCGGGATCCGTTGCTGCAGGCTCCTAAGTGCTCTCCTTGAGCCGAGACCGGAACCTGAGGTTTCCTCTGCAATGATGACATGAATTGTCGCGTTCCTCTGGAGGCTCCACAGTGGAGTCAGGCCTCGTCTCGAGTGGAGACATGCATGTCTGCTTTCCTCCCGAGCTGGAACAGCGAGGTCAGTCTTCCCAATCAAGTTTACACTGGGATCTGGTGTTCCTCTTGACTTTTTTTGTGGAGAACACCTCCTCTTGAGATGCGACGGGAACGCAGGGAATCCTTCCCTGACTCATAAGGGAAAGGAACCCTCATCTCTAGTGAAGAAGTGGGAAACGGGGCTCCTCTTGAGTTGTGGCAGGACCCTCGGTGTTCCTCTTGAGTGGAGAAGTGTATGTCGTGGTGCTTCTTGCGTCACTCAAGGGTGTAAAGGGCCCCTTCGAGGTTCAAGATAGAAGGGATGACTTTCCCTGAGACACTGAAGTGGACAAGGGCCTCATTTCGCCTGCAGGGGAGAACCTTCTGGTTTTTCTCGAGTTGTAGCAGGTTCCTCTCGAGTTGCAGTAGGTTTCTCTTGAGTTACGACTGGGACCTCAGGGACCCAGTCCTGTGACCTCAGGAAAGGCCAGTCTCCAGGCGAGTTGCAAGGGGCATCTCAGGATTCCTGCGCAGTAGGGACCGGCTCCTAAGTCCTCATCTGGATATTGAGGTTTCCTCTCCAGTGCTGACAGGAATCATGGGTTCCTCTGGAGGCTCCACAGGGGAGTCAGGCCTTGTTTCGAGTGGAGACATGCATGTCTTCTTTCCTCCTGAGTTGGAACAGCGGGGTCAGTCTTCCCAATCAAGTTTACACTGGGATCTGTGGCTTTCTCTCGAGGCTTTCCCACAAGTACGAAACACGTGCCACCATGGTGTTAGTCCATACTCGGGGTTACAGTCGAGTTGGTGCAGGGAAATTAACTTTCTCTGGAGTGGATTGAGACATTTGGGGGTCTTTTGGTATAGTGGCATGACCCCGGGAGTTCGTCTCATCTTTCCTGTGGGGAGCACCTCCTCTTGAGATGTGAAGGGAACTCCGGGAATCCTTCCCCGATGAAGCAGGGAAAGTAACCCTCATCTCAAGTGGAAAAAGGGGAAACGGGGCTCTGCTTGAATTGTGGCAGTACCCTTGGTGTTCCTCTCGAGTGGAGAAGAGCATGTTGGGGTACTCCTTGAGCTTCGCTGCAAGGGTGTGAAGGATCCCGTCAAGGTTCAAGACAGTCTTCCCCTGAGACGCTAGAGTTAACAAGGGCCTGATCTAGCATGGAGGGGAAAACCTCCTGGTTTTTCTCGAGTTTCCGCAGATTCCTCTCAAGTTATGACAGGGACCTCAGGGACCCGCCCCTGTGGCCTCAAGAAAGGCCAGTCTCCACAGGAGTTGCCAGGAGACTCTCAGCATTCCTGCGCAGTCAGGGCCGGCTCCTAAGTCCTCGTCTGGAGCCTGAGGTTTCATTTCCAGTACTGACGTGGATCGTAGATATCCTCTGAAGGCTCCACAGGGCAGTCAGGACTCTTCTAGAGTGGAGACGTGAACGTCCGCTTTCCTCTGGAGCTGTAACAACAGGGTCAGGCTTCCCGTCGAGCTGACACAGATGGTCTGTGTCTTTCCCTGCAGGGTTTCTCACAGGGCTATCAAACGTGCCACCGTGGTGTGACCTGATCCTCAGGGTGACAGTCGAGGCGGCGCACAGCTACCAGGAACCTCTGAAGTGGACGGAGACATCTGGGGGTCTTTTGGAATGGTGGCCCAAACTCTGGAGTTCCTCTCGACTCCACTGTGGAGAGCGCCTCCTCTTGAGATGTGAAGGAATGCAGTGAATCCTTCCCCGACGAAGCAGGGAAAGGAACCTTCATCTCGATAGGAGGTGGGGGAAACGGGGCTCCACTTAAACTGCGGTGGGATCCTCAGTGTTCCTCTCTAGTGGAGAAGGGCATGTCGCGGTACTACTTGAGCGTCTCTGCAAGGATGTGAAGAACCCCTTTGAGGTTCAAGCGAGAAGGGGTGACTTTCCCCAAGACGCCGTAGCAGACAAGGACCTCATCTCTCCTGGAGGGGAGACCCTCATGGTTTTTCTCGAACTGTGGCAGGTTCCTCCCAAGTTACGACGGGGACCTCAGGGACCCAACCCTTTGGACTCAGGAAAGGCTGGTCTCCACGCGAGTTGCAAGGGGCCTCTTGGGATTCCTGCCCAGTCAGTGCCGAGTCCCAAATACTCATCTGGAACCAAGTTAGTAACCTGAGCTTTCCTCTCCAGTACTGACATGGATCGTTGGGTTCTTCTGGAGGCTCCACAGGGGAGTCGGGCCTCGTTTCGAGTGGAGACTTCCACTTCTGATTTCCTCCCGAATTGTATCAGCAGGGTCAGTCTTCCCATCTAGTCAAACAGGGGTCTGTGGCTTTCCCTCGAGGCTTTCCCACAGGGCTGAAACACGTGCCACCATGGTGTGAGTCCATACTCGGNAGTGGAGACTTCCACTTCTGATTTCCTCCCGAATTGTATCAGCAGGGTCAGTCTTCCCATCTAGTCAAACAGGGGTCTGTGGCTTTCCCTCGAGGCTTTCCCACAGGGCTGAAACACGTGCCACCATGGTGTGAGTCCATACTCGGGGTGACAGTCGAGGCAGTGCAGGGAAATCAGGTTACTCTGGACTGGACTGAGACATCTGGAAGTCTTTTGGAATGATGCCATGATCCCTGGAGTTCCTCTCGACTTTCCTGTTGAGAGAGCCTCTTCTTGAGTTGCAATGGGAACCCTGGGAATTCTTTCCCAATGAATCAGAGAATTCAACCCTCATCTCGAGTAGAAGAGGGGGAAACGGCCTCCTCTATAGTTGTGGCTCAACCCTCGTTGTTCCTCTCCGGTGGAGAAGGGTTTGTCGGGGTACTTCTTGAGTCACTGCAAGGGTGTGAAGGACTTCATAGAGGTTCAAGCGAGAATGGGTGGTTTCCCCTGAGTCGCCGCAGCTGACAAGGGCCTCATCTCTCCTGGAGGGGAGAACCTCCTGGTTTTTCTCGAGTTGCCACATGTTCCTCTCAAGTAATGATGGGGTCCCCGGGGACCCGCCCCTTTGGCCACAGGAAAGGCTAGTCTACATGCGAGTTGCATGGGGCTCTCAGGATTCCTGCGCATTTGGGGCCGGATCCTGCGTCCTCATCTGGAGCTGAGGCCAGAACCTGAGGTTTCCTCTCCAGTTTTGACATGGATCGTGGGGTTCCTCAGGAGGCTCCTCAGGGGAGTCAGGTCTCGTCTAGAGTGGAGATATGCACATCAGCTATCCTCCTGAGCTGTAGCAGCAGGGTCATCCTTCCCCACGAGTGGACACAGGGGTCTGTGGCTTTCCTTCGAGGCTTTCCCACAGGGCTGAAACATGCCACTGTGGTGTGAGTCCATACTCGGGGTGACAGTCGAGGCAGTGCAAGGAAATCAGATTCCTCTGGACCGAATTGAGACAATTGGGAGTGTTTTGGAATGTGTCACCACCCCTGGAGTTCCTCTCGACTTTCCTGTTGAGAGCACCTCCTCTTGAGTTGCAACAGGAAAGCTGGGAATCCCTCTCTGACAAAGCACAGAAAGGAATCATCATCTCAAGCACAGTAGGGGGAAACGGGGCTCCTCTTAAGTTATGACGAGACACTCGGTGTTTTCCCGAGTGGAGTAGGGTACGTTGGTGCACTTCTTCAGTCGCTGAAAGGGTGTGAAGGATCCCTTCAAGGGTCTAGAGGCAAAGGATGACTTCCCCTGAGACGCTGCCGCAGACAAGGGGCTCATCTCGCTTGGAGGGGAGAACCTCCTGGTTTTTCTCACGTTGAGTCAGATTCCTTTCGAGGTACAATGGGGACATCAGGGATCCACTCTTTTGACCTCAGGAAAGGCTGGTCTCCATGTGAGTAGCGAGGGGCCTGTCCCGATTTGTCTTCAGTCGTGCGGGGTCCTAAATCCTCCTCTGGACCAGAGGTCATATTCTGAGGTTTCCTCTCCAGTATTGACATGGATCATGGGGTTCCTCTGGAGGCTCCGCAGGGGAGTCAGGCCTCGTCTTGAGTGGAGACATGCATGTCCGCTTTCCTCCTGGGCTCTAGCAGCAGGGTCAGGCTTCCCGTCAAGTTGACCCAGGCATCTGTGGCTTTCTCTCGAGGCTTTCCCACAGGGCTGAAACACGTGGCACCGTGGTGTGAGTCTATACTCGGTGTGGCAGTCGAGTCAGTGAAGGGAAATCAGGTTCTTGTGGACTAGACTGAGACATTTGGAGTTCTTTTGGAGTGGTGACATGACACCTGGAGCTCCTCTCGACTTTCCTGTAGAAACCACCTCCTCTTGAGATGCAAAGGGATCGCTGGGAATCCTTTCCTGATGAAGCAGGGAAAGGAACCATCATCTCGAGTGGAGGAGGGGGGCATGGGACTCTGCTTGAGTTGCGGCAGGACCCACGGTGTTCCTCTCTAGTGGAGAAGGGTATGTCCGGGTATTTGTTGAGTTGTTCCTAGGAAGTTAACGATCCCTTTGATATTCAACAAGGAAGGGGTGACTTCCCACGAGATGCTGCAGCAGAACAGGGCTTCATCTCGCCTGGAGGGGAGAACCTCCTGGTTTTTCTCGAGTTGCAGCAGGTTTCCCTGGAGTTACGATGGGGACCTCAAGGACCCAACCCGGTGGGATCAGGAAAGGCCAGTCTCCATGCGAGTTGCGAGGGGCCTCTGGGGATTACTGCGCATTCGGGGTGGGCTCCTAATTCCTCATCTGGAGCCTAAGATTTTCTCTCCAGTGCTGACGTGGATTGTGGGTTTCCTCTGGAGGCTCCACAGTGGAGTAAGGCCTCATCTCGAGTGGAGACGTGCACGTCCGCTTTCTTTCCGAGCAGTAGCAGCAGGGTCAGGCTTCCCATCTAGTTGACACAGACGTATGTGGCTTTCCCTCGAGGCTTTCCCACAGGGCTGAAACACGTGCCACCCAGATGTGAGTCCATACTCGGGGTGACAGTCGAGGCAGTGCAGGGAAATCAGGTTCCTATGGAGTGGACTGAAATATTTGGGGGTCTTTGTGAATGGTGGCACAACCCCTGGAGTTGCTCCCGACTATCCTGTTGAGAGCGTCTCTTTTTGAGTTGTGACCAGAACCCTGGGAATCCTTTCCCAATGAAGCAGGAAAAGGAACCCACATCTCAAGCAGAAGAGGGTGAAACGGAACTCATCTTGTGTTCTGACTGGACCTTCGGTGTTCCTCTCGAGTGGAGAAGGGTATATCGGGGTACTTCTTGAAGCGTTGCAAGGGTGTGAACGACCCCTTCTAGGTTCAAGAGGGAAGGAATGACTTCCCCGAGACTCTGCAGCAGACAAGGGCCTCATCTCGCCTGGATGGGAGAACCTCCTGGTTTTTCTCGAGTTGCGGAAGATTCCTCTCGAGTTACAATGGGGACCTCAGGGACCCGCCTCTGTGGCCTCAGGAAAGCCCAGTCTCCACGCGAGTTGCAAGGGGCCTCTGGGTATTCCTGCGCAGTTGGGGCTGGCTCTGAAGTCCTCATCTGGAGCTGAGGCCAGAAACTGAGTTTTCTTCTCCAGTGCTTACATGGATCATGGGATTCCTCTGGAGACTGCACAGAGGAGTCAGGCCTCATCTCTAGTGGAGACGTGCCCATCCGTTTACCTCCCGGGCTGTAGCATCAGGGTCAGGCTTCCAACTGAGTTGACACAGGGGTCTGTGACTTTCCCTCGAGGCTTTCCCACAGAGATGAAACACGTGCCACCGTGGTGTGAGTCCATACTTGGGGAGATATTTGATGGATTGCAGGAAAGTCAGGTTCCTCTGGAGTGTACGGAGATGTTTGGGGGTCTATTGGAATGGTGGCAAGATCCCTGTAGTTCTTGACTTTCCTGTTGAGAACGGCTTCTCTTTATTTGCGACGGTAACGCCGGGAATCCTTTCCCAATGAAGCAGGGAAAGGAAGCCTCATCTCGAGTGGTGGAGGCAGAAACGAGGCTCCTCTTGAGTTGTGGCTGGACCCTCGTTGTTCCTCTCGAGTTGAGAAGGGTATGTCGGGGTACTTCTTGATTTGCTGCAGGGGTGTCAAGAACCCCTTCGAAGTTCAAGGGGAAAGAGGTGACTTCCTCTGAGATGCTGCAGTGGACAACATCCTCATCTAGCCTGGAGGGGAGAACCTGCTGGTTTTTCTCCAGTTGTGGCAGGTTCCTCTCGAGTTATGACTGGGACCTCAGATATCCGCCCCTGTGGACTCAGGAAAGGCCTGTCTCCATGCGAGTTGCAAGGGGCCTCTCGGGATTCCTGCCCATTCAGGGCCGGCTCCTAAGTCCTCGTCTGGAACCTGAGTTTTCCTCCCCAGTGCTGCCATGGAACGAGGGGTTCCTCTGGAGGCCCCACAGGGGAGTCACGACTCGTATCATGTGGAGAGGTGCACGGCCGCTTTCCTTTTGAGCTGTAACAGCAGGGTCAGGCTTCCCATCGAGTTGACACAGGGGTCTGTGTGTTTCCATCAAGACTTTCCCACATTGCTGTCACACGTGCCACCGTGGTGTGAGCCGATACTTGGGGTGACACTCGAGGCAGTGCAGGGCAACTAGATTCATCTGAAGTGGAGAGAAAAATCTCAGTGTCTTTCGGAATGGTGGCACAACACCTGGAGTTCCGCTCGACTGTCCTGTGGAGAGCACCTCCTCTTTAGATGCAATGGGAATGCAGGGAATCCTTCCCCAGAGAAGCAGGGAATGGAACCCTCATCTTGAGGGGACGAGGGCCAAATGGGGCTCCTCTTGAGCTGTGGTGGAACCCTCGGTGTTCCTCTCAAGTGGAGAACGGTATGTCGGGTACTTCTTGAGTTTCTGTAAGGATGTGAAGGACCCCTTCGAGGTTCAAGAGTGAAGGGGTGTCTTCACCCAGATGCCGCTGTGGTCAAGGGCCTCATCTCGCCGGGAGGGGAGAACCTCCCTGTATTTCTCGAGTTGTGGCAGGTTCCTCTCGAGTTATGATGGGGACCTCAGGGACCCGCCTCTGTCACCTCAGGAAAGGCCAGTCTCCACGCAAGTTATGAGTGGCCTCTCGGGATTACTGCCCAGTAGGGGCTGGCTCCTAAGTCCTTGTCTGGAACCTGAGTTTTCCTCTCCAGTGCTGACATGGAAAGTAGGGTTTTTCTGGAGGCCCCACAGGGGAGTCCTGACTCGTCTGGAGTGGAGACGTGCACGGCCGCTTTCCTCTCGAGTTGTAGCAGCAGGGTCAGGCTTCACGTCAAGTAGACAAAGGGGTCTGTGTCTTTCCGTCAAGACTTTCCCACAGGGCTGTCACACGTGCCACCGAGGTGTGAGCTGATACTCAGTACTCGCGGTGACACTCGAGGCAGTGCAGGGCAACTAGGTTCATCTGAAGTGGATGGAGAAATCTCGGGGTCTTTTGGAACCGTGACATGACACCTGGATTTCCATTTGACTGTCCTGTGGAGAGCACGTCCTCTTGAGATGCATCAGGAACNCTGAAGCTCCAACACTTTGGCCACCTGATGCGGAGAGCCGACTCATTTGAAAAGACCCTGATGCTGGGAAAGATTGAAGGCAGGAGACGGGGGTGACAGAGGATGAGATGGTTGGATGGAATCACTGACTCAATGGACATAAGTTTGAGTAAACTCCGAGCATTGGTGATGGACAGGGGAGCCTGGCGTGCTATAGTCTATGGAATCACAGAGTCAGACATGACTGAGTGACTGAACTGAACTGACTGAAGGTTTAAATTCCTTTTTAAGAAAGACCATGATGATTGTTGTTGTTATTCAGTTGCTATGTTGTGTCCAACTTCTTGTAACAGGCTCTTCTGTCCTCCACTACCACCCAGAGTTTGCTTAAATTCATGTCCATTGAGTCAGTGATGCTATCTAACCATCGCATCCTCTGTCATCCCCTTCTTCTGCCTTCAATCCTTTTCTGAATAAGGATCTTATCCAATGAGTTAGCTCTTCACATCAGGTGGCCAGAGTATTGNAACTCTTGCCTGGAAAATCCCATGGATGGAGGAGCCTGGTAGGCTCCAGTCCATGGGGTCACTAAGAGTCAGGCACGACTGAGTGACTTCACTTTCACTTTTCACTTTCATGCATTGGAGAAGGAAATGGCAACCCACTCCAGTACTCTTGCCTGGAGAATCTCAGGGACAGAGGAGCCTAGTTGGTTGCCATCTATGGGGTTGCACAGAGTCGGACCGGACTGAAGCTACTTAGCAGCAGCAGCAGCAGAAACTAATGAGGATGGATACTTATTAGACATTTGGAGAATTATCTACTGAGATTTAAGTTTAAAAATATGTTCACCTGTCTTTTTTTCTATTTTAAGGCTTTGTTAGCATTTAACTCTTTATCTGAAATTTATTTTGATAAATGGTAAGTGGTAAAGATATAATTAAAAGTTTTTCCCAGTTGTTCTTGAACAGTTTTTCCAGTATCACGTGTTCAGTGATTTTTATGCTTCCTTTAATATACAACAAATTGTAATTACACTGGGGTTTCTTTCTGACCTATCTAAGCTAGTTTATTTACCTGTTGATTTTTTTATCAGTATCACACTAGTTTAATCACTATGGCTTTATAATATATGGTATTTTAACATCTGATAGAGGAAGACTATTCATTATTTTTCCTCTTTGAAAATTTCATAGCTTTCTATCTCTTTCCAATCCCACTTGTTCTTTTATATACATTTTAGTATTATTTTCAGAAAATTTGCATTGAGGGCTTGGATTGAAATGCCACAAAGTCTATACTTTAACCAACTGATAAGGTTATAAGTAAGGATTCCATGACAGTACTCCAGGCTTTGTCCTTGAACTGTTACTCCCCATTGTTGAGTGAGGATTAAAGTCATAGACCCTGGCCTGGGACTAGTTCCATGAGCTTGGCTTTGTCCTTGAACTGTTACTTCCCCGTTGTTGAAGTAAAGAAAGTAAAGTCGCTCAGTCATGTCCGACTCTTTGCGACCCTATGGACTGTAGCCTACCACGCTTCTCCGTCCATGGAATTTTCTAGGCAAGAGTACTGGAATGGGTTGCCATTTCCTTCTCCAGGGGATTTTCCCAACCCAGTGATCAAACCAGGGTCTCCCGCATTGTAGGCAGACACTTTACTGTCTGAGCCACCAGGAAAGCTAAGTTAAGGAGGCATATTATTAGCACTAGAGTAATCACAAAAAAATAATATTTAAAGAAGCATAACTAAGAAGCCAAAAGAAAATAAAATGTAATATTACAAAATGTTTGATCAGCTCAAAGAGGTCACAAAAGAAGTTAAAAGGAAATAAAAATATTAAAACTAATAAGACCCAATTATATGATGTCTACAAGAAATCTTCCTTTAAAATAAAGGCACTAATCAAGGAATTCACCGGTGATCCAGTGGCTAGGACTCAGCACTTTCACTGCCAGGGCCCAGGTTTGATCCTTGGTTGGGGAACTAAGATCCTGCAAGCCACCTGGTGTGGCAAAATAAATGAATGAATAAAAATAAAGGCACTAATAGGTTGAAAGTGAAAAGATGAAAGAAAGCTGGTAACTTTAGCTTCAACATCAGCTTCAAGATACAGTATCACAAGAAATTAAGAGACATACTTCAAAATGATCAATCAGTTCATCAGTAATACATAACAATATATGCATATTGCATCTCATAACAGATGTACATACATACACCATATACATGAACATGAAATTGTTGGTTGCTCAATCGTGTCTGACTCTCTGCAACCCCATGGACTGCAGCCCACCAGGCTCCTCCGTCCCTGGAATTCTCCAGGCAAGAATACTGGAGCGAGTTGCCATTTTCTTCTCCCCATTGTTGAGTGAGGATTAAAGTCATAGACCCTGCCCTGGGACTAGCTCCATGAGCTCAGCAAGTGGTCTAACCTCTCTGTGCCTCAATTTCATCATACATACAGTGATTCTTGTTATTTTACAGAATCAAACGGCAGCTAATAAAGTCTCTCACAAACAAACCTCAAAACATTTAACAATCAAATTTTAATCTTTTTACTCCAAAAGTAATTTTTAAGTCTTTTCTAAAGGAAAGACTATATGGAAAAAAACAAAGGCAATAAAAGTGGCAATAGTGGGTATCTTCAACTACATCTAAATTTATCATGCTGAATTGCATCAGACTGACAAGGATTTTTTTTTTCTGTCATACTACCTCACACACATACAAGATAGTACATGATAGACACTTAATACATGTTTGTTGACTGAATGCTGTGAAAAGAAGCAAAATGAAAAGCAAAGGAGAAAAGGAAAGATACACCCATTTGAATGCAGAGTTTCAAAGAACAGCTAGGAGAGATAAGAAAGTCTTCATCAGTGACCAGTGCAAAGAAATACAGGAAAACAATAGAATGGGAAAGACTAGAGATCTCTTCAAGAAAATTAGAGATACCAAGGGAACATTTCACGCAAAGATGGGCTCAATAAAGGATAGAAATGGTATAGACCTAATGGAAGCAGACGATATTAAGAAGAAGTGTGGCAAGAATACACAGAAGAACTATACAAAAAAGATCTTCATGACCCAGATAATTACTATGGTGTGATCATTCACCTAGAGCCAGACATCCTGGAATGTGAACTGAAGTGGGGCTTGGGAAGCATCACTATGAACAAAGCTAGTGGAGGTGATGGAATTCCAGTTGAGCTGTTTCGAATCCTGAAAAATGATGCTGTGAAAGTGCTGCACTCAATATGCCAGTAAATGCGGAAAACTCAGCAGTGGTCACAGGATTGGAAAAGATCAGTTTGCATTCCAATCCAAAGAAAGGCAATGCCAAAGAATGTTCAAACTACTGCACAATTGCACTCATCTCATACGCTAGTAAAGTAATGCTCAAAATTCTCCAAATCAGTCTTCAACAGTATGTGAACCGTGAAATTCTAGATGTTCAAGCTGGATTTATGAAAGGCAGAGGATCAAATTGCCAGAGATGAAATTGCCAACATCCGCTGGATCATCAAAAAAGCAAGAAGTTCCAGAAAAACATCTATTTCTGCTTTATTGACTATGCCAAAGTCTCTGACTGTGTGGATCACAACAAACTGAGGAAAATTCTTCAAGGGATGGGAATACCAGACCACTTGGCCTGCCTCTTGAGAAATCTGTATGCAGCTCAGGAAGCAACAGTTAGAACTGGACATGGAACAACAGATTGGTTCCAAATAGGAAAAGGAGTATGTCAAGGCTGCATATTGTCACCCTGCTTATTTAACTTCTATGCAGAGTACATCATGAGAAACGTGGGG
>SJYV01045706.1:125964-188828 GCA_006410875.1 Neotragus pygmaeus | reverse complement strand
AGAAACAGTGGCAGATTTTATTTTCTTGGGCTCCAAAATCACTGCAGATGGTGACTGCAGCCATGAAATTAAAAGACACTTGCTCTTTTGAAGAAAAGCTATGACCAACCTAGACAGCATATTCAAAAGCAAAGACATTACTTGGCCAACAAAGGTCCATCTACTCAAAGCCATGGGTTTTCCCAGTAGTCATGTATGGATGTGAGAGTTGGACTATAAAGAAAGCTGAGCACCGAAGAATTGATGCTTTTGAATTGTGGTTTTGGAGAAGACTCTTGAGAGTCCCTTGGACTGCAAGGAGATCCAACCAGTCCATCGTAAAGGAAATCAGTCCTGGGTGTTCATTGGAAGGACTGATGCTGAAGCTGAAACTCCAATACTTTGGCAACCTGATGCGAAGAACTGACTCATTTGAAAAGACCATGATTCTGGGAAAGATTGAAGGCAGGAGGAGAAGGGGATGACAGAGGATGAGATGGTTGGATGGCATCACCGACTCAAAGGACATGAGTTTGGGTAAACTCCGAGAGTTGGTGATGAACGCGGGGTCCTGGCATGCTGCAGTCCATGGGGTCACAAAGATCGAACACAACTGAGCAACTGAATTGAACTGAACTGAAGGAATAAATGAATGAATAATGATGGTTCTCCTGATCTTAGAATTCCAGAACAGTAAAGTCAACAGCCTTCCCCACTCTGTCAAATAGCCAGGGAGCATAGCTTTAATCTCTTCTAAAGAAAAAGAGGCTAATAACACACTAATACTATTTAAGATATCATTCCGTTCAGTTCAGTTCAGTTGCTCAGTCGTGTCTGACTCTTTGCCACCCCATGGACTGCAGCACACCAGGGCTCCCTGTCCATCTATTACATCTATTTACAGCTATTTGTAAGGCCTATTCAGACAACCATTTGCCTTTTGCATTTCTTTTTCTTGGGGATGGTCTTGATCACTGCCTCCTGTACAGTGTCACGAACCTCTGTCTATAGTTCTTCAGGCACTCTGTCTATCAGATCTAATCCCTTGAATCTATTTCTCACTTCCACTATATAATCATAAGGGATTTGGTTTAGGTCATACCTGAATGGTCTAGTGGTTTTCCCTACTTTCTTCAATTTCAGTCTACATTTGACAATAAGGAGTTCATGATCTGAGCCACAGTCAGCTCCCAGTCTTGTTTTTGCTGACTGTATACAGCTTCTCCATCTTTGGCTGCAAAGAATATAATCAATCTGATTTCAGTATTGACCATCTGGTAATGTCCATGTGTAAAGTCTTCTCTTGTTTTGCTGGAATAGGATGTTTGCTATGACCAGTGCATTCTCTTGGCAAAACTCGATTAGCCTTTGCCCTGTTTCATTTTGCACTCCAAGGCCAAATATGCCTGTTACTCCAGGTGTTTCTTGACTTCCTACTTTTGCGTTGTAGTCCTCTATGATGAAAGGGACATTTTTTATGGGTGTTAGTTCTAGAAGGTCTTGTAGGTCTTCATAGAATCATTCAACTTCAGTTTCTTCAGCATTACTGGTCGGGGCATAGATTTGGATTACTGTGTTATTGAACGGTTTGCCTTGGAAACGAACAGAGATCATTCTGTCATTTTTGAGACTGCATCCTAGTACCGCATTTCAGACTCCTGTTGACTGTGAGGGCTGCTGCTGCTGCTGCTAAGTCGCTTCAGTAGTGTCCGACTCTGTGCAACCCCATACACGGCAGCCCACCAGGCTCCCCCGTCCCTGGGATTCTCCAGGCAAGAACACTGGAGTGCTACTCCATTTTTCTTCTAAGGGATTCTTGCCCACAGTAGTAGATATAATGGTCATCTGAGTCAAATTCACCCATTCCAGTCCATTTTAGTTCTCTGATTCCTAAAATGTCGATGTTCACTCTTGCCATTTTCTGTTTGACCACTTCCAATTTGCCTTGATTCATGGATTTAACATTCCAGGATCCTCTGCAATATCGCTCTTTATAGCATTGGACTTTTTTCTGTCTCCAGTCACATCCACAACTGGGTATTGTTTTCACTTTGGCTCCATCTCTTCATTTTTTCTGACGTTATTTTCTACTGATCTCCAGTAGCATATTGAGCACCTACTGACCTGGGGAGTTCATCTTTCAGTGGCCTATCTTTTTGCCTTTTCATACTGTTCATGGAGTTCTCAAGGCAAGAATACTGAAGTGGTTTTTCATTTCCTTCTCTAGTGGACCACATTTTGTTAGAACTCTCCACCATGACCCATCTGTCTTGGACGGCCCTACACGGCATGGCTCATATTTAAGATATCATAAATACATACATACCTACAGTAGCATTCACAATAGCCAAAAGGTGGAAGCAAAGTAAGTGACTATCCACAGATGAACAGAGGAACAACATGCTGTAACATCCATACAATGGAGTATTAGTCATTATTCAGTCGTAAAAACTGAGGATGTACTGAAGCATGCTACACGCGGATGACCTTGAAGATCTTAAGAAGCCAGACACAAAAGAACAGGTGGATGATTCCACTTATATAAGGTACATAGAGTAGTCAGACTTACAGAGACAGAAAGCAGAATGGTGGTTGCCAGAGTCAAGGGTGCAGGGGAAATGGGAAGTTACTGATTAACGGGTAAAGAGTTTTGGTCTGGGAGGATAAAAATATTCTGAAGATCTACGGCAATGATGTTTATACAACAACGTGAATGTACTTAATGCCATTGAACTGTACACATAAAAATAGTTAAGATGGTAAATTTTATGCTATGTATATTTTACCACAATTTTTAAAAAACTTACAAAGCTCTTTAAAGATGCCGTCAGAATGAATTTTACAGAAAGAAAGCAAAAGACTGCTGCATATAAAGTTGACTCACCTATTTTGTTAGCTGATCGTGTTACCATTTTAGCAACATCACTGAGTCCAAGTTCATACTGCTCACCAGACAACAGGCCAATAAATCAAGAGATAAGTTACTGGGACAAGGAACAGCGACCTTATTCAGAAAGTTGGCAGATGGAGAAGATGGAAACTAGTGTCCCAAAGAACTATCTTCCTGAAGTTACAATTTAGGCTTCTTTTATACTAAAACAGGAGCAGGTTGTCTTGGCTCCAGCCAGACTCCAGAGTGGATGTGTTAATTTCTTCCTTCCTTCAGTCATTCACAGACATGCCTGGTCAGGACGTTTCCTGTGAACTAAATACAGTTTTTTTTTTTAAAACTTAATTCTCATTATCCAAAAGACAGCGTTCCCAGAAATGTGCCTGTGTGCTTAGTTATGCAGTCCTGTCCAACTCTGTGCAATCCCATGGACTGTAGCCCACCAGGCTCCTCTGTCCATGGGATATCTTTTCCAGGCAAGAATACTGGAGTGGGTTGCATTTCCTCTTCCAGGGCATCTTCCCAACCCAAGGATGGAACACAAGTCTCCTGCATTGGGAGGCAGGTTATTTACAGCTAAGCCATCAGAAAAGTTTCACAGAAATGTGCCATTATGCGGGGAAGGATTGGCAGGAGGAGAAGGGGATGACAGAGGATGAGATGGCTGAATGGCATCACTGACTTGATGGACATGAGTCTGAGTGAACTCCGGGAGTTGGTGATGGACAGGGAGGCCTGGCATGCTGTGATTCATGGGGTTGCAAAGAGTCAGACACCACGGAGTGACTGAACTGAACTGAACTGAAGCTTATAGGTAGCATCCCTTTAGTGATTAACTTGTAGTAGAATACAAAGGTTCTTCCGTATTACAATTGCAGAAGATAACTCTCAGCTGTGGGGAGAGAAAAGAAAGGTTATCAAAGGCGCTAGAGCTAGGACTAAATGCCTGCTTGACACTGGTCCAGAAATTCTCTGATTCTACCCTAATAGGAGCTCATGCTGGTCTTTCCTGCCAGCTGGCCTCAGTCAATCCCTCCCCAGATCATAAGCCATGTTCCAAAAAATTTGAACCTCTAAAGAAAGGAGTCTGCACTCAACTTCCCTTTCCAGAAGACTCCTGTCCAATAATGTAGAGGTAAATGGCACACAGGGACATCAATTCATAAATCAACACATCTATTAATATACTAGCTTTGCCAAGCTAACATATTCTCGTCTAGGAGGATAGCAGGTGGGTGGTATCTGCCTTACTTGCTATACCAAGGAGCCCCACAAAAGGTTCATTCCAGACCCAAGGACTTTTGTTATAAACATGAACTGAAAGTTCCTCGTACTACAGACTGAAAACAGCAGTTTTAACAAAATGGCAAAGCTCCGCGCTACCCAACCCCCGCTCCGGGGTGGGGGTGGGGGGGAATGTTTTAAGTGCTTTTCACCTAAAGTTCTAACACACAATATACATATTTTAAAATATATATTTTTAAGCCCTAGACATACACATGGAACTGCAGCATCGCCGTTACCAACATGGTAATATGACCATTATAGCTGAAAGAAAAAGATCTGCAAAATTTACACGAGGGACGAAGAAAGAAGAACTGGACAGAGGAAGAACTGGCCGTAACTGGGTTTCTAGCAAGTAGCATCCTAAACTAATGGAGGATACAGGAGAAGCAGGCTGAGCGAGAATTTAGAGAGACATTGGTGACAATGAACGGACAGGTAAGAAACGGTGGAAGAAAAGGAGGTGAATGAGGACAAAGGTAATTTAAGAGGGTGTGTAAACGACTCAAGAAGGGAAGAAGAGGTGAAGAGCGTCACAGTCCACTATCAATTTCACAGCGAAGCTTCCAGATTGTTATTTTGCCCAAATTCCGTTGAATACCGCGAGAACGCTAATCCAATTAACTATCCCCTCCTTCCCGAACGCTAAAGACCCGCCCCCTGCGGCCCAGGTCCCGCCCCTCGTGTCCTCGCTGTCTGCGGCAGTGTTAATAAAGTTGCAGCGGTTTGACATTTGCGGTCAACAAGATGGCTGCCTCCATGCTCGGATCTCTGCTGCGGATCGTCCAGCAGGTCTGGCCCGCGCCGTTATACCCTCCTCTCCTTCTCTGAACTTCCAAACCCACAGGTCCTCCACTGTTCTGCCACCAGGAGCGCCCAGGGCAGACCTGTTCCAGGGTTCTCTCTCTGTCCGCTTCCTTCCTCCGTCTTGATTCCGGGGACGGCCGAGCTGCAAGTGTAAATTGGGTTATTTGTAAACTTAGAGCTGACTGGCGTTGAAAGCCTGCAGACTGACTCCACTTTACGAGTGTAGGTGGAGACAGAAGGTGTCTGAAGAATGAGGGCCCCCAAACCTCCCAAAGTTAAAAGAAAGCCGAGCAAAGGAGACTTGAACAGAGCGAGAGAGGAGAGCGTGGTGGCCTGGAAGCACTCCAGGAGCAGCGAGTGGGGAACTCTGGTTAAAGTCAATTAAGAGGGCTGAGAATTGCTCCTTGGGTTTGCGTGCTTGCCTGCTCAGTCGCTTCCGACTCTTTGACACCCCACAGACTGTAGCCCGCCGGACCCCTCTGTCCATGAGATTCTCCAGGCAAGAATACTGGAGTGGGTTGCCGCGCCCTCCTCCAGGAGATCTTCCCGACCCAGGAATCAAACTGGCGTCTCTTGGGACTCCTTCATTGGCAGGCGGATTCTTTACCATTGCGGCACCTGGTAGCCCCTCTGTTGGGTTTAGCAGGGTGGGAATTGTTGGAACCTGCAGCACAGCAGTTTCGATGATGTGGTGGGGGTGAAAGTATTAGAGACAGAATGGGAGGAAAGAAATACATTCTATCTTTTCTTGCAAACTACAAACACAGACTACACACGTAGACGAACCTTTGAAGACGTTTTGCTGCAAAAAGGAACAGAAAATTGGGTCAATAGCTGAAGAGGAGGTGGGTTAAGAGTGGGTGTTTTGTGGTGTTTTTTACTTTTAGCGTGACAGAAGTCAGTGCGTGTTTCAGTGTCAAAGGGAAAGATTCTGTAGAGGGGGGAAATAGATAATGTAGGAGAGGGAAGAACTGCTGAAGCTGTAGCTTGTGTAGGCAAGAGGTGATGAGTTTAGTGTGAGATTATTTAGTCTTCAGAACATGAACAGTTAATCTGTAATGGCGTTGTCCAATACAAATAAAATACTAACCACGTTTGTAACTTACAGTTTTCGAGTAACCACATTAAAGTAATTAGCAGATGAAGTTAATTTTATTAAAATATTTTAAATACGTTTATCAAAAGTATTGTATTTCAACATGTAATCTATGTGATGTGTGAGATCTTGCATTCTGTTTTTTTCATGCTAAATCTTCAAAATCAGGTTTGTATTTTAAACTTAAGAGTACATCTTAGTTTGGATTCTAAATTTTTCACGGTTAAGATGGAAAATGTAGTCCTATCAAAACTAAAACTTTTAAATGTGTGCTTAACTTTAGATTTTTTCATTAATTAAAATTAAATAAAATTTAGAATTCATTCCTCTAGTTACTTTTCAAGGGCTCACTAGTCATGTGTGGTTAGTGGCTACTGTATTAGAGCAGATCTCTAATAATTTAATAGCAGGAGAAAATGTAGTGGATATGATTGCAGATGCTTTAAAAAAATTTATTTTGTTGAAGTAGAGTTGATTTACAATGTTATGTTAATTTATTAACATAAGTGATTCAGTTGCACATATTTTTCATATTCTTTTCCATTATGGTTTATTACAGGATATTGAATTTAGTTCCCTCTGCTATACAGTAGGATCTTTTGTTTTTCCATCCTATATATAATAGTTTGCATCTGCTAATCCCAAACGTCTTATCCAGCCCTTCCCCATGCCCCCTCCCTTGGCAACTGCAAGTCTGTTCTATATATCTGATTATAGATGCTTTTGATTTCATAATTGAAGAGAAAGTGACGTCATCAGCTAAACATGGGGATGTGGGAGCAGGTGTCAGGGATTTAAAGAAAGAACAGATGGTGTAAAATAGTCAAGAGTAGATCAGAAGAATAGTGGCAAGGATTAAAGCCAATAAGGTGAAGTGAAAGAGGGATCAGGGAGTTGAGGGTGTATGAAAGACAATATTGTGTTTACAGACCATGGAATTCAGGCGGCTCAGACTGTAAAGAATCCGTCTGCATTGTGGGAGACCTGGGTTTGATCCCTGGGTTGGGAAGATCCCCTGGAGGAGGGCATGGGCAACCCATTCCAGTATTCTTGCCTGGAGAATCCCCGTGGACAGAGGAGCCTGGCAGGCTACAGTCCATGGGGTGGCAAAGAGTCGGACACGACTGAGCAGCTAAGGACACAAGCAGGAGATATGAAGTCAAAAGCTGAGAGACAGGTGAAAAGCTGGTAGGAGCAACTTTAATCCGTTGCTCCTACCAGCTTTTCACCAGTTCCAGAGGGGATTAAAAGTTCCAGAGGGGCTGTTATTAGGGTGTTAGAGGAAACATGCTAGAAAGAAGTGAAGAGTATGAGATACACACAGTTGGATAATAGAAACTTTCACCTCCTGGGAATAAAAGAGCTCCAGCATGGAAGTAAATGGGAAAAGAGGAGTGGAGGGCAAAATGACTGCAGGAAAAGAGTTCGAGGAATGGAGCGATCAGGGTATAATTTCACTTGTGTTGAGGTCACCAGGAATTAAGACAGAAGGAGCGACCGCCAGGACTGACAGTGGAAAATGAAAGGGAACGGTGGGGGCTGTGGTAGATGACTGCTGTGGTGGAAGTATAACCCAGTGGCACAGGAGTCACAGCTTCCAGGAAGGAGGGACAGTCTGGAAGCTGCAGCAAAGAGCCGGAAAGCTTCCTCCCAGTTATGGGAGAAAAAGAGCTATAGGGAAAACTATTGAGCAAATATCTGGAGGAATTGTTGAGAGAAGTTGAGGATTTAGTAGATATTGATGATGGTAGACCATGAGTTGAAGAAAGTCCAATGGAATAGTTTTAGGAGATGAAGAGGGGTGAAAGAGAGCGGTAGGTTAGGATATGTACAGAACAGAATAGAAGCAATCTTAACACATAAAGCACTGTTATAAACTGGCAAGAAAATACAATATAATAGAAATGTGGGCAAAGGACATGAACTATTACAGAAGAAATTAATGTAAGAGACCAGTAAATGTTTATTTAAAAAGTGTATTGCCTTTATAGTCAGAAAAAAAAAAATGTACAGAAAGAATAAAAAGTTCCTTGCCTTTTCTTAAATAAATAGAAACCCGTTAGGAAATGAGAGAACACTGATTAGGGATAGTTGGAAAAGAATTGAAGGGGAAAATATTTAATTTTGGTTTCTAATTCTCTTTTGCTTTTAGTTTCATAGGTAACAGCAGACATTGCATTGCCCCTTCAGGTGAATTGTTTCTTTCAGCCAGAATGACCTCCTTGGACCTTACCGCTCTTATCTTGTCCATTTCCTCATTTGGTTTGGAAAAACTTCACCTTCTGTCTCTTCCCCCGCTTCCTAACTGTAAAGCTGTCAGTCCTTCAAAGCCTTGCCTGAGCCTGCTTTCCATGATGCTTATTCCCAGCCACTGTGACCATGGTAGTCATTTGACTCAGTCATGAATGAAATTTCAGGATCGATTTGATACATGCTATCTTATTTCTAAAAGATAATTTTAGAGTTGTTATATTTCCCTTTGAGACTTTGAAGCATTGAAGGCAGTTTATCTTTTGTTGATGGGTTGAAAAAAGGTTATTTTTCTTGTCTAATAGTCTCATTTTCAGCTTTATATTCTGTATCATGCTCTACATACATTTTTTTCTAAAGCAGCAGTTATAAGCCATTATCATTTTCCACAGCTGTAATTTAATGAACATATAATATCTGCTCTGGTTTGGGAAAGACTTGAGTTTCTAATGCCCTATACTCTGTGTATACTGTTAGTCAGAACTGTTGGCTGTCACCATGTATACATGAGATGGTGATGAACCCTCTGTCTTGTCACTGGACAACTCACACTAAGAAATGAGTTTTGAGTGACAGTTTCAAAGTACCCATTGACCCAGCAGTTCTGCTTCCAGGACTTTATCCTGTTGATATATACAAATATATGTGAAATGGTTTACATAAGACATTATTCATTGCAGCATTGTTTATAATGATAACTGGTGAGGTATGGTCTAGTTGTCCACCAGTAGGTCTCAGGATAATAAATCATGATGCATCTGTGGGGAGGAAAAACATTCTCAGCTGGGGCCCTTGTGTCAATAGCAAGAGAAAAGCATACAAATTTGTAAGTTTTACCCAACACGGGAGTTTTCATAAGGAAAGAAGAAGCAAAGGAGTTAAACCTAAGTGGGTTTTGTGCTAAGGTTAATGAAGCCTGGTAAACCATGGGGAAATGTGGTAAGACTAAAGGCATGAGCTATGTGTAGAAAACTAAAAGAAACTTAGCATGGCCAAGTATTTAGATTCTTCTCAGTGTTCCTCAGGCTTCAGAGATAAGGATGCTTCTTTTATGCCCTGGATATACAGAAGGACCCTCTCATGTGAGGGTCTTATGACCTGATTTAGGGGAAGGTCATAAAGTCCTTCTTGGACCTGCTGTTTCTCAGATTCCTTTTGCTTGAAATAAACAATATGCCAAAGAGGCCCTATTTTGAGATAATATCTCCTGAACCTGGTCAATTCCATATAGTGGAATATTATGCAACCTAAAACAATGTGGAAGCTTTTAAACATGGATATAGAAAGGGCTCTAAAATCTCTTGTTAAATGTGAAAAAAAACGGGTAGGAGAAGAAACATGGGAGAAGGAGTATGGATGGGTATTTTATAGGCAAAAATATCCGGAGGCTACAGAAAAGAAATTAGTAACTGGATACCTCTGGGATGGGGGTATGGTATCTTATAGGCAAAAGTCTCTGGAAGGCTACAGAAAAGAAGTTAGTAACTGGATACCTCTGGGATGGGAGTATGGTCCCTGGGCAGATAAGGGATGAGGTGGGAGGATGAATCCACTTTGTGTCTTTTTTTAATTCTTTTTTTATTGAACTGTAGTTGATTTACAGTATGCTTATATTTGGTGTTGTGTGTGTGTGCTTTTTCTTAATTCTTTTCCTTTATAGGTTATTACAAGATACTGAATATAGTTGCCTGTGCTATACTCTAAATTCTTACTGTTTATTTTATACATGCTAATGTGTATCTGTTAATCCCACACTCCTAATTTATCTCTTCTTCCCCCCTTCCACTCTGATGATCATAAGTTTCTTTTCTGTATCTATGAGTCCATTTCTGTTTTGTAAATAAGTTCATTTGTATCAGTTTTTTTAAAAAATTCCATATATAAGTGATATCATGAGTCTTTGATTTGCTTCCCTTAATATGATAATCTCTAGATCCATCCATCTTGCTGCAAATGGCCTTGTTTCATTTTTTATGGCTGAGTAATATTCCATTGTGTGTGTATATACCCCACATCTTTATTATTCATCTGTGATGGACATTTAGGTTGCTTCCATATCTTGGATATTGTAAATAGTGCTGCTGTAAACATTGTGGTGCATGTATCTTTTTGAATTAGAGCTTTTTCCAGATACATGCCCAGGAGTGAATTGCTGGATTATATGGTAACTCTTTCTAGTTTTAAGGAACGTTTTCCATAGAGGCTGTACCAATTTGCATTCCCACCAACAAAGTAGGAGAGTTCCCTTTCCTCCACACCCTCTCCAACAATTGTTATTTGTAAACTATTTGATAGTGGCCATTTTGACCTGTATGAAGTGATACCTCACTATAGTTTTGATTTTCATTTCTCTGAGAATTAGTGATATTGAATATCTTTACATGGACAGAGGAGCCTGGCTGGCCATGGTCCATGGGGTCTCAGAGAGTCAGACACGACTGAAGTGACTAGGCATGCACGCATGCACGCACATGTACCTGTTAGTCATCTGTATGTCTTCTTTGGAGAAATGTCTGTTTAGGTTTTCTGTTCATTTTTTAATTAGATTAAAAATTTTTTTATTGGAGTATAATTGATTGTTGTGATAGTCTCTGCTGTGCAGCAAAGGGAATCAGTTATGCGTAGACATATTCCACTCTTTTAGGTTCTTTTCCCATATAGGTCCTTACAGAGTATTGAGTAGAGTTCCCTGTGCTATACAGAAGGTCTTTATTAATTATGTATTTTGTATATAGTAATGTGTATATGTCAATTCCAATCTTCCAATTTATCCCTTTCCTCCACCTCCCAAACCGTAAGATTTCTTTCTACACCTGTGACTCTGTTTTGTAAATAATTTATACAATATTTTTAGATTCCACATATAAGTGATATCATAGGATATTTGTCTTTCTCTGTCTAACTTAACTTCACTGAGTATGACAGCCTCTAGGTCCATCCATGTCTCTGCAGTTGGCATTATTTCATTCTTTTTTATGGCTGAGTAATATTACATTGCACATACATGCACATATATGTACCGCAGCTTCTTTATCCGTTCCTCTGCTGATGGACATCTAGGCTGCTTCCATGTCCTGGCTGTTGTTAGTGCTGCAGTGAACTCTTGGCTGCATGTATCTTTCTGAGTTAGGGTTTTCTTCAGCTGTATGCCCTGGAGTGGACTTGCTGGATCGTATTGCTGATAATTCTGTTTTTAGATTTTTA
Source organism: Neotragus pygmaeus (assembly GCA_006410875.1). Lineage (NCBI taxonomy): Eukaryota > Metazoa > Chordata > Mammalia > Artiodactyla > Bovidae > Neotragus > Neotragus pygmaeus. Next base: position 177,318 of record SJYV01045706.1, on the reverse strand, counting down.
AGGAAATTGCATGCTGTTCACCATAGTGGCTGTACCAGTTTACATTCTGATCCAGCAGTATAGGAGGGTTCCCTTTTCCCCACATTCTCTCCAGCATTTGCTATTCGTAGGCTTCTTGATGGCCATCGTGACTGGTATCAGGTGACAACTAATTGTAGTTTTGATTTGTATTTCTCTGAGAATTAATCATGTTGAACTTCTTTTTGTGTGTGCTTTTTGGCCATCTGTCTATCTTCTTCGGAGAAATGTATATTTAAATCTTTTGCCCATTTTTCAATTGGGTTGTTAGTTTTTATGTTACGGAGCTGCGTGTGCTATTTGTATATTTTAGAAATCAGGCCCTTGTCAGTAACATCATTTGTGAATGTTTTCTCCTACCCCATGAGTTGTCTTTTCATTTTGTTTATAGGTTTCCTTTGTTGTGCAAAACTTTATAAGTTTGACTTGGTTCCATTTGTTTACTTTTGTTTTTATTTCCATTAGTCTAGGAGATGGGTCCAAAAACATATTGCTGCAGTTTATGTCAAAGACTGTTTTGCCTGTGTTTTCCTCTAGGAAAATGTAGCAGTGCACTTTCCCCAGGACCATTTCCTGGATAGATTGTCTTTTCTCCAGTGTATATTCTTTGTTGTAGATGAATTCACCCTAGTGCAGGGATTTACTGCTGGACTTTCTGTCCTGTTCAGTTAATCAGTTTTTGTGCCAGGACCACATTCTGTTGATTTGCAGTATTGTCGGCAGCCAAGGAGCCTGATTTCCTCTATTTCCATTTTTCTTTCTCAAGATTACTTTGGCTATTCAGTCTTTTATAATTCCATACCAAAAAAAAATTTTGTTATAGTTTGTGAAAAATTCCACTCATAATTTGATAGGGGTTGCACTGAGTCTATAGATGGCCTGAGGTAGTATTGGTAATTTTCACAATAAAATTGGTAATTTTCACAATATTGATTCTTCCAACCCAAGAACATGGTATATATTTCCATGTGTTGTGCCTTCTTTCATCAAGGTCTTACAGTTTTTGGAGTATGGATTTTTCCCCTCTTTTGGTAGGTTTTATTGTTGTTGATAAGTTGTGTCCAACCCTTTTGAGACCCCATGGACTGTAGCCCACCAGGCTCCTCTGTCCATGGGATTTCCCAGGCAAGAATACTGGAGTGGGATGCCATTTCCGTCTCCAGAGGATCTTCCTGATGGTGGGATTGAACCCATGTCTCCTGCATTGGCGGGTAGGTTCTTTACCACTGAGTCACCAAGGGAGCCCTCGGTAGATTTGAAATGAACTGAAAGTGGCTCAGTTGTGTCCGACTCTTTGCGACCCATGAACTATACAGTCCATGGACTTCTCCAGGCCAGAATACTGGAGTGCGTAGCCTATCCCTTCTGGTCTCTCGCATTGCAGGCAGAGTCTTTACTATCTGAGCCACAAGGGTCATATTTTATTCGTTTTGATGCAATAAATGGGGTTGTTATTCTCCTCCAGATTTTTTGTAGTGTAGAGAAATGCAACAGATTTCTGTGTATTAGTTTTCTATCCTGCAGCTTTATCTAGTTCATTGATGACCCTTAGTAGCTTTCTAGGGGCATCTTTATGATTTTCTATATATAGTATCTAGGTTGGTCATAACTTTCCTTCCAAAGAGTAAGCGTCTTTTAACTTCATAGCTGTGGTCACCATCTGCAGTGATTTTGGAGCCCCTAAAAATAAAGTCTGACACTGTTTCCTCATCTATTTCCCATGAAGTGATGGGACCAGATGCCATGATCTTCGTTTTCTGAATGTTGAGCTTTAAGCCAGCTTTTTCACTCTCCTCTTTCACTTTCATCAAGAGGATCTTTAGTTCCTCTTCACTTTCTGCCATAAGGGTGGTGGTATCTGCATATCTGAGGTTATTGATATTTCTCCCGGCAATCTTGATTCNGTGTTCTCAGGATTTGGACTTAAGCCTCCTGCCTCTGGTTTTCAGTCTTATTCTTACAGTAGTCTCAAGACTACTCCATATCAATACAGCACTGCTGATAAAACACCTAGGGTAAAGTCACAGTGAGAGACACCAGAGATGTTCACAGAGTTACATGGAGAAGAGAAGAGGGAGGAGGGAGATAGAGGTGACTAGGAGGATAAGAGGGGGAATCAAAAGGGGCGAGAGCAAGCTAGCCAGTAATCACTTCCTTATGTGTTCTCCACAATCTGGATTCCTCAGATATGTTCATGGAGTTACACTGAGAAGAGAAGAGGGAGAAAGGAGATACAGGTGGTCAGGAGGATAAAGGGGGAGAATCAAAAGGAGAGAGACAGATCCAGCCAGTAATCAGATCCGTAAGTGTTCTCCACAGTCCAGAACACACAAAGAGATCACAGAGTTGGAAAGAGAAGAGAAGGGGGAGGGAGGAGACAGAGGCAACCTGGTGGAGAAACAGGAGGGTCCAAAGGGGGAGAGAGCAGTCAAGCCATTAATCTCATTCCCAAGTAAAAATGGGTACTGAAAATTGAGTTCTTAAAGGTACAAAATTGATAACAAATATCAAAAAGCAAAGATTAAAAGTCTAGTGTAGAAGTTGGATTTTCAAAAATATAATATTAAGGGGAAAAAAAACAAAGTCACAAAAATTATAAAATATATATATATGAAGTTTGCTTTAAAAAATAGTGTATTCTTAGGCAAAGACTGGCTGAATGGATATAAAAACAAGACCCCTATATATGTTTTCTATAAGAGACCAACTTCAAAACAAGGGACACATACAAACTGAAAGTGAAGGGCTGGAAAAAAATATGCCACACAAATAGAGACCAAAAGAAAGCAGGAGTGGCAATACTCATATCCGATAAATAGACTTTAAAACAAAGGCTGTGAAAAGAGACAAAGAAGAACACTACATAATGATCAAAGGATCAGTCCAAGAAGAAGATATAACAATTATAAATATGTATGCACCCAACATAGGAGCAATATGTAAGACAAATGCTAACAAGTATGAAAGGGGAAATTAACAATAANTTCAGCCTCCATATGTTGAAATTTTAAATAGTTTTTCTCCTCTATTTGACATCAAATCTTACTGCATTGCAATCAGAAAAAAATGCTTGGAATTGTTTCCATTTTTTTGAATTTACCAAGGCTAGATTTATGGCCCAGGATGTGATCTATCATGGAGAAGGTTCCATGTGCACTTGAGAAAATGGTGAAATTAATTTTGGGGGGGTTAAATGTCCTACAGTATCAGTTAGGTCTAATTGGTATATTGTATCATTTAGAGGTTGTATTTCCTTGTTAATTTTCTGTTCAGTTAACCTATCCATAGGTGTGAATGGGGTATTAAAGTCTCCCACTACTATTTTGTTATTGTTAATTTCCCCTTTCATACTTGTTAGCATTTGCTTTACATATTGAGGTGCTCCTATGTTGGTTGCATACATATTTATAATTGTTATATCTTCTTCTTGGATTGATCCTTTGATCATTACGTATTGTCCTTCTTTGTCTCTTTTCAGAGACTTTATTTTAAAGTCTATTTATCTGATATGAGTACTGTGACTTTTGCTTTCTTTTGATCTCTATTTGCGTGGAATATCATTTTCCAGCCCTTCACTTTGAGCCTGTATCTGTCCCTTGTTTGAAGTGGGTCTCTTGTAGACAACATATATAAGGGTCTTGTTTTTGTATCCATTCAGCCAGTCTTTGTNTTCCTAATAATGTCAATCTAATTATTACGGTCATTACATAATATGTAAATATGGTTTCAATGTACTACTAATTTTACTCTAATTTTACTGTTAATAGTAATGATTGCATTATGACTTGTGTGGGGTTTTTTGTCCCTAGAAAATGGACAAAACACTGTATTCTAAGGTCACTTGAAAGTAGTATAACACTATGTATTTTGTTGGCAAATTTTAGGGTTTTTCTTTTTAAAAATATTGAAGTATAGTTGACTTACAGCATTGTTAACTTCAGGTGTACAGCAAAATGATTCACATAAATATGTATTCCTTTCCAAATTTTTTCCCATTATAGGTTGAGAGATACTGAATATTTTATGTATGTGAGGAAGTGTTTCTAACTTCATGGATTTACGTGCAACTTTTCAGCTTTCCCAACACCACTTGCAGAAGAGGCTTTTTCTGCATTATATAGTCTTGCCTCCTTTATCGAAGATAACTGACCACAGGTTTGTGGGTTTATTTTTGGACTTTCTGTTCCCATCCACCGATCCATGTCTGTTTTTGTGCCAGCACCATACTAGTTTGCCTAGTGTAGCTTTGTAGTATTGTCTGAAGTCTAGGAGGGTTATGCCTCCAGCTTTGTTTTTCCCTCCTAAGGATTGCATTGATAGTTCTGGATCTTCTGTGGTTCTATATAAGTTTTAGGATTACTTGTTCTAGTTCTGTGAAAAACGTCATGGGTACATTGATTGCATTAAACTTGTAGATTGCTTTGGGTAGTATGGCCATTTTAACTAATTCTTCTAATCCAACAACATGGCATGTTTTTGTNCTATATAAGTTTTAGGATTACTTGTTCTAGTTCTGTGAAAAACGTCATGGGTACATTGATTGCATTAAACTTGTAGATTGCTTTGGGTAGTATGGCCATTTTAACTAATTCTTCTAATCCAACAACATGGCATGTTTTTGTTTCTTTGAACCACCTTCTATATCTTTCATCAATGCTTATTATAGTTTTCAGCATGTATTTCACCTTCTTGATTAATTCATTCCTGAAATGAAGTGAAAGTCGCTCAGTCCTGTCCAACTCTTTGCGGCCCCATGGACTATAGTCTATGAAATTCTCCAGGCCAGAATACTGTCTTCACCAGGCAATCTTTCTAACCGGGGATCAAACCCAGGTCTCTTGCATTGCAGGCTCTTTACCAGCTGAGCCACCAAGTTCATTCCTAAGGTATTTTGATCATTTTTTTTTAAGTTGAAATGTAGTTGACTTATTCAATGTTTCAGGTGTACCACAGTGATTCAGCTCTACATACACATATATACCTCTATGTACTTTTTCATTCTTTTCCCTTATAGGTTTCTATAAAACACTGTACAGTTCCGTCGCTTGGGCCAGGAAGTGGAGGTGGCATGACCCTCCGTGCTCTGCTTTCTGCCCTAGGTGCTGCACTCTCCTTTGAGCCTGAGGCTATCTTTCCCAGCTGACCCTTCAGCTGGTGAAGGATCCCAGGGTGAGGAAACTGGTCACAGCTCAGGGGCACAGGTCTCATCCTACTCAGCTACGTGGTGGTATTCCTTGCCACTTTGGTTCTGAGATCTTTTGCCAGTGTTCAGTGGGCATTTGGTGAAAATTATTTAGTTGGGTGTAGTTTTGCTCTATTTCTATGAGGTGAGTTCCACATACTTTTATTCTGCCATCTTGATCTGTCCCCAGGTTTTTAGGTTTTAAATTCTTAAATTTTAGGTGGTCACAACAATGGAAAAAGGCATATTCACAGGATTGCTCCCATCATCCCATCTCTTTTCTTTCCCTATTGGTGGCCATTTTTATTAGTTTTGAATTTTTTCTTCCATTGTCTATTTATATGCAAATATATATTGCTGCTAAGTCACTTCAGTCGTGTCCAACTCTGTGGGACCCCATAGACGGTAGCCCACCAGGCTCCCCTGTCCCTGGAGTTCTCCAGGCAAGAACACTGGAGTGGGTTGCCATATCCTTCTCCAGTGCATGAAAGTGAAGTTGCTCAGTCGTGTCCGACCCTTAGCATGGACTGCAGCCTACCAGGCTCCTCCGTCCATGGGATTTTCCAGGCAAGGGTACTGGAGTGGGGTGCCATTGCCTTCTCCAATATATATATTAGGTATTCACATTTCTCACTCTTGCCGACAAAAGGTAGGTTTTAACAGAAACAATGTTCTGCACTTTGCTTTTCCACTTACTGTATCCTGGTTGATCACTGTACATCAATATATGGAAACAATCTTCATTTTTTAGTGACTATCAGTACTTTCTGTGTAGATGTTTCAAAGTACTAGTTTCCTCATCCATTCCCCTATGGATTGACATTCGGGTGTCTCCAATCTTATGTATACCTCAGTATCACTCCAAATTTTTGCCAGTGTTATCTTTGGGAAAGAGCCTAGTAGAATTGTGAGAGGATAAATATATAATTCTGGTAAATACTACCAAGTATTCCTCTATGCAAGTGTTAAGCTTCTCAACCTTTTTAATCCACTACCACATATGTATTGCCCCATACTGTAGCAGTCAGTTTGTTTTAGACTTTTAAAATTCTCTTCTGAACAAGGTACTTTTGTATATTAAAGGTCACTTACATTCCTTTTTTAAAGACACTGTCAATAATTTTAGAATTCTTTCAGTGTTTTTGGTTATTGTGGGGGGTTGTGCATCTCGCTCTTATCATTTTAGGAGGAATAACAACTTTTAAATAAACTAATACTCCTAAAAACCTGACATTTCTAACATACTCTTGGACAGAATAGCTTTACTAACTTTACTGAGCATAAAATTTGCACATTTATCGTTGCTTTAGGGTTACTGTTTTTATAAGCCATCTATTTGATTCATAGCAAAACTTCCTTATTAGTACCGTACAAATGTGTTTGTCTATTATGTTTAGATTTAGTTCTAATTTATTCATAAATATATTTAAGCCTAGAGAAAAATATTTGTGATTAGATTATTAGGCCATGGTGATGCATGCTATATGCATTACTTAAGCTGTGGGAATAAAGCGATCAACCTCTATAATAACCTTAAAACACAGGTACAAATTTGCAGTTTATGTAAAAATTCAGGCTTTATTTTTACTTATTCTTAGACTGGTGGGAGCTGATGTCAGGAACTGAAAGGCAAGCACGAACTTTGTTACCTCTTAGCTGAACAGTATTACACACAATGTGGCATTTTCATTAGGCAAGATTTGCTTTTTTACATTTCACACCAGAATACATTACTCTTCTTGAATAAAATGACCTGGTTACTAAAGAAACCATCCATGGAGGAAGTGTTTAATAAGCGTATTTTATTTAAATAAATCCTCCAGCAGGAAGTGGAGAATTCATTGCCTTTACTTAGAAGAAGGCTGTTTAAGTAGTTATATATCAGATTTATTTGTGCAGCTCAGCAACATTTCCTTATTAGAAACATGATTTTTCCACATCACAGTTCCCAACAAGACTTTAAAGTCTCAGAAGTCTGTATCTCCTTTGGCTTGCTTCTCTCTTGATTCCACCCAGGCTTTATTAATGGTTCGCTTCATATCATCATCTCCATCTTCATAGATTTTCTTTAGAACATTCATTAATCCCTCACTAGGATCTGTTTCGGTGTCATAGGAGGGCTTTCTATTAAAAAAAAAAAACACACACAATAAATAGTGGAGGAATATATACGTAACATTTTATACCTTTGATTACTAAGTACAGAGAGACAAATTAGGCTGTAGGAAGTACATGAGATAAGAGCCAGAGAGTATCCTAAAAGAAAGGATCAAAACATGCATGAATTTATCTAAGACAATATACACCTACACTTAGCTCATCAAAGAATGGTCATCAAAACAGTAAGGGGTTGTTATCTTGGGACCCTGGCATTTTAGGTGAGTTTTAGCAGGAAAGGTAAGTAAATAATCATTTACCTTTCTGAACTGTTTTAATGTTTTAAAACCATCTCTCCTCATGTATTATGAAAATTTCATTGAGAGAAAAATAAACATACATTATAACACATAGGCACATACTGAAGCACAGATATATTTTAATTAGAAAAGCCTTTGTCTTAAGACTGAAATACAAGAGTCTTGGGCTTGGCGGTATAAAAGCACACTTCTAGTACAATCACTGTGCAAACTGGGCCCATTAACTTTTCCACTCACCTCATTAAGTGCCAGATTCTTGGGATACAGTAAGACAGGTTCCTATATTCAGGTGATCCATTCTAGATTTAAAAGCAATTCCACAGATAATGCCTAACCCTTAGCCAACCACAACCCAAGTGCCCAGTGGCTATGAGAAGGGGGAGTAAGAGATGTGGATGGCTAACTGACTCAATGTAGTACATCACCATTGCAGGAGAACAGAGGAATGTTTGACCAAGAATGGCAGTAGCTCTGAATAAATATTTTTTTCAGAATAGCTGTTACTAAGTAGGATAAAAATATTCTCTTTTTCACACTATACCAGTGATGGTGGTGGTGGTTTAGTCGCTAAATTGTGTCCGACTCTTGTGACCCCATGGACTGTAGCCCGCCAGGCTCCTTTGTCCATGGAATTTTCCAAGCAATACTGGAGTGGATTGCCATTTCCTCCTCCAGGGGATCATCCTGACCCAAGAATCGAACCCAGGTCTCCTGCATTGCAGGCAGATTCTTTACTGACTGAGCTAGGAGGAAAGCCCACCAGTGATAGTGAAATTGTAATTATATAGCAGAAACTTGTGGAACTCAAAAAAACTGTATATGGGTATCTGGGCTACTCTTAACTACTGAAATGCAATCTCTGTATAGAAGTACCACAGCCCAGGGTTAAGAACTGGCAAAAACCACCAACCACAAGTACAAAGACCTCCTTAAGAATCAACCTGCTAGACACATGCCCTCTTCCGGTGCCCTCTGACAAGTTGAAAGCACACATAACTGGGTTGGTTAGTCAGAGGACATTAGAAGGTTAAGTGGTCAAATTACAGACTGTAATACAAATATAATACAAATAACAGACCATTATCAATGAAAATCTATAATCCTAGTAAAAATACATTATAATTCTCAAAATCAGTGAAAATAGACTCACTCTTTCTCTTTGCATTCTTTTTCAACCTGAGTCAGGTAGTCCCACCGTGTGTTTTCTGCTTTCTTTCTACATAAGATCAGAACTGTATCTGTCTTGACCTAGGAAAAAAGTAGAAAACAGGTACAACTTAGAATACATGGTGATAAACATGAATATTTAGAATATAATTATTTACTCAATTACTTGAGTTACTGTTATGTACAGGACCTGTTTAGGTGTTAGTAATAGTTTTATAAATAGGCTGGAGTCTGAAGAGGCATGGAGAAATGAAATCATATACAAGTAAAACTGGAATGCCTTCAAATACTAGGTGCTATCAAAAGAGGGTATTAATGGGACTGCTGCTGCTGCTAAGTCGCTTCAGTAGTGTCTGACTCTGTGTGACCCCATAGATGGCAGCCAACCAGGCTCCCCCATCCCTGGGATTCTCTAGGCAAGAACACTGAAGTGGGTTGCCATTTCCTTCTCCAATTCATGAAAGTGAAAAGTGAAAGTCAAGTCACTCAGTCATGTCCGACTCCTCACGACCCCATGGACTGCAGCCTACCAGGCTCCTCCGCCCATGGGATTTTCCAGGCAAGAGTATTAGAGTGGGGTGCCACTGCCTTCTCCATTAGTGGGACTGGGGGAGATTAAAGAGGATATTAATGGGGACTAGGGAAGGAACTTCACTCAGAAAGCCTTTCTGAGGCGAAATTTGAGCTGTGGCCCAAGATCCAGCAAAATGAGGGCCTTCCAGGCAGTTGACAGGCAAGGAGAAAGGCTCCAAGAAGGGATGGTTTTGGTGTATTTGAAAATGAGGAGGAATGCTGGATTTTGATGACTGAAGGACAGAATAATATGATAAGAGCAGTCAGAGTCATGCAGAAAATCATGTCAGGCAGTGTTGGTTAAGGAGTTTGGAAGGTGAATATGCAAAAGAGCAAGAATATACAACCCTTTCAACAAATATTCATATGACTCTAGGAGTTCTTTGAGTACTACCTTCAACTGTGCCATTAGTGGACAAAGAAAGGAGCAGGGAATCATAAGCTAATCATTGAACTATATTCTAATGTTACCTTTCAGCCGCTTCATAACTATGTAAACACAGAAGAATGGCGCATCTATATACCAGAGGCATTAAACTGCATTTATTTAAATTAGGTAGAAAAGAGAGATATGAATCAGTGAAAAATATTTTCAAAGATACTTAATTTCAATTTTGTGAAACAAATTTTATTCCCATTGTACAAATGAGAAAACTGAGGTACAAAATGATGAAGTGAGCTGCTAAAGGTCACAATAAGTGATAAACTTGGCATTAAAACCCCATTCTCATTCTTAACTATTTCTGTTTGTTCAATACCCTCCTGATTCTAATGCACTATTCTTATCATCTACTTTCCTAAAGCAGGAGCTGGCAAACCGTTTCTGTGAAGAGCTCCTAGATAAGTTTGCCGTTCCCGGCTCTGTGGGCCACAGGGTGTGCTGCAGCTCCTTAAACCTGCTGCGGCAGCACACAAGCAGCCACAGACCGCACGCACGCAGGGGAGCATGGGCGCATCCCAAGAAAACTGGAAGAAACAAGCAGCAGGACAAGAGAATTCCAGTTCGTCTTCATAAGATTTCACAATACTATGACCAAAGACGTAAACTTACCTTTTTTGAACTGCCTTCCACAGAGATGGGTTTCAAGAGATTGTTCACAATCATGGAGTAACTCTTCCCATTTAGGTTCTTTACCAAAAGATCAAATGACCTACAACACAATAGTGAGCACGTTATCTTCCTGGTTCTATAAAAGGTGATTATCAGTTCCTGTGGAAAACAAGCCCCAGTTCTATTTTAGGATGTGCGTTTGGCCAGCTCAGAGCAGAAGACTCAATCTTTAAAGCAGATGTAAAGGATGATTAACACTCAAGCAGAATTTTAGAAACTGCAAAGGAAAGGACCCATCATAAAGCAATCTCCACTGTGAGAACTCACCTCTCTGTGAAATTCACCTGCACACTCTCAGCAGGCACTTGATGAACTCCAGGTAAGGTAATGTAGATTTTCACAAACTTATCTGACTGGTCCCATCCTGGTAACAATAACAACAGAAAACAATAGGAGTAAAGCCTGATACTTTCTCTGGAACAGCAAATGCATATAGTTCATTAAAAAAATTCAGATAATTATCTAATTCCATAATCATATCCACTTCTCTAAGCAGTTCAACACATGCAATCCTAGCTTTCTCAATCCCTTTCCCTGATAAAGCAGAATATAAATTTAGTCAAATTCAACCAAATACATCAAACCTGACTAACCTAACATCTAAAAAATGTTATTTCAGTATATATTATCAAACTAGTCTCTAACCTAGATGAATTGTTTACAGAAAACACATCATATAAGAAGCATATTACATAACAATGTATTTTTATGTATTTACTGTATACTATATATATGACATTTTCTTACCTAGTACAGTAGAATAGAAATGTAGTGTTTAAACAAATGTGCTAGAGGGTTCTGGAGAACTTTATTTAGTTTGTTCCCATCCATTCAACCCATCTTCCCCACCGACAACAGTTTCTCCCTAAACATAAACCTAGATTCCTAGTTAAGATGCCATAACCCTATGACCTTCAGGCCAGTTTTCTATAGTCAAAGTACTTAGCATATTTCCTACTGTACTGCAGCACAGCACTTAAAGTTTTTTGCTATGACAATACTCAAAACACATGATGACCTTCATATCTCTCTTTATGTCTTCATATCTCTCTGTGTATGAGATACAATTCTCTTTTCTTCACCGTGGCTGAACGCACCTTTTAAACTGAGATGTTTTTTCTAATTCTCCCTGACTCTTACCTTCCAGCAGAGTTATTTTATCAGCTATAGTCTCATAATACTTCATAAAGTTTTATTTGGTTAAGCAAGTATTTATTAAGTACTTACTATGTGCTAAATATTGAGAGAAAAAAAGATTATCCTTGCCTTCATGAGAGCTCATTACTCAGACTTCAAGCTGTACTGCTTCCAAAATAAAGTCTACAGTCAACTGAGGAAAAATGGTATTAGGACATTGTTACGGTACCAGGTGTATGTCTATGTCCCAACCACACCATGAGTAGGGACTGGGTCTTGCTCACTATTGTGTATTCACAAGCCCAAGTACAATACAAGGTATTAGATGCTCAAAAATGTTTTTTGAATTTAACTGGATTCCCTTCCTCAGTTATTATGGGTAGTTGTTTGGCAAAGTGAAATTAGAAACAGGAAGACAAAAAGCTGTCCATATGTATGAAACGAGCCATCATCAAAAAATCTACAAACAACAAATGCCGGAGAAGGTATGGAGCAAAGGGAACCTTCCTCCACTGTTGGTGGGAATGTAAATTGGTGTAGTTGCAGAGGAGAGCAGTCTGGAGGTTCAGAATTACCGTATGATCCAGCAGTTTCCCTTCTGAGCATATACCCAGAGAAAACCATAATTCAAAAGATACATGTGTCCTAATGTTCACTGATGCACTATTTATAATAGCTAGGACATAGAAGGAACCTAGACATCATCTAGGGGAATGAATAAAGAAGATGTGGTACATACATACAATAGAATATTACTCAGCATAAAAAGGAACGAAACTGTGCCATTTGCAGAGATGTGAATGGACCCAGTGATTGTCTTAGAGTGAAGTGAGTCAGAAAGAAAAAAACGGTATAGGTGAACTTATCTGCAAAGTAATAATAAGACACACAGACACAGAGAACAAACACAGATACCAAGGGGGAATGGGGTGGTGGTGGTGGAATGGATTGGGATTTACATACACTACTGTGTATAAAACAGATAGATAATAAGAACTGACTATATAGTATAGGGAACGCGATTCAGTGCTCTGTGGTGACCTAAATGGGAAGGAAATCCAAAAAAGAGGGGACATAAGTATGCCCATAGCTGGTTCACTTTGTTGTACAACAGAAACTAATACGACATTGTAAAGCAACTATACTCCAGTAAAAAAGATATATATATGAAAATTCAGCAAATCTAAAAAAAAGTGTATATATATATATATACACACACACACAAGAAAATTACTAATGATTTGGAAATACTGAATGCTTACAATTTTAAGGTAAAATAAAGAAGTATTGATAATGCTTTTCCACTTCAGTTTAAAAATATTAATTGTACATGTGTTTATTACTGGAGTATCTCTGGGTAGTAGAATTACTACTATTTTCTCCTTCACGTTTTTTTCTATTATCCAAATTTTCTTTGATAAACACATATAGACACAAAGCTGAGTCCACATATATTGAATATATTTCAGAACAGGTTCCTTTCTAATCTCTTAAAAACCATCTTATTAAATAAGAGCTGACGGGTCCTCTATTTCGAATCACCAAAAATACTCAAAACTTTTCAAAAATGATTTTGTTAGTCACTACTGAAGAACAGTCCTCCTCAGAGGCAGAAAGAGCTGGATGTGATGTGGGGGACAAGTCATACCGTAATTACTGATTTTCACTGTATATCCTGTTGTAATAGGAGCAACCACAGCAGCTGGCTTCTCGTTTTCTGTAAGTTCTGCTTTCCTCTGTGATCTCTGCTGCATCTTATTCTTCATTTCTGTCTCAATCTTGGATTTTTCCGCTGTCAGGGCATCACGTACTCTTTTCCTAGTGGCTTTTTCCAGCAGCACCTTCACCTCTTCTAGATCTTTCTGGAGCTGTGTTAAAATAAAAGATAAATTAGGTATGAGAAATAAGATAGTCTGATATTGCACATATTGATTATTTCAACTTACTGAACTAAGAGCTAAGAATAAGAGGGTCTCTTAAATTTTCTAGGATTGGTAGCAACTAGGGGGAGCCTGGTGGGCTACCGTCTATGGAGTCGTGCAGAGTCAGACACGACTGAAGTGACTTAGCAGTAGCAGGATTCTTTCCTCCAGCCTATGAATTGTAAATAACTCAAGCTCCCTTTCTTTTAAAAAGGAAAACTTGGAATTAACAATAGGTAATTGAGCCAGATTTTTCCAGTTTGGGAGACTGTTTGCTATCTGGCTTTGTTTTCAAAATTTTATTTACAAGATATGTTTGTGATTTATAGATATTTCCTGATAAGATGAATAAATTCAACAAAAAGGGATTCATGGATTTCATTGTAACATGCAGTCCTGTCATCAGATATTAGGAATTATTTAAATATTATAGTAAACGAGACCATGATAAACATGGTGAAATGGTACAACTACTTGACTGAGGTAATCCTCTACTTTCCATCAATGATTGGTCCTCGATCTTCCCACCCCAAATAGTATAAATAAAAAGTTTACTATTTTAAGACAAAAGATAAAAAAGACATATTTCTTTTAAGAAGTTGTCTGATTCTAAAGCTCCTGGTTAATTTTACCATCAGAAGTCTGGGACTTGGTTGCACAGTAGGGGGGAAAACCTGGGCAAACAATCCAACACACTCCTGGATCACTGAAAATGCCACCTGTTCTTTCTTCTCATGCCAATACATGGCCTACCCAAGTCTATTTCTATTTCTTTCCAAAGAGAGACCAAGACACTATTAGAAAAATTAATGGGCTTAAAAACGTTTTCTCATTTATCTTCTGACCTACTCCAAATGCATGAGATCTTTATAAACAACAGATTCATTTTTGTTAAAATGACTTTACATTCTCACTTGATACTAGCAATTTGACAGAAGACATTATAGCCAGAGATCATGTAAGGTTCAATATAAAAATATTTAAATGCTTGATAAGTTGGTATAATATCCAAAGTACAGCTTGAAAGTGTTTATGAGTCTTAGAAAATGCAAAGACTTTTTGCATTTTCCGTATGAATGCCTTTTACCCCAGGTCTTTTATCTCATTTAACTTAGACGCGCTTGTTTCACCTACCTGTAACTGCTAACTTGGTATAAAAAGTCCAACTGTGCCCAGTCTCCTGTCCAAATTCTATCACCGCCTCCCAAAACTCATGTTACTAAGACAAAAATTGCAAACTCATCTTTTAAGCATAGTACCAAGTTCCTTTTAGTTCAAATCAATCTTTTCTGTTATCATGGTTTTAAAAATTCACATCGTAATAACAAGATGACAAAAAAATTAAAATGCACAATGAGTATATTCTGTTTTCAGAGTAAGGACTTAACAAATGAAAATGTATAGTCTAAACAAGAGGTTTTACTTCTTGACTGAAATAGCAATCCTTTTTCTAGGAGAAAAAGAAACTGAGAATTATGCAAGAGATCCATAAGCCCTCTCTATAGCCAGTCTAACTCTATAGCACTACAAAAATAAGATATCCGCTCAAAGTCTGAAGCAACTTACAGCAGGCCTGTCTAAGGTATTCCTCAGTTCTCTGTTATTTGCAGAGATCTGACCAGTAAAATTGATCCCTTGGGACTTTTCCTGTACACCTACCTTGGATATAGCATTTCTTACCTAATTTGTCTAGGTATTCATTTGTTTTCTTTATGCAGAATCATATCTCCCTTTTATCCCTATTCATTTTTTATTTCCAAATTCTTCACTAGGAAGCATTAAAACCAAAGTGCCTTGAAACAGGCAAAGGACTTGTGCAGACATTTCTCCAAAGATATACAAATGGCCACTAAGTGCAGGAAAGGATGCTTCACATCATTAAGCAAACATATTAAATCCACTTCACATCCACTAGGATGACTAGCAACAAATTCCAGCAAACAATAAGTGTTGAGGATGTGCAGAAATGGAAACCTCCATACACTGTTTGTGGCAANCGCAGCGGCCGGGTCGGTACCGAGGCCGCTGCAGTTGGGCGGGTGGGAGGCCAGGCGGGAAGGGCGGGAACCCGAGGACGCAGGCGGGCGGGCCAACTGGCAGGTGCCGCCGGCGGCCGAAGGGCAGCTCGGCACGGGAAACGGGCGGGACACGGAGCGGAAAGCTCCAGCAAGGCCGAGCGAGGAAGATCGGGCCGAACTCCTTACCTCTTCCAAAGCTGAAGACATGATCGGGCTGCGTCTGGCAAGGCCCGGGCTGCAGCAGCGTAGGACGGGGAACGGGCAACACTACACCGAGCGCTCTCACCGCGAGCGCAGACAACACCGGCACGAGTAGCGGCGGACGCAGCCGGCGAGCACACCTGACCCTGCGCGAGATCTCGGCCCGCCTCCCGCACGCGGCGCCTCTGGAACCTTCGCGAGTCGTTCGCCGCCGCCCAGCCAGCCTCAAGTACCGCCTATCGCGCTCGGCTCCTCCTCACCTCTCTGGCCCCGCCCCACCTATTTCGTCTCTTAGCAACACTCAACTCTCGCGATCAAACCGGCAGTTCGAGAAGAGTAACGCCTCCACCTCCCAGCCCGGGAAACTCTACGGAGTATACTTTGACCCCGTTTGTCCCGCCCGCGCAGTCGCAGCTCGGAACTGCTGCCTTCCGTAGGGTAATAACCATAACCCAACCCCGGAAATCTGCGGGGTCCAAACCGGAAGTTGATGACAGAATCGGTTGTTTCCTTGCGCCCTAGGTCCCGGGGCCATCGAGGCGGCCATCTTGGGTAAGACTAATTCGTGAACTACGGGGCCAGAAAAAAAGAGGAGAAAAGGAAACCTATTTATGTTAACGTGAGAAGGAAGGAGAACGTTAACTACAGAGTCCTGAAGAGCATAATTTTCACTAGGTTATGGCGCTCTGGAGACGTTACGACTTAGTGTGTACAACGTGGTTACGTCATCACGGGCCGCGAGAGGAGGTGGAGTTGCATTGGCCACGTGACCGGATCCATTGGCGCGGCGGGGCAAGTAATACTGCGGCACCTGGAGACGTCACGATTTAGCGTGTACGACGTGGTGACGTCACTACGGACGAGATGAGGAGGGGTTTCACGTGACCCGGACCTGCGTCGCGTCTAGGGGAGTAAGCGTAATAATATATGGGTATCTTCGTGGGCCCATCGTTTGCGGTCCCGCAACCCACTCCAGTATTATTGCGTGGGAAACCCGGTGCACAGAGGAGCTTGACGGGCTATAATAGTTCATGGGGTTGCAGAGTCGGACGTCACTGAGCAATTCTCTTACTTTTTTCCCCCTTCCCTCTGTACACCGCGGAAGCACTTCCGTGGATCCCTCACCGACCATTCTGCGAATCTCTAGTTGTTACCCAGGTTTGAAGTCGGTTTAAGTGAGCCTGTAGACCATAGATACCGACTTAGTGACTGAACAACATCAACCGTAGAAAATGTGAGCCAAGCTTTCCTGTGGATGGGTTCTGTTCTAGCTCCCGTTATCTCGCTTCCTAAGACCCTTAAGAAACCCTCTTCAGATTATTTTTGCTTTTGGCAGCCCGTCGAAAACATAACAATCCCTGAGAAGTCAAATAGCCCGCATTCAGCTTTATAATGTCCGAGGTAGAGATTAGAATCAGCAAGTCAAAGGAGGAAAAGTAGTATAAAAAGCAGGCGCCCCATTATCATAGTCAAGTATGTGAAGGGCAGTACAAAACAAATTACAGGTATGCACAAGGTGCACGAATTTCAAACCTGATGTTAAAGGCAAAGAAGCCAGGAGGAAGTACTATCGTTTGGTTCCCTTTAAACGAAGTCTGTAACTGCGAGACATTAAAAATCGGATTAGTCTTTCCTTAAGCGGGAGAGACAATGACAGAAAGGAACCACGAGGGGGCTTTTGCGGTTTAAACAGTATTGTTTTCTTGCTGTGGATGCTGGTTACAAATGTGTTCACTTTGTAGAAATTTCATTGAACTGTAATTTGGGTTTTTCTTTTGTATGTTCTAGTGAGCTGTAGCTCGCCAGGCTCCCCTGACCGTGGAATTCTCCAGGCGAAAATACTGGAGTAGATTACTATTCCCTTCTCCGAGGGATCTTCCCGACCCAGGGATGGAACCACAGGATATCTTGCATTGCAGGAAGATTCTTTACTGTCTGATCCACTAGGGAAGCAATATACTTAACTAAAAGCAATATTTAAGTAGGCCAAGGAGGGAATTTTCCCTGGATGATAGAAATGTTACACTGATACATGCCATTGTCAGAATTCATAGAGCTAACTCCTAAGATCTGTGGGTTTGTTGGTGGTGGTGGTGGTGGTTTTTTTTTTTAATGCGTCTAGGGAATTCCCTAATGCCCAATATTTCAGTTCAGTTGCTCAGTCGCGTCCCACTCTTTTTGACCCCATGAATTGCAGCACGCTGGGCCTCCCTGTCCATCACCAACTCCCGGAGTTCACTCAAACTCAGCTCCATCGAGTCGGTGATGCCATCCAGCCATCTCATCCTCTGTTGTCCCCTTCTCCTCCTGCCTCCAATCCCTCCCAGCATCAGGGGCTTTTCCAGTGAGTTACTTCTTCGCATGAGGTGGCCAAAGTATTGGGGTTTCAGCTTTAGCATCAGTCCTTCCAATGAACACCCACTACTGAGCTCCTTTAGAAGTGACTGGTTGGATCTTCTTGCCCAATAGTTAGGACTTGTCTTTAACTGCTGAGGCCTGGGTTCATTCCCTGGTTGGGGAACTAAGATCCCACAAGCCCTGCAGCACAGCCAAAACAAAAAAGTCTAACTGGAAACCTGAAATTCTTTAGGTACTTAATTAAATAGGAATAAATATCCCATTTCACTGTATGAGAAATTGACCTAACCCAGTGATTTTTATCTTCCTTGGTGGCTCAGAGGTTAAAGCGTCTGCCTCCAATGTGGGAGACCCAGGTTTGATCCCTGGGTCGGGAAGNATTAAATAGGAATAAATATCCCATTTCACTGTATGAGAAATTGACCTAACCCAGTGATTTTTATCTTCCTTGGTGGCTCAGAGGTTAAAGCGTCTGCCTCCAATGTGGGAGACCCAGGTTTGATCCCTGGGTCGGGAAGATCCCCTGGAGAAGGAAAATGGTAACCCACTCCAGCATTCTTGCCTGGAGAATCCCATGGATGGAGAAGCCTGGTAGGCTACAAGTCCACGGGGTCGCAAAGAGTCGGACACGACTCAACGACTTCACTTATTAGTGATTTTTAAATTTGCTCGATTATGCACCTGGGGCAAATTCTCCCACCAGATAGCCTAAGGTCACAGTTTTAAATACCACCAGTTACCAGTGACTTGGAAATCTCTGCTCAGTTCCACCACTCCTCTGAGCTCCAGGCTCTGCCTCTGCTTGGAAGTCTGATAAGCACATCAGCTTCATCTTGTTTGAAAAACAAAACAACAAGAAAAAACCTCCAGATTTCTCATCCTCACACCCCCCAGATCAGCTTTTCCAGTTACTCTCCAGCTCTGTGACTGGTCACCTCATTCTCTTTGTGGCTCAGGCCAAGGAGTCATACTTGGGTCTTCAATTTCAGTCCTACATCCCATCGGTCTGCCAAGTCTTGGTGGCTTTATCTTCGAAGTATGTTCAAAATAAAACCACTTATCACAACCTCCACTACTACCACCCAAGGCCAAGGCGTGAGTATTTTGTCTGGACTGTTGGCCTCTTAGCTGGTTTCTCTGCTTACCCACTGTGCCTTTACAGTTAGCTGTCCAGAGTAGCCAAGGTAGTCTTTTCAAAGGAATAAAGTCCAAACTCCGTACACAACCTAGACTGTTCTACATGATCTTAAATCTCTTTTGAGTTCCTTTGTCTCTTGGAACTCATCTCACCAGGTGCCCTCTCCCTGATTAAAAACACTGGCATTTCTGTCACTCCTGAATCCACCGAGTTTGTTCTCACCTCCAGGCCTGTGCTCTGTGCTTGCTTTCAGTCTGGAATGGTTTTCCTCCAGATCATCACAGCTTTTTCTCTCTTCCTTTTCTGCCAGCACTTAAAAACACCTTAGAATTTCCCATTTTTAAGAGTCAACAGAAATTCAGTGCTTCTCTCCAGTTGTATCCTGTAATTGTCCTTCCATGTATCATGTAGAAGCAAACCGACTCCTTGCACTGCTGCCATCAGGAGTAATTGGGTACATCAGATCCCAAATCAAGGCGGGGAAAGTGAAGACCGTTGCATCCCGAGATAAAGGCAGACCATCATCAATGACACACACATCAGGGTCACGGTGTCTAGTTCTAGTCCCTCAAATAAATGAAACTCGGGAACCTGAGCCTTTCCTCTAAAATTAGACTCCCTAAAATCAAATGCTTTGTCTCTGATTTTTGCAATGCTGATGTCTTAAAATATGGATAGTAGTGTGAGAACCTTGAACAAACTAATTATAGACTCTATCCTTGGAAATTGTGTTGTTTCTTTCTATAAATTCTTGTCATTTCTATTTGGCAAGCTTGTTCTTCTAAAGCCTGAACTTCCTCACAAAATTTCTTTGCAAGTAAACTTTCAGAAGATTTTATTCTGGACTTCCCTAATGGTACAGCAGTTAAGACTTTGCCTTCCAGTGGAGGGGGTGCAGGTTCAGTCCCTGGTAGCGGGGCATAAGATCCCAGGCCTCACAGCCAAAAAAACCAAAACATAAAACAGAAGCAGTATTGTAACAGATTCAATAAAGACTTTAAAAATGGTCCACATCAAAAAAATCTTAAAAGATTTTGCTGAGTGTCCCTTTGACAGCGCTCAAAAGTTTTGTTAAAAGCATAATTTCAAAAAGGTGAAGTTGACTCTCATGCAAGTAAAAAAAGGTTAACAAATATTTTATACAACTCATTGCATAAACCAGTGAGGGAACCCAGTACCTTGTAAAAACTGTCAAAAAGTGCATTTGCACCACTAAGTATTTATAGACAGTTTAACAATGGTATATTAGTGTAAGGTTGCGAAGTTAGACACAAACTACTTACTGTCCTATAGAGTAGTAAAACTATACCTAACTTTTGGAGTCATCTACTCCACTGGAAAGAAAATGGGATTTGCGTCCCTCCTGGACAAAACCTACAAGTTAACAGGTAACTTCACAAAGAGTAGGACCTTTAATCAATAATGAACAGCGAGTTCCACTTACTTTTCATGACAGGACCATTCATGACCTTGTAACTGCCAAGTTCAGTAGATATTTTTTGGATAGTTTGACGGTTTTACTTTTTATGTAAAATTTCTCATTGTTTTAATTGCTACATGGGCCAAACAAAAGATGTCTGTAGTCTGGGTTCAGGGCACAAACTAATTTTACAATCTCTGATTAATATTTTTTTAATACATGCTGAATTCTAAGAGGAGCTGACTAATCTGGCTTTCATTTGGCTCCAGGCACACCCAAAACAAAATGCAAATTAGAACCCAGTGCAAATCACAATTCTCTGTACCCTGCCTCCATTTCAGGAGAGCCTTCAGGACTTTTTCAAAGTTCTGCCTGAATTACATGATGTCACCCACTGGGTTGTACTCTGAAAGACGAGCAGCAGCCACCCAATCCAATATTAGCCAATGAGATTGTTGCAAGATTTTGAATTGGGACACTGAGATGCCAGTCCATCTCTGCCGGTCACTTGAAGACGGGGCATATAAACTTGGAGGTTACACACTTTGAAGCAGGGGGTGCCTCTTTTCAGAGACAGCAGCAGCAGATAAGCATCACCTATCAAGACAAGAAGAGTGATTATGAGAACAATTGCTCACATTCCTGATGGCATTCCATTCCCTTGTGCCTGTGCCTCTTCAGGCCCAACAGTTTTGGCCTTCGGTGGTATGAGCTAAATATACTTTTTCCCTTTTAATTAACTACCTTATTAGGCTAGCTTGAGAGAGTTTGTTACTTGCAACCAAGGAATCTCTATAGAGAGGCATACAGGGCACTTGGCTGTGCCTGCTGTACAGGTTATCATTTTGCAAGGCAAACTATTTATTTCTCCTTGCTATAGTGACTAGAGTCTAGTATCAGATAAGAAGCTTTTCACCAACGCCGGGTTAAGATGATTCAGAATAAAGTCAACCAGAAAAAAAATTAAAAAGACATGGATGGATTTTAGAACAAATGTTTATTACTGCTTATGGGGCCAAAGGGGCAACACAAAGCATTGAGAACATCACTGGCTCACAAAAACAGTCACCTTGCTACCTTTTCAGTTGCATTTGTTTATTTCACAAGGCTTCATTCACACATGAAAACAAGATATTAATCCAATTCAAGTTCATAACAATTATAAAAGTAAACATTTGTTTGTTGGGACAATGTACAATAAATTGCACTTTTCTTAACAAGCATTACATTTACATTTATAGAGTGTACTATACATAATACATGGAATAATGGAAACATCTAATTGGTCAGTGTTGATAGAGGAGAGAGGCTGCCCACTAATTTCTTTCGTAGTCAATTAGCACTATTTGAGCTAATCAACTCTTTTATTCTGGAACCTGTTTTCATTGGAGAAGCCATGGGCTAAATCATAGAATTCATAAAAACAGATGGCACAGAATTTGTACTACCTCCTCAGCAAGGAAAAGGTAGGAGTTGAAAGAAGTGAGGCTGACTGAGAAACTTTCTTATTTGAACTAAGGCTCCATACATTATGCAGAATACCAAAAATAGAGAAACTGATGCAAAGGGTATTACAATCTTGGATTCTGGGACCAATTCCAGGCTTTATTCTTGTGCTTTCATGACACCAGAGTCTTGACGAATTTATGTCCTTATCATTCAGTTTCCTATATTTTATTCCATATATAATATATAGTTATTAAAAGTTACATTTCAACAGAAAAGATTTTACATGTTAATTTATTGCCAATGAAATAGGAAAGTAACTTAAAATATTCATTTTCTACTCAATGATTCTTTTTTTTTTTTTTTAAGTTTCCAGAATACCACTAACGAAAAACCAGGGGTGGAGACAGGGAGAGTGGGACATGTTGATGACAATGTTTTTATAGCAGGGAGCAAACACACTTGTAGATAAGCTTGACGTGTAGTCTTTTAGATGGAAGCTAAGACAGGAGTGTCCGACAGCTGACTGTAGTCACTAAGCTACTCATAAACATCCACTTTTCTCCTTACAACTCAAGATGATCATCTCCTATCGAGGTGCAGCCCACATGCAAGTTTTCATTTTGGTAGCTCTTGAAAGATAAGAAAATCCCTAAGGGCTCTGCCTGTGTTACATGGAAGCCACTATGAGACAGGAAGATGTTCTGGAGCAGTTCCAGTTCAATGTGACCATCAGCATGGCAACTATAGAGGGCAAGAGTTTTGTATCTGGCAGTAGGAAACACAGGCCACTGAGTTGGGTCTGGCCTTCTGTATCTGATCACCATGTGCATATTCAGTTGAATGGTACCAGGGCATACCAAAGAGGCAGGGATAAGCCATATAAAATTATACCAATCACCAATCACACACACACACAAATCTCACAGCATTCAAATCAAACAATAGGTCATGCTCTCGTTTACCTATACTCGAAGCAAGAGAAGAAAAAAAAAATTTTAAGAGTAAGTTATACAACAGAATCATCTTACTAAGTAATTAAAAGTGTTCTGTGCCAGAAAGATAAAATATTTCACTTTTTAAAAGCTTCTTTTTCCCAATATGATCATGAAATTGGCCAACCACCTTACCAGAGTAATTAGTAGACTGATCTCAACTAAAGAAAAAGAAAACTCAATCCCTTACATTAGTTACATATGTGATTCTTATCCTCAGTAATGAATCCATTCCTTTAAGGGTCTTTCATCTCTTGTGCCCTAAATTGTGTATTCTCTTGTTTCTCTCACTTCAGCTAGAAAATGAAGCCACTTGTTATCAACTGGAAAGTATTTTAGGGAAATGGAGTAAGGGTTTGAGAAACATAAATATTAATACATAGTATAAGAGGATGAAAGTTTTGAAAACAATGAAACCAGATACATACTATTAAATATCCCAACATCAGTACCAAGATTACTTTTCTACTTTATTATGGAAATTTAAGAAAGCCAATGCAAAACAAACCACCAACTTAATAATTGGGAGATGGAAAGAGAATTATTGGTTGCATGGAAACATAGGCCATAGGCCTATGTGACATTCCTATTTAGTGTTTCTGATAGGCACTCATATACAGTAACTGAGAATTTCTTTGCATTAAATTATATGTAACTAAATATAACCAAATTGTGCCATGGCTCAGGATGTGGGAAGCTAGAAAACATATGCACTGCAAAATTCAACTTGGTTTCTTTCAGCTCTGAGGAATGTGTTAAGATTCTCAAGATATAAAAGCTAATGACTGAATTATCAAATTGAACTTCATTCTCTTATATTGAAGAATTTAATGAAAGGAGAACTCTTCAGAATGCTGCAAATCTTGGATTTTTGGAGGAATGTTTTATACAATGTATCCAAGGAAAAGATGAAAAACACTCTAAAATATTTGAAATTTTCCTGGATATTTGAGCTGGTCAACCTCTTTCTAAAATCAAAAGAAGAGTATGAATTCTCAAATATACTTCAAGTTAAGATAAATTAAAACTGCTAAGTCATTCCAGTCGTGTCCGACTCTGTGCGACCCCATAGATGGCAGCCCACCAGGCTCCCCCGTCCCTGGGATTCTCCAGGCAAGAACACTGGAGTGGGTTGCCATTTCCTTCTCCAATGCATGAAAGTGAAAAGGGAAAGTGAAGTCGCTCAGTCATGTCCAACTCTTAGCGACCCCATGAAGTCTACCAGGCTCCTCCATCCATGGGATTTTCCAGGCAAGAGTACTGGAGTGGGGTGCCATTGGCAGATACTTAATGCTGGAATGCATGAGTTTTTAAATTATATGGTGAAAGGCATGTGGTCTAGGATAGTGCTATTGTAACACTATGAATAATATCATATGCCAACTTTTGAATTTTCTTTCTTTCTGTATTTGCTATTGCTATTCACCCAAAGGTATTGTAGTGAGGGACAGTTTAGACTATGATACTAATACACATACCCAAGTATGATGTGGAACTGGAGGAAGAAAAACAATCTAGATGGCCATCATAATCTGTTAAAAGAGTTAAAATAAATGCAACTGATTAAATGTTTACAATGTTTGTACCTGGTGATTTTGTTTAAAGAAACACATGTTAGGGGCTACAAAACTGAACCAGGTCTACAGGTAAGAACTGAACCTAGAGCTAGTTCTCTCTCAACTACCATTTAAGGAAAATTATGCAATTTAGGCATTCTGTGAAATGTAAAAAGAGCTCTGTACAGTAGAATTATGAGATTCACAAAACACAAAAGAACATCCTTAATTTAGCTAGCCATCTGATAAGGCAACTTGTACAAGGCTTCTTGGGATCAAAGCATAAAGTACCAGGAAAGCTAACAAATTTTACTAAATGATTTACAAAAACAAGTACCAAGATGCAATTTTCTAGCCACTATATTTTACAAAAAAAATACTAACTTTTCTAAACCACCACAAATGGAATGTTAAAGTCAACACAGATACTCAGAATGCTGAGTTATTTTCCTTTGGGGTGAAAGGAAATGAAAACTATGATGAAAGATGTCAGGACAAAAAAGAAGAAAGAATTCTGTAAGAAAAGTATTATTTGATGATTGTAATGAAGGATAGCAAACAACCACATCAATTTTATAGGCTATAGATGATAGAAGAACACTTACCGATGAGGGGAACTTCACTTTTTAGAGCTTAATGATTATTTTAAGGAGAGGATCCACCGTGAGCAACTTGTAGTGCATGGTCCTGGACTTGAGATGGCTCTTACATGATTTTTACTTCCAAGAGTGTGTTACTTTTAACTGCAACATATGGCACAGATGAGAGTGACTCTGCCACTACAGGGTTTAAGATCCTCTGCAAAGAATATTTTGAACAGTGAAGCCAAGGATGAGCATCAATAAATGTTACTGTACACAGACAACAGTAGTTTGGTTGACGTAAAAGGACTGAAGGCCTCCAAAACAGCTTAAAAAATGGGAAAATTGGTTTTTCCCTTACCAAAGGATTTCCTGCAAAGACTATTTATAAAGACATGTTAAATATAATTGAAAAAAATATTTCCATCAACTTTTACACAATAGCTTTGCCTTTCCATAAGTATTTCTATAAAGGTTTTATATGCACTCGAAAATGTTACAAATGCACTTGCATCTCTTCATCTAGGGGTACCAAGGGCACATTTTTAGGAAGCTACAGAACTTAGAAAAAGGGGCCTAGAATTAAATTAAGGTGATATGAAGCTGACCTCTATTTCCCATTTCATAACTTGAACAAAGTTACAGTATATTAGTGTTTCCTCCGCAAAGTATATGTCAACATTAAACAAATACTCTGTCCCTGGTTCTACACTCCATTCTAAGCACAGTAACTGTTCTGGGCCTTTTCAGGCTTCCCTGGTAAAGGTCTCCTAAAGATGAAACTCGTAATACCCACTTCTGACTTCACATTTGCCAGAAGGCACAACTGTATGCTTGCCTAGGAGCTTGTGGTTCTCCTGCGGGATTCTGCAAAGGACCTGTTAGAAGACCAGGACCAAAGTGATTTATTTTATCCTGCATTTATGAAAACTTCAGTTCTTTTTTATCTAGTGTGTGTTCTCAATAGCCTATCTTATTCCATGGTTCTTGGCACTTAATTTCCAGATGTACCCCACAGAAAATAAAAATAAACTAATAATTCTCTCTGGGAACTGTCCAACCCCAGATCTGTTCTTTCCTTCGAACAGGATTATCGACGTCAGGGAATCACTTTCAGGAGGAAACCTGACTGGTCGTGGCTGGCCCCACAGTGTGCTTTATCTGAAGAAGTCCTGAAAAGTTATGAGGTTTAGGTTTCAATCTTTTTTTTTTTTTTTGCTGTGACAAAAATCTTCCTATCAATTCAACCTTGGAATAAAACATATCTCCATTTTCATGTAAGATAAAAATAATTATGAATAATTAGTTCTAAGTAAAAAGCATTTAGCTCTGAATTACTTGGTTTCCAACCAGACATCAGGCATATAAAATAATGTGTAATAATACTATGATGAATCAGAACACGGCCTTCCATGAAGCACAAACACAGGTATTCAACATAAATCAGGTTAGTTTAAATATCATCCCTTTGAAAAGCGTCATATGAGAAAGATTGAGAGCTACTGAAAGATCCTGGCTTGCTTTCTGGCCTCCTTCCCTTCCTTTCAAAGGGACACCAGGACTCTTCCCGGGTTTCCGTCGCTTTGATCGTTGTGCTCCTGTGCTTGGGTGAGGCTGGAACTATGTGCTCTCCTTGGGGGGCTGGGTGGCCTGTGGCGGCTGCAGCGGCTGCGTGCCCGTGGCCGTTTTGATAGAGTTCAGGGTTTTGCTAAACCAAGAGTTTTTTGCAGCTTGGATTTCATTCATAAGGGCTCCTCTCTGATGTTCAAGTTCCTAATTAAAGAAAGAAAAGTCATCTGAGTTATATAAATGTTTTCTCTCTGCCAAAAATAAAATCAGAGTGCAGCTTTTTGGAATCCACACAGCCGTAGTTTTCTTCCTACACACCCAGGTGAGATTTAGTTGGCTTCTGAATGCAGGGAAAAAAAAATGTAGAGCTAAAAGAGTTACCACTAAAACCCAGAATCTGTGCTTTCTCTGATCAGTGACAGGAAACCTCATTTTACCCTTTCCTCCCCCTTGCAATTTAGGTCCAGTTTAGGCTGCAACCTGAGAGAAGATGTTTAAAACCACAGGTAAACATAAGCATATGGATGAAAAGAAGTTCTACTGATAGTGTAAGCATGAATGAGTTTTGGGTCCCAACACACAGCCTTTGGCCCTGGGAATGTACAAAGTCTGGTGCAGAAAGTTCAGGATCATTAGTGTGGTGCAGCGGATGCCATGGCAGGATGCAGTGAGGGTGAGGATCACTAACAGAAGGAAATGGGAACAGTCCATCAGAAGCCAGAACTGTTTTCCTAATTCTCCTCCAAAGTGGAACGAGATTATGGGGAAAGGGATTTGGCAAAATCAGGTAAAGATGAAAAGGGACTCCAAAGAAAAGAATGGCTGTCAGCCAACGTTCAACTGTTAGGGCAAGGATAGCAGGAGGGGTTTGGCTTTTCAACTCTAAGCATCAGCTAAGTGACCAAGTTCAATGAGAAAGGACCATGGCAAAAAAAATCTCAGGGTAAACTAAAAAGGCATATGCTTAAGTTCCCATAAGATGTGTGTGTGTGTGAAATTTAATTATTAGAAATTTATTTAAAACTACGTGTTTATTTTTGTTTAGTTGCTCAGTTGTGTCCGACTCTTTGCAACACGACCCTGCAACCCCACAGACGGCAGCATGCCAGGCTTCCCTGTCCTTCACTATCTCCTAGAGTTTGCTCAAACTCCTATCCATTGAGTTCGTGATGCTATCCAACCATCTCATCCTCTGTCATCCCATTCTCCTGCCCTCAATCTTTCCCAGCATCAGGGTCTTTTCNCCTGTCCTTCACTATCTCCTAGAGTTTGCTCAAACTCCTATCCATTGAGTTCGTGATGCTATCCAACCATCTCATCCTCTGTCATCCCATTCTCCTGCCCTCAATCTTTCCCAGCATCAGGGTCTTTTCCAATGAGCTGGCTCTTTGCATCAGGTGGCCAAAGTATTAGAGCTTCAGTTTCAGCACCAGTCTTTCCAATGAATATTCAGGGTTGACTTCCTTTAGGATTGACTGGTTTATATCAGTGTTTAAAAGTGATGAAAAATACAACTCATTAGTGGGCAGAAAAAGTATTCATCATATATGGTATAACATTCCATGGTCCTGAGCTTTAATACTAGAATATCCTGGACCACTAACTTTTGTTTTTTTCTTATTGGTCTTTTATCCAATCACCAACCTGGATTTTACACTTGGCCTCCACCAGCTGCAGTTTGGTTTGTGCCAGTTCCAGCTCCATCTCCCTCAGCTGCTTCTTAAGAGAGTCCTTCTCATCATCCGATTCAGTCCCCTGGTCCTCTCTGCTTATGGCCGCTACTTTCAAAGCGCCCTCCTTGCTGAAAATGTCACTGCAGTGTTTACATGCCATCATCTCACCCTGAAATATCCAAAAGGGATACCAGTATCCAACTGCACTTCATAGCATATATCATGTCCCGAAATACTGTGATACGATTTTTCTTTGGACATTGCTTCTAGTCATCAAATGAAGGTCCATTTATGAAAGTATTTTTTCTTGGGCTATGACCAAAATAGTTATAATCAGCACAAAACCCAACTATCAAAGATAGGTGCTACTTTTTCTTAAAGTAACTATAGAAAAACTCTGGAGATAGGAAGTGTTATAGCATTTTCTTGAATGTGTTCTAGAAATTTTATTCTACTATTATCCTCACTGGATGCCAAGCCCATGNTAGTTATAATCAGCACAAAACCCAACTATCAAAGATAGGTGCTACTTTTTCTTAAAGTAACTATAGAAAAACTCTGGAGATAGGAAGTGTTATAGCATTTTCTTGAATGTGTTCTAGAAATTTTATTCTACTATTATCCTCACTAGATGCCAAGCCCATGACATATACTCTATATGCATTTAATTGCCTCATTTAACCCTAGAGCTACCATATGATTAGGTACTATCATCATCCCCATTTACAAATGAAGAAACTTAAAGAGTACAAGTAAACTTGCCTACGGTAGACAAGGAAGGTCATTATGAGTAACCTAAGTCTACCCTAGCAACAAACAAGTATTGGGTTGGCCAAAAAGTTCACTTGGGTTATTCCATAACACGGTATAGAAGTACCCAAACAAATTTTTTGGCCAACTCAAGATATGCCCTTTTGTTCAACTTTAAGGAAAGACGGTTGTTATTGTTCAAGGTGATAAAAGTCACTGGGTTACATGCCTGGACTGTCAATCAAGCAGAGAGCACTGAATAATAGCAACAAAACTGCTGTTTTCTTAAAATATCTTCAAACAATTTAGAGATAAGGGATATTATAGCACATTTCTATTTTGAGGTCCTACTGTTACAAGCTCAGGATGTCCCTAACCATAACCATGCTCTTCTCTTCACACACACACACACACACACACACACACAGCAACCATGCTTACACTTCTGTGTCACTGTGCATGACTCCACCATGTAGGCCTAAAGGCTTTGGTGTCATCTTTTCATTAGCTGCTTCTTCATTCCACTGGTCATTAAATTCTTTTTTTTTAATTTTTAAATTTTTACTTTATTTTACTTTACAATACTGAATCTGCCACAGGTATACATGAGCTCCCAAACATGAACCCCCCTTAAATTCTTTCTCTGGTATGTCCAAGCATGTCTCCCAGGCCCAAAGCCCCAAAAGTCACCTTCCCAGAGCAAGGTTCAGATCTTTCGGTTCTCATGTCTCAGATTTTCAGGTTATAATGTATAAAATATGTATTCACTGAGTATTGTGTGCCAAGTTCTAGACTAAGCACTTTATATACATCATCTTATTTAATCTTCAAAATGACCTTATGAAGTAGGGAATATCTCTAGTTTACAGGACACAAAATAAAGCTGTGCTTATTCGCTCAGTCATGGCCGACTCTTTGCAACCACATGGACTGTAGCCCACCAGGCTCCTCTGTCCATGGGGTTTCTCCAGGCAAGAGTACTGGAGTGGGTTGCCATGCCCTCCTCCAGGGGATCTTCCTGGTTAGGAAGGGATCAAAACCACATCTCCCACATTGCAGGTGGATTCTTTACCATCTGAGCCGAGGTTAAATAACTTGTCAAGTTGTTAAATGATATGCCAAAGTGCCTAGAATGCATTTACTTACTAGTACTGTATAAACCTGAATATATTCAAATTGAATTGCATCAGGTTTCTATAACACTGGTCCCAAGAGTGGGCTGTGCCAACGATGCTGCTTAAAGAATACCAATCCACTTAATTTACTCCTGGTTCTGTAGAATAAGCTATTGCTTTTTTCAAATAGAAAAGAAACACAAGGAGTTCTACCACGAGGGGGCAGCATATAAATAAATGTGACTCTGTGACCCCATAGACTGTAGCCCACCAGGCTCCTCTGTCCATGGAATTCTCCAGGCAAGAATCCTGGAATGGNTTTTTTCAAATAGAAAAGAAACACAAGGAGTTCTACCACGAGGGGGCAGCATATAAATAAATGTGACTCTGTGACCCCATAGACTGTAGCCCACCAGGCTCCTCTGTCCATGGAATTCTCCAGGCAAGAATCCTGGAATGGGTTGCCATTCCCTTTCCCAAGGGAACCTTCCTGACCCAGGGATTAGAACTCGAGTCTCCTGCATTGCAGGCAGATTCTTTACTGTTTGAGCCAGCAGAGAATCCCTATAAATGCTACAGGTTTTCTTTACATCCCTAAAACACTGGTGGAAGAATCCACCTCCAGCTGAGTTCTATATTGCCCATGGTGTCTAGTGTTTGATTAATGGAATGATCCTACTGGGCTGCACACTGAAGTCAAACCAATCCAGGCACAGTTGGGATGCCGGCTTCTGAGGGTTCCCAGGTTGCCAACATGCAAGAAAGCTCAGGGGCCTCATGTGCCAAGGCTGAAAGCTAACCTCTTTTCCTGTTACCTGTCTCTGACAGCCTACAAAGTTTATGGGCTTTCATCTGGCCCACATCCCAGTCCAGAGAGAATCCTATTCTCCATAATTCCTAAATCCTTTGTAACAAAGGTAGGGTGGGGGCTCTATTTACAGGCTGTCCTGCCTGTGGTGTGTCATCATATATTGGGATCAGGTACTCACTTAAGATGACATGAATTGGGAAGACACTGTATGACAGAACTGTTTCATTCTTTCTCACCTTTACCACTTCCAGCTCCTCCTTGCTGGCTGCTTGCTGTTTCTCCAGTCGGGTACTCAACTGGGAACAGATCTAAGAGAAAGAAAAGAGCTGCTTTATTAGAAAGTACGACTCATGTAGCATGTGCACACAGCTGTTTATTTACCCATATATCACTCTAGCATCTCTGACACTAGAAGAAATTTTGCAAATTTGCCAGTTATTCCCACAATGAGCAGCAGAAAGCCTAAGCCTGTTCTGTGTGTAAAGCACATTTCTATCTCAGTTAGTAGTAAAAACACAGGGGATAAGTTTGATTTATGTCTGTCCCTAGCTTTCGTGACTGGTTCCAGAGAATTCCTGTCCTCACTTTGGAATCAATCTGTAGAATCTTGCTGACTGTCTACTTTGGGCAAGGTACTATTTTAGGAATCTGATGAAAATAATTCTGAACCAGAAATGTCTCCTGTCTGCTACAACACAAAGAGTTTCTATTTTCAATCACAAGTTTCTTTAGGAAGTGGCAGAGTGAATTTTTTAAAAGTTAAAATGACCAGAATATAATAGAGACTTAAAACTTGAAACAAGAGGTTTGGCAACACAGAATAAAATGAAATGCCTGGAAGTCTAGCTCTATGACTTCCTAGCATGGTGTTCTTGGGTGTATTCACTCATCTTTCTAAGCCTCAGTTTCTTCATGACTGGAAAGTACTGTGCTGTGATAATCACTGGGAAAGAACATTTACATTAAGGTTTAGTATAGGACCATTAAATAACATCTCATTATTCTGAAACAAGGTGCTAACAAGTACAGGGAACAGAAAGAAAGAAGTGCTTTCAAAGTCCCCCAAATTGTGTGTGTGTATACACTGAGACTGAGCACAGAGAGATACATATATCTCTGCAGATAGATATCTATACATCTGTGCTCAGTGTCTCAGTCATGTCTGACTCTTTGCGGCCCCATGGACTGTAGCCTGCCAGGCTCCTCTGTCCATGGAATCTTCCAGGCAAGAATACTGGAGTGGGTTCCTCCTCCAGGGGTTCTGCCCAATCCAGGGATTGAACCTGTGTCTCTTGCATCTCCTGCATTGACAGGTGGATTCTTTACCACTGTGCTACCTAGGAAGCCCTATATATACTATATATATATATATATATATATAAAACTGGAAGGTCAAGTATTACTAAGCCCGAGTGAAGTAAGAATCTTTTTATTTTGGAAAAAAAATGGAATAAGACATTTACGGGATGTCAAATTTTCAAGTGCAATTTGGACTAAAAACATAAAAGGTCTACCTCTATTATCAAAACAGACCCTTAATAAAATCCCAGTCTATAGTTTCAGAGATCAGAACTTGTTGAGTTCAGTCTCCAGTTTCTCCGGAGCCAGGCCTGGAAACAATAACCAGGACTGTACTGGCTGATGTTAAAAGGAAGCGATCTCTATAGCAATTCTGGCAAACCATAAGCCATTTTAAATAAACTCAAACCTTCTGAAATATAGCCAATTCCAACTACAGAATGCATTTGGATTATATGTTTAATTATTTTCAAAGAGATGGGCCTATTGCTTGAAGTGCTTGCCAGATAATATTCAAGAATCGTCCCAAGGACTGCTCTTTGAAAAGTGCTGCATATGGAGGCCACCTCTGGCCTGATGTGATGGAAAAAATGCATCTGCAGTGATGACAAGCGCGTGGTCTTAGATGTTCCTCATGCTGCTTAATGTCAAACCAGTCCTTCTCCTAGTTATCCAAATTCAAAGTGTCCTTATTAATTCTCTTGCATTTCTCGTTCTCCACTTCCATTGCTATCTACTGTGGCGCAGGACCCTGTTTTGTCTCAGTCAGCCTCTGCTGCTGGCCTCTGGCTGCTCTCGGTCTTTCTTTGCCGGTGCACCTCTCCGCTTGCTTCCACAGTTCTCCCGGGGACCGAGTGGTGCCAGTTCCATGTTCCCAGTCATGCCACTGTCCTGCTACAAACAAGATGAAGTACAAACTCCTCAGCCTGTCCCTGAAGACGCCGCCTGAACTCAGTCTCAACTCATCTTTGCTTTTCTTGCCTGTACTTGAAACTCTTGCTAAACAAAACTGTAGCTAACCACCCTCCCATGCCTTTGCACATGCTTTTTCCAACCTTTCCAGCCTTTCCTTCTCCATCTCCATATGTCTGAACCTCACCTTACCTTTGAAGCACAGCTCAAATCACTTCCTTCTCCAGGAAGGGATTCCTTATCTCCCATATATAATTCCCTCTCCTCTTAATTATGGCCAAGTTTTACCTTTTACAAGATCAGCTTCCAGAAAAGAGAAACTGAATCCATTTCTTTTATTTCTCCAAAGTATCAAGCCTCACATGCAGCAGGCATTAAATAAACATATATTGATTATATATATGTATAGATAGATAAGCATATAGATATAAACAGATTATAAAACAGAGTAAGATAATTCTGAAGGCTTAGTTCTAAGCAGTCTTCCAAGGGGGAAATCCTTGTGGAACGATATTCATAATAACAAATGAACTAGTTTTCCTCCAAAAGCATGAACAATATGACTGACATTTTTATTTATATATCAATAGCAACAAAGCATACTCAGTGTATTAAGTGATTCTTTCTAATTGGAAAAATTAAGGGAGGTTTGTTTTCTTTGTGTTTTTCTGCACTTCTACAAGGGACATACCTTTTATTTACAAGCAAAAAACCATTTTTTATAAAAGTAAGACTTAGACTTCTAGCTCCTTCGTGAAACAGGAGACCCTAGGGAAATTTCTGGATAAGTAGGTGGCATATGGTGCCTTAATATTAAATTTGGGAAAGCTGGAACTTGAACAGTCGAGTCAGGGTCTTGTGACAACAAGCGGATTCCTGGCTGTGCCCCAGCCTAACCAGCAGGGACCAGTAGAGCTGGAATGGAGGCTTTCTAAGACCCTGTCTGGTGATGAAATCAGAAACGTCCTCATGGAGAACAGCCCCTGCCTCCACCCCCCACCCCAACCCCGCATTAAAAAATCATTTTAAAGTTCACAAGAGCTTTCCTGCTAGGCACTAGCCCCTGTTGGGTAAGGCCACACAGGCATGTGCAGAAAAGAGCTCCCGTGTTCTCTACGGTGACAGCAAAGGACGCACGGATCTCCTAGCTGTACAAATGCTAAATTCTAGTGCTTGGCAAATGTGATCTACTGGAAATTAGCTTCTGAGTAAGGCAGAGGCAGGATCCCAATGGTAATAAGATTTCTTATTCCTCTAAATCTATCAAACATTGAAAACAACCAACAGATTGTTTTGCTCAATTAAACTTCCCATGTTATCAGCAAGCATGTCTAACCACTGTCTGTTTCAGAGGAGAAAATGAGCCAACAAATATAATCCGTGCAGTGCAGCGACTATTCTGGAAACTCTAAAAACAACCAAACAAAATTTCCTCAAAGAAAAAAGTGAAACAAATACTTCCACAGTGATGAAGCCCACAGGGGCACATTACCTGTTTATACTCAGCAATGATAGCTGTAGTCTTCTTGATTTCATATTCCGCCTTCTCTAGCTGTTTCCTGAAGACTTCTTTTAGCTATAAAGAGTAAGAATG
Source organism: Neotragus pygmaeus (assembly GCA_006410875.1). Classification (NCBI taxonomy): domain Eukaryota; kingdom Metazoa; phylum Chordata; class Mammalia; order Artiodactyla; family Bovidae; genus Neotragus; species Neotragus pygmaeus. Next base: position 142,355 of record SJYV01045706.1, on the reverse strand, counting down.
AGAAACATCAAGACTAATCCAAATCTTTGCACATTTCCACCAATATCCATATTCAAGTGTGCCTGATTCCAAGTCAACAACAAGGTAAACAACTGTTGAATAAGGGTCCATTCAGAAGCTATCTTTATTCTCATGACTCTAAAACAAAAAACATCAAGGCAAACACTGCATGTACTCTTGATGCTCTGTCACAGACTACTGAAAAAACATTTCAGGCCTTCTTTCTCATCTCATACTGACTCTGTTGCTACCTCTCTGGAGGTAGAAACAAGAGGCTTTGGGACTGGAGTCAGAAATGGAGGCGTGGACTTTGGAAGTTAAGAATCACTGACTTTGGAAGTTAAAGTGACATACGATGCAGTACTTGTTACAGTCACAGAAATACTAAATTATGATTGCTGAACCTAAAACCACAGTTATTTCTGTAGCTTGGCAGCTCAAGAAGGTTAGAGCAATGAAAAGGCTTAGACGTCACCAGATAAAAGGGAAAGAATTCAGTTCTCCCAAGATGACCAAACAAAATCCAACACTGGTTAATCTGCAAGTACACAATCGAGAAAACAACTGATGAATTCTGCTTTGCAGCATGCCAAAATATGAATGGAGGATACTTGGTACTTCCAAATTCACAAGTTATTGCAATTGATAGCTGAACTTCTCATTAAAAGATTTGGGAGTTTCTACATATTTGCTACATTCTAAAATTTTAAGAGCATTTGTAGGTTAAACTGATTCAAACTTATTTGTTTTTATTGGTCTCCATTCTTTATCTTCCATAATTCAAGGACATCAACCATGCCCTTTGTCCCTTCTGCCATTAAGGTTCCACTGACTCAGGGTCAACTTAGGTAGCTGAGAGGCTGTGAGTAAGTTCACTCAGTTTCTCTAAGTTGTAGTTAACTCATTTGCAAATGAGAATAATCTCTATCTCACAAGGGAACCATAATTAAAATAGGATACACACACAAAAGGAAAATCATGGATTAAATTCCTTTGCTAATAGCTTTATTCTTTACCTAAAGTACTGAAGTAGGCCTTCAAAAAGCAGGAAATAAAGAAAAGAGTAAAACCCATCAAAATGCCAAGATCAAATCAATAATCAGCCCCTGAATATTTTTGATTACGTTAAAAAAAATTCCTTGTCCACTGTAATTGCCAAAACATTTCATTATTTGGGGGAAAAAATGAAAATCATGGAATACTTTTTATAAATTCCGGAAGATGCTAAACAACACATCCCTTCATTAGTAACTTTACTGGAACTTTTGCTGGTTGCTTGGAAGGAGGTCTTTGAAATGCTGTGTGTTCTGTTTTACATTTAGTATTATTGATGTCTCCGAATGAAACTCATTAAAATAATTGAGCTAATCGTGCGTGGCTGGGACAGCGAGAGATGGAGACCACTGGCGAAACAGCCTGCTCTTCCTTACGGAAGCCGGAAGCCCTGACTCCAGCTGTTACCTGTCACCTCTGGGGCTCCTTGGCAATGGCGTGTCTTCCAGCTGATCACCCTCACCACTCACAGGAAGACAGGAGGGAGCTAACTTCAAGGCTGGTTCCCAAAGGGTTTTCTATTTCCTCAGAGAATACGATTTGATAGTTCTGCCAGGAACAGAAATGCTGGTGCTCCTTCTTCAAAGTCATCAATCCAGAAAATGAGCATGACCGATGGCGGCAAATCTCAGCAGAGATCCAGAGATCTCTGTAAGCATCTGGGCTACTGATCCTCAAAAATGACTTCAGAGAAGTCAGTCATCTTGGAGATGCAGCATGAAATTTACAGATTTGTCACAGCTCTTGGGTCATAATTCCAAGTTCTTAAACTTGGAGAAGACTTAACACTCTTGCTAGACATCTCAGTGAAGGCAAATTCCTGAAAGCTGTTCCAGGGTGGAAATGCTGCCACCTCTCCTAACACCCTTTGGGAGAAATGACTCAGTGCTACTCACATGTACCGCTTCAGCACCAGCCTTGATTTAGAACAAATTTAACTTTACTTCATATTTAACTGATGAAGGCAGGAGGAGAAGCAGATGACAGAGGATGAGATGGCTGGATGGCATCACCGGCTCAACGGACATGATTTTGAGCAAGCTATGGGAGATGGTGAGGGACAGGGAAGCCTGGTGTGCTATAGTCCATGGGGTCGCAAAGAGTTGGACATGACTGAGCGACTGAACAACAACAACTTTCCTCCTTGTTCATAGTATTAATCAGGTCCAGGAACCAACGCACCCATGTAAAGCCTGGCTCCCCACCCCTCCGTGCCTGTTACCTGAGCTGTCTCTTCCTCCTGCTTCCTCTTCTCTTCTTCGGTCTCCACCAGCCTCTGCTTGGTCAAGAGAAGCTCCTTATTCAGCACGTCTGCCTTGTCTTCTGCCTGCAAATCAGAGCGCATTAGGCATGAAGAAGGTGAAGAAAGCATGTACATACTTTCTGGGATAGCATCCCCGGAAGCCTTTCTTCCCCCTCTGGCTCACCCAGGGGTGGGGGTGGGGGTGGTTGCTTTCAATGAATGCCAACGAGGTACCACGTGCTCGGCACACATTATCTCTAATCCTCACAGCAAAAATAATTTTCCAGATAATGATAGCAAGGTTTGAAGAGATCATATAACTGGACTGGGACACCCGTCTAAGATCAGAGTCACAATCTGAATCCGGATGTGATTGGCATGGAAGGCCATGGTCCTACTGAGTGTTTCTTCCACATTTTCAGCAGCCAGAACAGCACAGATTCTGAGGCTATGGTAGGACGGGATGAAGGGCTGGAGCCTACCTGGGAAGCTTCTACCTGGTGATGTGTGGGGCACAGCCAGACAGGAGGAGCAGACAGGCTGATCTGTGAACCACAGTGAGGTGAGAAAGTTTAAAGATCAGCTGAGGGAAGCTGGCCCACCAGCGTACTCACAACAGCAGTGAGTACAGGAAGGAGAAAGGAAGGCCAAAACCCCAGAACAGGGACAGCCCAGAGGCAACCTGAAGTCAGGACCAGGAATCCAGGCACACAAGACCATCTTTCTAGAAGAGCCAAGGAAACTCAGAGAGAGTGCTCTGCTCTTAATTTGGATACAGAGCCAAAATTCACTGTGAAAGCCCTGTGTGTGTGTACATTTAACTTAGTTAACGTGTGTCTGCCTGCTTTACACATTAGGGCCCTTACCTCACCCTAACCTCAGCTTCACGCTCACTTCTGCAGCACAGGGTGGCCTGAGCCCCATCCCACTCAGCCCATCGGAATCGGTTCCCCACCCTCATCTAAACTCGTATTTCCCCTGGTAGCACCTGCCACGATCTAGAGTGACAAACTGTGTGTGTGATGTGTGTGCCTTGCCCACTTGCCTGCAAGCTCTAGGAGGCAGGAGCCCTCTTTCCTGTGCTCATCACTACAGCCCCAGCACCAAGCCCAGGACCAGAACAGAGCTCATGCTCCGTAAGTGTTTACTGAGTGAATGGACGTGGTTCTCTGAGTTATCGGAGAAGCAGACTTGGGGGAGGGAGCCACAGGATGAGTTCAGCAGAGAAAACTACAGACACTGAAGACAGGCAGCTCTTTGAAGAAGCCATCCCCGGCTGACAGCAGCAAAACCCTGTCTAAGTCATTGTGAAAACTGGCCAGGTGGCCCTCTGTCTGTGTTTCGCTGTATCTCCCACGTGTCCAGATGGCCGGGCCAGCACAGTATGCTGGGTCCTGGCAGAGAAACTACCTTCCAGCTTCTCGCTTCTATCTTTCAGTTCCTGATGTCCCCACAGCCCAGTGCTCATAGCTGTTTTCAGATGACTTGGAACTGCCAGGTAGTTAAAGTGAAAATTTTCCTTCTGAAGACTCTGAAATTTGTTCTGATACATTAGATTTCAGGAAGAAAATCTACACGGCAAAAAACACATCCTAAAAGTAGAGGTGGGCCTCAAAAAAACTAACATGTATATGCAGGTTTTAATAAATTGTAAGATACTAGATGATTGATACTGACTATGGACACTTAAAACTGAGAATTCTAGAGCTGCAAACCAGATGACAAGTTACCCACAAAGTGGGAGATGGTCCCCAAAGTCTCTAATGAAGGGTCTCCCAGTGGCAAATCAAGAGCTTGCATTGATGGATGCTCCTCTAATTGCCTGAGAGTTTGGTTCAACTATCCTTCAGTTGTTCCACTATGGCATTAGCCTTTCAAAATATTTTTAAGTAAAAAAATTCAATTTTTTAGTTAAAAAAAAAAAAGAGGTCCTGATGGCTTCAGTGTTTAAGTGAAAGTGTTAGTGGCTCAGTTGTGCCCAACTCTTTGCAACCCCATGAACTCCAGCCCACCAGGCTCCTCTGTCCATGGGAATTCTCCAGGCAAGGATACTGGAGTGGGTTGTCATTTCCTTCTTCAGGGAATCTTACTGACCCAGGGATCGAACCCAGGTCTCCCGCACTGCAGGCAGGTTCTTTACCGTCTGAGCCACCTGGGAAGCAAAAATCTTATCAAATCTGTCTCCCTAGAATGGCTGCCCACTGGTTAAGGTTCTACCCCAGAATTTCTGAGTGACAGCCTTGCTAATAAAGACGACTGCACTTTAACTTCCTTTTACTGTACCCCCAGCAGGTTCCATTTTGTAAAGAGAATGGTCCTTTTAATAACACACATTATGACACTCGGAAACAAATGTTTTCTAAGTTTGGTTTCTCAAAGGAAGATTCACTCAAACTGTGAGCCTTCTGTAAACCTCTGAAGAGTCAATGCTATTCTGACATTTAGCACCAAGCTTCTGAAATTCTGCAGCATATCTAAATGTTTACAATTTTGGAAATATCTATAAGAAAAGGAAAAAAAAAACACTTCCCTGAGGAAATTTTTAATAAACAAGAAGACTCTTAAGAGTCCCTTGGACTGCAAGGAGATCCAACCAGTCCATTCCGAAGAAGATCAGCCCTGGGATTTCTTTGGAAGGAATGATGCTAAAGCTGAAACTCCAGTACTTTGGCCACCTCATGAGAAGTTGACTCACTGGAAAAGACTCTGATGCTGGGAGGGATTGGGGGCAGGAGGAGAAGGGGACAACAGAGGATGAGATGGCTGGATTGCATCACCGAGTGGATGGATGTGAGTCTGAGTGAACTCCAGGAGTTGGTGATGGACAGGGAGGCCTGGCGTGCTGCGATTCACGGGGTCGGAAAGAGTCAGACATGACTGAGTGACTGAACTGAACTGAACTGAGCTCTGTAAAAGAGGTTTATTCTGTTTATACCTATCACAATGGAGAAGGAAATGGCAACCCACCNGTGAGTCTGAGTGAACTCCAGGAGTTGGTGATGGACAGGGAGGCCTGGCGTGCTGCGATTCACGGGGTCGGAAAGAGTCAGACATGACTGAGTGACTGAACTGAACTGAACTGAGCTCTGTAAAAGAGGTTTATTCTGTTTATACCTATCACAATGGAGAAGGAAATGGCAACCCACCCCAGTATTCTTGCCTGGGAAATCCCAGGACAGAGGAGACTGGCTGTCTAAAGTCCATGGGGTCATGAAGAGACAGACATGACTGAGTGACTGAATAATTATTTTTTTACTCTAAAAGATAATGTCATGTTTTTCAAAGGTGCTTTTGTAGCTGGAGGGGTGGTTTGATGCCTTTCAAATCTGAACACGTAATGCACCTCTCAGCTCCTCCTGGAACCACATCCCTTCATCACATGCAGGTGTCCAGTCTGCTGGCGGCCACTGCAGCTGGAACATGGTCTCCGCTGTCTCCGCTTATGCTTACAGACAGAATACATCCTCCTTTTTTTCTATATCAGCTGCAGGTTAGAAAGAAATATGTTTCCAGAGGCTACTGTAACAGGACCTCAATTATAGACTTTGTGAGGCAATAATCTACTCATTACTGCTAAAAAAAAAAAAAGTGTATCACAAGATAGTGACTGTAATTCCCTGTTCTGTATTCTTGTTGCTTATCGATTTATATGCAGAAGTTTATATCACTTAATCCCATACTCCTAATTTGCCTGTCCCTTGTTCTCTCTTCCCATTGGTAACCACTAATTTTTTCCTACATCTGTGAGCCTATTTTGCATATATAATTGTTTGTATTATTTTTTTAGATTCCACATGTAAGTGATATCATGCAGTATTTTGTTTCACTAAGCTTAATAGTCTCAGATTTATCCATGTTGCTGCAAAGGTGTTGTTTCATTTTTTATGGCTGAGTGATATTCCATTGTATACATGTTAGGTTGGTGCAAAAACAATTTCAGTTTTGCATTGTTGAAATTTACCATTTGATATTGGAATACATTCTTAAATAAATGTGGTTATGTTATACATCATTTTAATGCACATTTTTTGCTTTATGTTTTTTGCTAATGAATTATTATTTGCTATTTCTTTTATATATATATATTAGACTATGGAAATGATGTTAGACAAAAAGAAAACTTGAGTGATTTTTTTATTCAAGTTCGAAATGTGTCATAAAGCAGGGGAGACAAATCACATCAACTATGCATTTGACCCAGGAACTGCTAAGAAATATACAGTGCAGTGGTGGTTCAAGAAGTTTGGCAAAGGAGACGAGAGCCTTGAAGATGAGGAGTGCAGTGGCCAGCCATTGGAAGTTGACAGTGACCAACTGGAAATAATCAATGAAGGTGGTCCTCTAACAACTACACGAAAAGTTGCTGAAGAACTCAACATCGACCGTCCTATGGTCGTTTAGCATTTGAAGCAAATTGGAAAGGTAAAAAAGCTTCATAAGTAGGCGCTGCATGAGCTGGCCACAAATCAAAAAATTTGTCATTCTGAGGTCTCATCCTCTCTTATTCAACAGACCACTTCTGGACTGGATTGTTATGTGCAACAAAAAGCAGACTTTATATGACAACCAGTGGCCACCAGCTCAGTTGTTGGACCAAGAAGAAGCACCAAAGCACTTCCCAAAGCCAAGCTTATGCCAAAAACAGTCATGGGCACTGTCCGATGGTCTGCTGTTGGCTTGATTCACTACAGCTTTCTGAATCCCAGCGAGACCATTACATCTGAGAGGTATACTCAGCAAATGGATGAGCTTCGCCAAAAACTGCAGGTCTGCAGCCAGCATTGGTCAACAGAAAAGGCTCAATTCTTCTCCATGACAATTCTCAACTGCACGTCACAAATCAATGTTTCAAAAATTGAACACATTGGGCTACAAGGCTTGCCTCATCTGCCATGTTTACCTGACCTCTTGCCAACTGACTACCACTTCTTCAAGCATCTCGACAACTTTTTTCAGGGAAAAATGCTTCCACATTTTCCACACAGAAAATACTTTCCAAGAGTTCATTGAATCCTGAAGCATGGATTTTTTTGCTACAGGAATAAACAAACTTATTTTTGTTGGCAAAAATGTGTTGATTGTAATGGTTCCTATTTTGATTAATAAAGTGTGTTTGAGCCTAGTTATAATGATTTTAAATTCAGGTTCAAAACCGTAATTACTTTTGCACCAGCGTAATACCTCATCTTTATCCATTCATCTGTTGATAGGCGTTTGGGTTGCTTCCGTACCTTGGCTATTGTAAATAGTGCAGTGATAAACATTGGATGGAATATGTCCTTTGGTTCTTCTATTTAATATATCTTCCAATGCCAAAATTTTATATTTTATATTTATGGATGATGAAATGGTGGATTTATTTATACCCTTATGCTCAGATGGGGAAGCTGGATTTAATACATGCTAGGTCACACAGAGGAAAAGAAATGATGTCAGGATGATAACAGATATCCATCTGTGACTAAGTGTTCCTTAGTCTGTGGTGAAATGAGCAAATAAAGAGGTTGCAATGAGTTTTTAAAAACAATGTAAATGTTTAAACATAAGGTTTATCTTTTATCTAGAGACTAAATTTTTGGCTTTAAAATGTCTTCTTAAAATGATATGATGGTAATGATTGGCAGCATGGTGGTGCTCAAATAAAAAAAAAACAAAACCTCCTTCCTTATCAAAATAAATAGTTTCCAACCCTCTGAATATTCCATAGAAATACAATGGAGATACAGGAGTTTACTGGCCTGTGTGCTCTTAAAACTAAATGCTCAAACTAATTAACTTACTAATTTATGGAGCAGAAGATGGTTGTCTAGCATATGAAATAAAATAACATCAAAATTGAAGGGAACAACGAGATCATCTGGTTTGTACAAACTCATTTTACAGATAAGGAACCTGAGGCCTAGAAATGTTAAGCGACCTCCCCAGTGATGTGTTCTTTTATTTTTATACTTTCAAGTGGTGCCATTTATAGTATATCTGATTTGTGGGAAAGGGTATGTGATCAAATAAAACAGTGTTCTGTGGTCAGATAGGGTATTCACCACAGCCTCAAGTTCTGTACAGTAAATGAAGAGGGTTTCTGGACCCAGTTCCATCCAGAGTCTTTGGAGTCTTCCCCACACCAACAAGCAAGACGTGGATGGCAGCAGGGTGTCCTGCAATTCAACTCAGTTCTGACGGTGTCTTACCTGGAGATAGAATAAGATTCACCAGGTTATGGGCTCAGTCCCACAAGCTTGCCCCCTACTTCAGGGGCAGGAGCAAGTCCAGGTTGTTACCTGTGCTTCTGACTGATCGGCCATACATCAGAGGTTCCCGCAAACCCCTCCTGGGGTTCCATTAATTTGCCAGAATGGTTCACAAAACTCAGAGAAACATTTCACTTGCTAGAGTGCCAGTTTATTATAAAAGGATATTAAAGGGCATGAATCAACAGCCAGATGAAGAAATACATAAGTCCTGAACAAAGGAGATTCTGTGATGGATGTGTTTAGTGTCTGGCTCAGGGGACACAGAAGTTTTCTGGTTCCCCAACAAGAAAGCTCCCCCAAAAGCAATCAAGAAGCTGTCCTTTTTGAGGTTTTATGGAGACTTCATTACAGTATCATGATTGACTAAATCATTGACTAAAGGCAACTGATTCAACCTCTGACCCCTCCATGTTCTGCAGAAATGAGAAACGTGGAGTGGAGATGGGGTGGTACTGAAAGTTCCAACCCTCTAAAGGCATGGTCAGTTTTCCTGGCAACCAGTCCCATGCTTGAGTGGGACCTAAATGTCAACTTCCCTGCAGTATTTTTAGGAACAGAAGACAAGAGACCAAATATCCCATTGCTCTTATTGCTCAGGAAACCCCAAGGGTTTGGGGAGCTGTGGATGAAGACCAAACATGTATTATTCCTATAAATCACCACATCGCAGTCAACTTTAAGAAACATTTGACATCAATCCTCTGAGCCTATACTGCCATTTAAAAGTACTCGTGAAGTAATTGTGTTTTATTGTTCTGCACTCAAGAGAAGGACTGCAAGCGCTTACAAGACCAGGCAAAGTACTGACCTGTCAAAATGCCCTTCCTGTGCTTTCTCACCTGTATAAACGCAAAACATCCACACTACTCGTTAACTCTCTGTCCCAGTGCTGCAGTGCTGCTGCTGCTGCTAAGTCACTTCAGTCGTGTCTGACTCTGTGCAACCCCACAGACGGCAGCCCATTGGGCTCCGTCATCCCTGGGATTCTCCAGGCAAGAACGCTGGAGTGGGTTGCCATTTCCTTCTCCAATGCATGAAAGGGAAAAGTGAAAGTGAAGTTGCTCAGTCGTGTCCGACTCTTAGCGACCCCATGGACTGCAGCCTACCAGGCTCCTCCATCCATGGGAGTTTCCAGGCAAGAGTACTGGAGTGGGATGCCATTGCCTNCCTATGGTCGTTTAGCATTTGAAGCAAATTGGAAAGGTAAAAAAGCTTCATAAGTAGGCGCTGCATGAGCTGGCCACAAATCAAAAAATTTGTCATTCTGAGGTCTCATCCTCTCTTATTCAACAGACCACTTCTGGACTGGATTGTTATGTGCAACAAAAAGCAGACTTTATATGACAACCAGTGGCCACCAGCTCAGTTGTTGGACCAAGAAGAAGCACCAAAGCACTTCCCAAAGCCAAGCTTATGCCAAAAACAGTCATGGGCACTGTCCGATGGTCTGCTGTTGGCTTGATTCACTACAGCTTTCTGAATCCCAGCGAGACCATTACATCTGAGAGGTATACTCAGCAAATGGATGAGCTTCGCCAAAAACTGCAGGTCTGCAGCCAGCATTGGTCAACAGAAAAGGCTCAATTCTTCTCCATGACAATTCTCAACTGCACGTCACAAATCAATGTTTCAAAAATTGAACACATTGGGCTACAAGGCTTGCCTCATCTGCCATGTTTACCTGACCTCTTGCCAACTGACTACCACTTCTTCAAGCATCTCGACAACTTTTTTCAGGGAAAAATGCTTCCACATTTTCCACACAGAAAATACTTTCCAAGAGTTCATTGAATCCTGAAGCATGGATTTTTTTGCTACAGGAATAAACAAACTTATTTTTGTTGGCAAAAATGTGTTGATTGTAATGGTTCCTATTTTGATTAATAAAGTGTGTTTGAGCCTAGTTATAATGATTTTAAATTCAGGTTCAAAACCGTAATTACTTTTGCACCAGCGTAATACCTCATCTTTATCCATTCATCTGTTGATAGGCGTTTGGGTTGCTTCCGTACCTTGGCTATTGTAAATAGTGCAGTGATAAACATTGGATGGAATATGTCCTTTGGTTCTTCTATTTAATATATCTTCCAATGCCAAAATTTTATATTTTATATTTATGGATGATGAAATGGTGGATTTATTTATACCCTTATGCTCAGATGGGGAAGCTGGATTTAATACATGCTAGGTCACACAGAGGAAAAGAAATGATGTCAGGATGATAACAGATATCCATCTGTGACTAAGTGTTCCTTAGTCTGTGGTGAAATGAGCAAATAAAGAGGTTGCAATGAGTTTTTAAAAACAATGTAAATGTTTAAACATAAGGTTTATCTTTTATCTAGAGACTAAATTTTTGGCTTTAAAATGTCTTCTTAAAATGATATGATGGTAATGATTGGCAGCATGGTGGTGCTCAAATAAAAAAAAAACAAAACCTCCTTCCTTATCAAAATAAATAGTTTCCAACCCTCTGAATATTCCATAGAAATACAATGGAGATACAGGAGTTTACTGGCCTGTGTGCTCTTAAAACTAAATGCTCAAACTAATTAACTTACTAATTTATGGAGCAGAAGATGGTTGTCTAGCATATGAAATAAAATAACATCAAAATTGAAGGGAACAACGAGATCATCTGGTTTGTACAAACTCATTTTACAGATAAGGAACCTGAGGCCTAGAAATGTTAAGCGACCTCCCCAGTGATGTGTTCTTTTATTTTTATACTTTCAAGTGGTGCCATTTATAGTATATCTGATTTGTGGGAAAGGGTATGTGATCAAATAAAACAGTGTTCTGTGGTCAGATAGGGTATTCACCACAGCCTCAAGTTCTGTACAGTAAATGAAGAGGGTTTCTGGACCCAGTTCCATCCAGAGTCTTTGGAGTCTTCCCCACACCAACAAGCAAGACGTGGATGGCAGCAGGGTGTCCTGCAATTCAACTCAGTTCTGACGGTGTCTTACCTGGAGATAGAATAAGATTCACCAGGTTATGGGCTCAGTCCCACAAGCTTGCCCCCTACTTCAGGGGCAGGAGCAAGTCCAGGTTGTTACCTGTGCTTCTGACTGATCGGCCATACATCAGAGGTTCCCGCAAACCCCTCCTGGGGTTCCATTAATTTGCCAGAATGGTTCACAAAACTCAGAGAAACATTTCACTTGCTAGAGTGCCAGTTTATTATAAAAGGATATTAAAGGGCATGAATCAACAGCCAGATGAAGAAATACATAAGTCCTGAACAAAGGAGATTCTGTGATGGATGTGTTTAGTGTCTGGCTCAGGGGACACAGAAGTTTTCTGGTTCCCCAACAAGAAAGCTCCCCCAAAAGCAATCAAGAAGCTGTCCTTTTTGAGGTTTTATGGAGACTTCATTACAGTATCATGATTGACTAAATCATTGACTAAAGGCAACTGATTCAACCTCTGACCCCTCCATGTTCTGCAGAAATGAGAAACGTGGAGTGGAGATGGGGTGGTACTGAAAGTTCCAACCCTCTAAAGGCATGGTCAGTTTTCCTGGCAACCAGTCCCATGCTTGAGTGGGACCTAAATGTCAACTTCCCTGCAGTATTTTTAGGAACAGAAGACAAGAGACCAAATATCCCATTGCTCTTATTGCTCAGGAAACCCCAAGGGTTTGGGGAGCTGTGGATGAAGACCAAACATGTATTATTCCTATAAATCACCACATCGCAGTCAACTTTAAGAAACATTTGACATCAATCCTCTGAGCCTATACTGCCATTTAAAAGTACTCGTGAAGTAATTGTGTTTTATTGTTCTGCACTCAAGAGAAGGACTGCAAGCGCTTACAAGACCAGGCAAAGTACTGACCTGTCAAAATGCCCTTCCTGTGCTTTCTCACCTGTATAAACGCAAAACATCCACACTACTCGTTAACTCTCTGTCCCAGTGCTGCAGTGCTGCTGCTGCTGCTAAGTCACTTCAGTCGTGTCTGACTCTGTGCAACCCCACAGACGGCAGCCCATTGGGCTCCGTCATCCCTGGGATTCTCCAGGCAAGAACGCTGGAGTGGGTTGCCATTTCCTTCTCCAATGCATGAAAGGGAAAAGTGAAAGTGAAGTTGCTCAGTCGTGTCCGACTCTTAGCGACCCCATGGACTGCAGCCTACCAGGCTCCTCCATCCATGGGAGTTTCCAGGCAAGAGTACTGGAGTGGGATGCCATTGCCTTCTCTGCTCTGTCCCAGTAACTATAGTCAAATGGGTGATATGACCTACTCAAGGTTTGTTGGTGGTTCATTTGGCTAGAATTTACTCCCTGCCTACTCTGTGTTACAATGGGGGATCATTAAGACCAGCCTTGCCATCCAGGAGTAGCAAGTCTAGTGGAGGAATCTTGTTTGTGAAGGACTTCAAAAAACCTGGTAGGGGATTACAGGCTGAAGTTGGAGGTGCCAGGGGCCCACCACTGTATGTGTTTGTGCTGAGGAATGACTCAATGAAGATGGCATTACAGGGGCTCTGGTATGGATGTATCAAGCGGATGAGATGGGGAGGAGCTTAGGGCAAGACACGAGCAGCATGTAGTTACTGAGGACCTGCCCTGGCTGAGGACCGAAGAAGGGAGGATATGAGACTTTTCAAGGAAATAATGCTTGGAAATCGATGACTAAAGGGATTAGGGCCACAAAAGAAAGAAAAGACGGTCAAAGGTACTTCTTTTGGAATTTTAAGTGATTAAGAAATGGGTAATGGCATTACAACAAAGCTAGGGGTGTTGGGAAAGAAACCTTTTCCCTAAGTTGAGGGGAAGAAACTCTGGGACCTAGTACTTCTCCTTGTTGACCTGGATCTGTCTGTACATTCAGGGTCCTATATTTCAATGAGTTCATATGAAAGTTAATTAATGCTGCTAATGGTAACTTATTTTATTACTAATAGATAATTACATTATAGAGAAGCAAATACGTAATCTGCATGTAAGTTCTGGGTTATCTTTTTTGATTACATCTCAAAAAATGACAAGCTATGTCTTTGTTTTGGCTGAGGGAGAGGTATATGACTGGGCAGAGTTTGTATACCTTTGTAGAATCCCGGTCTTTTTCTACGTTGAAGGTGGTGCACATTTCCAGTTCTATTCTTGGACCTGAAGAGCTGGAAATTTGGGTGTGGACTGGCTTGTCATGCTAGAAGGGGCATGAATTGAAACAGGAGTGTATCTGCAACTTTGACCATGCTCTGGCTTTTGATTCAAAATTGATGGGACTTCCCTGGTGGTCCAGTGGTTGGGACCCCAAGCTTCCAATGTGGAGGGGTTCAATCCCTGGTAGAGGAACTAAAGTCTTGCTTGTCACATGGTTATAAAAAAAAAAAGTGTTATTGGGCCAGAGATCAGATTTTAGGATGGAAATATCTTTACACTGCAAAGCAAAGTCCAAGCAAGTGTCTATAAGCCTAGCTCACTGATAGGAATTTGGCCCTAGCCTAGTTTGGCCATCAAACCAGAGCTGATTCTGGGTTTATTATGCTATTTTGCAGTCTGGTACCTCTACCCCACCCCACTGTAGACACTGTACTGTGGACAGAGTATATAAACTTGTCTCCTACCATGCTTTCTTTTATAGAGACCCCATCACCCCAGAATAATTTTACTTATTTGTTCTTATTTGTTTTATAAAACAGTAGTGTACTAGGTGGGAATCTTTAGACTGCACGTCTTTGAAGATAATGCTTGAAGCCTATGGGGCTAGAAGTTTGAGGGGGCTGCTAAGTGCAGTGCTTGAAGTCACGTTAGTAAGGAAAACTGACAAAAAGTCTAAAGAAACTAGCATTTTAGGGATGCACATAATTATAGGGGAAATCCCCCTCCCTTGTATTTTGTTTTTCAACCAAAAAACTGCATAACCCATGACATAATTTATTGTGGCATTTCCCGTTTTCCTTTCTAAAGAATGTAAAGAGAACTAACTGGCTGCCTTTTCCAAGAGAGGATATTGTGGCAGCACTTCTGAACAATTAATATCATGTTTTTTTTTGCCAACATCCATGTTATGAACTAAACCCTAGGGGTGTGGGTAGCTCGTGCTTCAGACTTGGATGGCTCTTTACTCTCTGAGAAGGGCACTTTGTATCTGCTTCTAAGAGGGGATAAACAAGATGCTTAAGCAAAAGACTGTAACACCCTGATGAACATGAGTACAAGAAGCAGATATCTAGCTCCACAACCATATAGCTGGGATAGCTGTGGGATTTACTGACAGATGGAAAAATTCTCGGGAATACTAGTTCTTACTTTGGCACTTAGAAAAATGAGTATGACGGAACAGGTGGCTGTCTATCAGTATCTCAAATTCCTCCCTGGGAGGAAGCCCTGTGGTTTTTCTCAGCTAGATTCTAGCCCTGGACTAGTCTCCAGGCCTCCATTTCCTTAATTATGAATAGAGCTTTAGATCCTTCCTCTACTGGGGGTGGTGAATGGGGAGTAATTATTAATGGGTATGGGAATTCTTTCAGGGGTGATAAAACTGTTCTATATTTGATTACAGTGATGGTTGTGAAACCAAACAGGACCCTGTGGAGCTTTCCCAGATAGAAAAGTCCCTCTGTTTCTCGTCTGTAGGAAAAAGGTTTTAGTTTCCCAGTACCTCCCTGAGTTCCAAAGAACAGGCACGTCTGTTACTGATTAGGAAAGTGAAGGAACACAGAACCAAAGAAAAGCAGTTGAGCAAAAACAAACAAAAAAAAGAAATGACAATCATTCGGCAATGAAATAGAGTCCTAGTTCCACCTTGAGGGTATACATTGCAATATGATACATCTCCTCAAGCTGTTCTGCAGAAACTAAGAAACCGCCCCCCCTCCCCCACCAATCCAAGTGGATTACTGACCAGAAGCATGTAGACCCCAGACCAACTGGAAGAAAAAGGTTATCTTCTTTTTCTTGAAGAATGGGGAATGATGGTTATCATTCCCCAAATATCACCCCATTACCTCACTACCAACCCATCAGAAGGAAGTCCATGAGCTGCAAGCTTCACTCCAAATGCTGCCTTAAAAAACCCCCAACTGTCTCACCCTCTGTCATCCCCTTCTCCCTGGGAGCCCAGTGATTAAGACTCTGAGCTCCCAGTGCGGGGGGCCGAGGTTCAGTCCCTGGTCAGGGAACTCGATTCCACATGCTGCGACTAAGACCTGGTGCAGCCAAATAAATTAATTTAAAAAACCCTCCCTGAAGTTTATCTCAGGGTGTCTGGGCTTTTTGGTGCCCTACAAATAAATACTGTACTCTCCTTCACTACAACCCAGTGTCAGCTCATTGACTTTGCTGTGCAGCAAGTGAGTGGACCAGAGTTCAGTTGTACAACTCTGTGAACATGTTAAAAAAACAAACAAACATTGAATTATACAGTCTCAGTGAGTGCACTGAATTGCTGGTGAATGCAAATTCATGTGTCAGATGCACCATGAGGCCAGGCAAACCAAAATTGTTGGAGTTTGGAGAAGAGAAAGGTTTATCTCAGGGCCAAGCATGGAGAATGGATAGCTCATGCTCAAAAAGTTCAAACACCCTGATGGTTTTCCAGGAAGAGTTTTATAGGCGAAATATTCAGGGAGGGCTGCAGGGCATGTGAATTTTTCTGATTGGTTGGTCCTGAAGTAACAGGGTGGGATTTTGGGAATCTCAACCATCAGCCCTCTGTTTCCATCCAGTCTGAGGTCTCAGCATGTGGTTACCATCCTCCACCAACTAAGGGTGGGGCCTCAGTTCCTGTGAAAGAACTTGGAGACGTATTGTGTGTTGCTTGAGGAGGGACTAGGACTCTGCTTTGCTGTTGTTCAGTTGCTCAGTCGTGTCTGACTCTTTTTTTTTTTTTTT
>SJYV01045706.1:87243-125921 GCA_006410875.1 Neotragus pygmaeus | reverse complement strand
AAGAACTTGGAGACGTATTGTGTGTTGCTTGAGGAGGGACTAGGACTCTGCTTTGCTGTTGTTCAGTTGCTCAGTCGTGTCTGACTCTTTTTTTTTTTTTTTCATTTAAAAAAAAAATTTAAATTTAGTGTTCTTGCCTAGAGAATCCCAGGGATGGCAGAGCCTGGTGGGCTGCCGTCTATGGGGTCGCACAGAGTCGGACATGACTGAAGCGACTTAGCAGCAGCAGTAGCAGCAGCATTTCAATTGGAGGCTAATTACTCCACAACATCATACTGGTTTTGCCATACATCAACACGAATCCGCCGTGCACACATGTTCCCAATCCTGAACCCCCTTCCCACCTCCCTCCCCATGTCTGACTCTTTTAACCCAATGGACTGTAGCTCGCCAGGCTTCCCTGTCCTTCACCATCTTATGGAGCTTGCTCAAACCCATGTCCACTGAGTTGGTGATGCCATCCAACCATCTCACCCTCTGTCATCCCCTTCTCCTCCTCCCTTCGATCTCTCCCAGCAGCAGAGTCTTTTCCAATGAGTCGGCTGTTTGCATCAGGTGGCCAAAGTATTGGAACTTCAACTCCATCATCAGTCCTTCCAGTGAGTATTCAGGGTTGAATTCCTTTAGGAGGGACTGGTTTGATCTCCTTGCAGTTCAGGGGGCTCTCAGGAGTCTTCTCCAGCCACAGTTCAGAAGGATCTGCATTACTGGACTATTGCGACTCTTCCTTTGTTTCTGCGTCCCCTCGGTTCCCTGGTTAACAACTGTTTGAATCTGCCTTTTGGTACTCAGGGAAGGTCAAGGAGGCTGAAACCTTTTATTTGCCAACGAGAAACAGGGGACCCAAAAAATCTTTTTGTACCAGGAGGGCCCCACAGGGTCCTGCTCAGTTTCAAAATGGTACCATTACAGGCTGAATTAGGTTCCCCTCAAAATCCATTTGTTGAGATCTTAACCCTCAGCCTTCATATTGTGACTATATTTGGAGAGAGGGTCTTTAAAGAAGCAGTTCATTTAAAAAGAGGTCACTAGGATGAAGCCTAGTCCAATATGACTGGTGTCTATTTAAGAAGAGAAAATTAAGACACAGACACACAGAGGAAAGACCATATGGAAATCCAGGGAGAAGACAGTCATCTGCAAGCCAAGGAGAGTGGCCTCAGAAAAAATCCACCCTGCTCACACCTTAGTCTTAGGCTTGTACCCTTCAGATTTGTGAGAAAGCAATTCCTATTCTTTGAGCCACCCAGGTTGTGATATTCTGCCATGGCTGCCTGCAAAGGTTACTTTTCAGTGTCATCTTGGCAGGACGGCCAGTACCCATATATTTGGTCGAGCATTATTTTGGACTTTTCTGTCAAAGTGTTTTTGAATGAGATGAATATTTGAATGGTGGACTTTGAGTAAAGCTGTTTACCCTCCCTAATGTGGGTGAGTCACATACAGTCAATCAAAGCATTAATAGAGCAAAAGACTGACCTTCCTGAGCAAGGAGTTCTGCCAGAAGGCTGCGTTTGGGCTGGAGTTCTCCCCCAGTTCTCCAGCCTGCCCTGTCAGTTTTGGACTTGCACCCCCACAATCATGTGAGACAATGCCTTAAAATTAATCAACAAATCTCTCTCTTTCTGTCTCTCTCTCTCTCTCTCACACACACACACACACCCTTTACTGTTTCACTGGAGGACCCTAACTGATATTTTGTGCTAGCAAACTAATACAATAATACAATTAGTAATACAAACTAATGCTACTACAACAATGCAATGAATTGTAGTTCAATGAGGTTGTGTAAAGAAAAAATCTTAGAAGCTTATACCTAAAATATTAATAATAACTTGTTGGTAGAATTTGGAGTGTTTTAGTTTTATTTTTAGTTTAACTTTTCCAGACTTATGATTTTTTGTGACTGTGTGTTATCTGTGTAATGATAATTTAAGAAAAGATTTCCATTCAGCAGAAAGCTTAGAAGCAAGGTCAGATAACACAGAACCCAGAGGACATGGGAATATAGTGGGATGCATGGTAATACCACTTATCGTGAAGATTTAGATGAAGCACGGATAAGATTATATCTACTACAGTGAGAAACTCTCAGCATACAACACAATTCGTTTATGAAAGAGCTACTAAGCTTGTTCTGGAATATGGGGAGTAATGAATTTTGTTTTCCTATCAACTGTACTTTTCTGCCATTTTCAGTGATTCATTCAGTCAGCTAGCAAGCTTTTGCTGGGCACCAGCTATGTCCAAGTTCAGACGCTCGGTCGTGTCCGACTCTTTGCGACCCCATGAATCGCACACGCCAGGCCTCCCTGTCCATCACCAACTCCCAGAGTTCACTCAGACTCACGNCAGAAGATCCTGGTGGGCTATAGTCCATGGTGTTACAAAAAGCAAGACACAACTGAGCAACTAACACTTTCACTTTTCTTTTGTATAAGTGTCAGGATTTTTCTTTTCATCTTCATCAGCATTTTTCTTCTCTTTCTTTTTTGGTAGGCACCAATACCCTCCAAGGACTGGAGATAATCACAGCCGTAAGTCTTCTCCCTACTACCTTTCTACCAAATAGGAAGCATCAATTGTTAGGTGGTAGTCAACAAGCCTAGTATGTTCGGCTGCGGAAGCCGTCCTGCAGGTGTTAGACTGCTAGCTTGCCAGAATCTTACATGCAATCTATACAAGGCCTACATATAGTCTTTCTAGCCAATCCAATGAAAAATTATTTGACATCCTTTATGCTAATTAGGGAAAACCCTCTGCTGCTGCTGTTGCTAAGTTGCTTCAGTCGTGTCCGACTCTGTGCGACGGAGCTCACCAGGCTCCGCCATTCCTGGGATTCTCCAGGCAAGAACACTGGAGTGGGTTGCCATTTCCTTCTCCAATACATGAAAGTGAAAAGTGAAAGTGAAGTCGCTCAGTCACGTCTGACTCTTTGTGACCCCACGGACTGCAACCTACCAGGCTCTTCCGTCCATGGGATTTTCCAGGCAAGCATACTGGAGTGGGTTGCCATTGCCTTCTCCTAGAAAACCCTCTAGTGTAGATTTAAATATAAGTAAGTTGAATTTCTAGTAGTTATCTCCTGATTGGGGTCTTCCTAATGCCAACCAACTACCATTCCCACATCAGGGTGCTTCAAATGTTAATCAAGTCCAAGGTATAGACTAAAACTAACACATATCACACTGTGTAGGCTGTAGTATCTTCATTTAAACTGCACAGTCTAACAGTAGGGTAGGACTGTAAGAGCTATAGAGAGGGGTTAAGATTAAAGAGGAAACAGCTCATTACGGCTTATTTCTCTCCTCATTCCATAAAGGAAGCAGAAAGAAAGTGCTGTAAGCAAAAGGCATGGAGCTAAAAACATGGGCCTACTAACTGTGTCACACAGTTATGTTTGTCTGGGTGAGGACCTAGGAGCCTGGTGTATGGCGCCTGCAGGGCAGGCTGGAAAGAATACCCTGGAGCCAGGTCATTAGAAGATCTAGGTCATTGCCAAACTGATGAAAGCGTGAATTATTTTGGTAGTTGCTAGTTGTGTGACCATATTTTCTGAACTAAACACTGGGCACGTGGGCTTAGCAGATGTTTGTATCCATTCTGAGTATGAGAAACAATCTGGAATACGAAAGAACATAGAATACTAAATTTTTTAATTGTTTTGATAGCTTATAGGACTTAGAAGGTAGAATATTTGACATCAGAACTACCTTTAAAAAAAAAAGTCCTGTCCCAGAAATGATAAGAACTCAGTGAGGTTTTAAATCAGGGCAACAGAAAGATCATAACTGTGCTAGTAAGAATGTTCATTGGAAATGGTGTCTATGCTAAACTAGAAAGGGGGATAAAGAAAAGGAGGAAGGTGACAACTGAAAAAATATTTATAAAGTTATGAAAACAGTTCAGGAGAAAAGGTGTTTGTTAAAATGGCGGCAGTATGGGATTTGCCTGGCGGCCCAATGGTTAGGATTTCATGCTTTCACTGCAGAGGGCCTGGGTTTGATCCCTGGTTGGGAGCTAAGATCCTACAAGCTGCATGGTGCACCCATAAAATTAATAAATAAAAAAATAATAAATTACAAAAAAATAAAAGGAGACAGTAGAAGTGCAAAGGAAGGACCATTAAAACCAATAATAGAGAGGCCTTTAAACCAAGTCTTCCTTGCTCATTTGGTCAGGCCAAGAGAACCCTCCCCTCCTTAAACTTCTTTCAAACTAGTCTATACTACTTATTTAACAATCACATATGGCTATAATTAGTTTTTCCTGGGCATGAGTTTTCTTAATTCAATTAGGATGCATTATGGCAAAAACAAACAAACAACTGCCTTATTTCAACTTGGTATCTCCTGCTTTAATTGAAACAAAAAGCTGAATACTCAGGAGACGCTTAACACAGATTTGTTCGGTTAAGCACATTCTTCATGTCTCAGGGTTCACAGGGACTGTGTTAAGTAGTCAAAATATTGGAATAAAAAAAGAGATAAAGACTGTGCCCATATATTTTCCTTGAGTATGGGTATTATAGAAGACACGATGACAGAGAGTTGATAAGTAGAAAGAGAAATTCACTTAACATAGGATATTTCTGTTACCTAAATGAGAAGACTGTGATAACCAATTAAAAATGGCAGTTTTCTTTGATGTGTTTGACAGAGCCAATAATTAGCTCTGCTCTGTGGGGCAATTTCTAAAGTAGTGCATAAGAATGAGACTATTTGAGGAAACTTTTTATGCTATGCAATTAGATGCTGTTTCCTAAACCGAAATTCATTTCTGTAATCTTGGGGGGAAAGACATTAGTAAAAACATCATGCATACTAAATGCTTAATACAGGCAGGAGATATATATATATATATCTGACAGTCAATAACAGTATGTCTAAGACAATTCTCACTTTGAAAAAAGGTAATATCAAACTAACTTTCTAAAAGTTAACTAAAAGAAATCATTTTAAACAGGAAAATCAAATAAGAATATGTTTGCAAGTAGGTGTGGCTGCACAGGTGGAAGAAGGGTTAACATTAGTTTTGTATATGCCTGTTTAAGGTCCATCCACTGTTGTTTACACATGAATGATTGCTCTCCAAAGCTTGGGGTGGAGTGGCACTCACGCTCCCATTTCCATGGAAATTGTGAGGAGGCAAGCAAAATAATGTATGGGGAAATGTGTAAGTCAGCCCTCACTTCCCTTCCACCCATCCAGCCCTCCTCATTTCCATGGGAACAGGAATTGAAAGACCTCCAGCAGCTGAAAATGAAAGCGCACTCAGATTGCAGCTGTTTGAATGTCAGCTGAGCACTGCAAATGACAGTTTATAGCAGCTGTAAAAATTTTTAAATGATGTTTTCCCTAATAAATTCCTCACTATAATAATTTACAAGGGGGAAACTGACTATATAACTAGCATGAGGAAGAACACTCAAAGGGATGTTTTGAGGCTTAGTCTGTTCTGTCTTTCATAATTCTAATATCATATATCATTTTAAAAATGAAGAGTGTGTTCATCAAGTCACTGGGATGTCACAAACTTCTTCCAAATGGTGGACGTGGAAAAGTGTGGAACAACTAATTAAACTCAGGGAGGAGAGAGAAAAGGAGGAGGAGAGAGAAAAGGAGAAGGAGAGGAGGGATCTCATTTAGCTTTTAAAAATGATTAATTATATTTTATTACATAAAATTATGTGAAGATTGTCAGCTACACCTAGAGATGGAACACTAGTCCAATGATGTTGGTGAGAGATCCTGACTTAGGCATTTGTAAAGAATTCTATAAACAAACAGTACTGTATTCAAATCTCTTTGGTTGGAGTTCAAATGGAGAGGTATACCTATATATACATACGTGTGTGTGTGTGTGTGTGTGTGTACATACGTGTGTGTGTGTGTGTGTGTATTTGCTATTGTGATTGGAAAGGACAAACCAGAACTTGCTAAAGACTGCCCAATTCCTCTCTACTTTCAAGGACATTAGCATACACATATAAAGTGACTTATAGATAAAAATCTGTGTTACAAGCTTGTAGCTCAAGGGGAAATAGCTTCTTCAATTCAGATTATTTCAGATTAATGAACACAATCTTTTAAAATATACGTGATGGCTGACAAAGAAAAAAAAAGAATTCTTTTTGTTTTATATGTCAGTGACTCAATTTTATTTATGAAGTACTTTTTCACTCTTTATGGAGAGGTTGTTGTTCCCAGTTGTTCCCTATAACTTGGCTTCTACTTACACATGCCTCAGGCAAATACACAATCTGAACACCACCTAATACAATTCAACAGAATAGTGTCAAGAGCATTAGCCAGCAAGGTAAGTGGGAATATTATAATAGACCTTGGGGCCTACATGGGCTTCTTATTCTTACCACAATCTTCAAGGTGATAGTTACAAAAACAGGATGTAAGAATAAACTATAGCGGAGTTCCAAGTTAAGATAACCAACCAGTTTTCACTGTTGATTCACGTAGTCTAATTTCGTTTACATCAAGAAGTACTTATTGAGAACCTTCTTATCATCTACCTCCAGGTGTTAGTAACGCTAACAGTTATGAATGAGATTGAGTTTCTAACTGCCAGGTATCTATTTTTGAATGAGATATTACTATTTTAAAATTAATCTTATAAAAAAATACATGGAGTTCTCTTTCCCCAGCCCTCATTACTATAGATCTTGATATTCATGAGGGTTGTCCTGAGACTTTGTGAATGTTATTTATAATGTAACAGATAACATACCCTATAAAATGCAGGTCAGTAGTTGAAAAAAATGAAAGTGACTCAAGGTGAATCTATAAATATGGGTCCAAAGTTATTAATAAATCTGGTACTTCCCAATTCTGCATAAATGCTTTTTCTTTCTCTTTTCATGAGCAAATTTCTACTGGCTAACATAATAGTTAAGATAGTTTTATAAAGCACTTTGATGCTTATGTAAAGTATATGGTGATACAGGTTCATAGCATAGATAGGACCTACTATTAAATCTGATAAGCTAAAGCATGATTTAAGTTAATCCAAATGGCTCTTTTCTTGCTAAAAACCATAATTCCTTCGGCCTTTATGAGAAATTTTCTCAAATTTCCTTTTTCAAAGCTAATGATTTCTTGTGATACATTTTCAAGAGATTATTTATAAATGCAAATATGTAAGGACAAGCCAAAATTAAGCCAAAGTGCAAATTAAGTGATTTACTTCATCTCTTAGACTTTGTAAGCAGAAGCAGGTGTGTATTTATGTATCTATTGTTTTTAGTGCAGAAAAAGTCAAAGGTGTTACACCTAGATACTCTCAAAACTTACTCATATGAACACAAAACAGAGAACCTAGAAATATTTACAAAAATTTTTTGAGAACAGTAGTAAAGGCCTTCCTTGAGAACAAAGAAAATTAAAAAATCAGAAACATCAATCACCTTTTAAGAAGGGAGTAAGTTTTAATTTAAGGGAACTTGTAATATGAATTGAAAAATTTTTTACTTCAGGTACTTTGTCATAATTATCCCTTTTTGCTGAAAGAAAAGCTAAAGGATACAGTATCTAGTCCAGGAATCTAAACAAAGAACAGATTCCCTGATAATCCCATGAGGTGAAGGTCACAACACTGAATCAATCATGCTCTGTTTTCTAGTATAAATATTTTTGGTCACTTAAGAAAAAAAAGAGTTATTTTCATAGTGAGTATGTCAATTTAAAGTTCCACAACAGTGCACAAGGTTTGCATGGCACACTTTTGATGACTATAGAAAACATAGCTAGTATAGGAGAGAAACAGCTCATTAATTGCACTTTTCTTATATGTGACATTTAAAAAAAAACTGTACCAATTCCACTGCTTTGATGTAACTGTTACCATTGCTGATCCCTGCTTTAACTGTTTCTGTTAGGCTTTAACAGCAAAGGTTTCTAAACCAAGAAGACAAAGAAAAGTTTAATTCTACAATTTTATAATTTTCCACAGACTGTGAGTTGATCTGGATAGATACTCCAGTCTGACCCCGATGCAAGACCAGAAGTGTTCGGATGGCTCCAAAAAAACCCCCAAAATGGTCCCCAGGCACACGTGACAACCAGGGAATCTTCATTATCCAAGAGACAACCTCAGTGAAGACTGGAATACCAAGCAGAAAAATCTGTCTTCCCCAGGACAGTGGGTCTCAAACACAGGTGCCCTCCTGGAGGGCATGTTAAAGCACACACTTCAAAGCCCTATTTCCAGAGCCTCTGATTCATCATGTCTGAGGTAAGCCCTGAAACTGCGCATGCCTAACAAGATGCCAGGTGATGCTGATGGACCTAGTCTAGAGAACACACTTGGAGAACCTCTGCCCTAGTTTCTGCTCATTAGGGTACATCCTTGAGTACTCATCAGTCCACCAATCTCCTTTTGTAGCCAACCCATGAAAACAGAGTGCAGGATGGCCTTCTGAAGGTAGACTGGGCCAAAAAAAAGTGAGGAGGGTAACCATGCAAGGGGATGACCTTGTGTGGGACACCAGAGTCCAAGAAGGGTAGGAGGGCATTTACACAGTGAGGCAGCCTAGTGTGGGTGTGCTGCAACCCAAGTGGAAGACATCTATAAGAGAGGTACAATCTGACACGGGGAGTTACAGCTCCAGCAGAATGAAGAAGGCAGCCACACAATGTGGGGGAAACAGGGGAAGCAGAAATAACAGCCTTGTGCATACAAAGGGATTGATGAAACAAGTTAAGGATCCAGGTTGCTCAATATCAAAGAAAGTAGTCACAACAATGGAAAGAACCCCTGTGTTCATAGCAGCCCTATTCACAATAGCCAAGACCTGGCAACACCCTAAATGTCCATCAACAGATGAATGGATAAAGCAGATCTGGTACATATACACAATGGAATATTACTCAACCATAAAGAGAATGAAATAATGTCATTTGCAGCAATATGGATGCAACTAGCGATTATCACATTAAGTGAAGTAAGAAAGAGAAATACCATCTGCTTGTAAGTGGAATCTAAACCACGACAGACATGAACCTAAACCAGGACACACATGAACACTCACAGACGTAGAGGACAGACTGGTGGCCAAAGGGGAGAGGGCCGAGTGAGGGCTGGGGGGAGGCTGGAGCTAGCAGACGTAAGCTTCTGTATAGAGACTAAACAGCAAGGTCCTACTGTATAGCACACAGAATCATATTCAATACACTAAGATAAGCCATAATGGAAGATAATATACAAGGGTGTACATATATATAACCGAATCATTTTTGCTATACTGCAGAAATTATCATATTGTAAATAAAGTTATTAATGAAAAAAGAACTAGAATGAGCCCTGTAGTTTGGCTTCAAAGTGGAGGTAATGGTGCAAAGTCAGAATTTTCGCGTGCGCGTGCACGTGTGTGTATGTGTATGTGTGTGTGTGTGCGTGTGTGCATGTGTAGTGTGTATCCCCTAGCTCCATCTGTTCAGGGGGCCTAGAAGCGATGACATCTCCCTGGTGGTGTACCTCTACTGCAGAGATTTGGTTTCTAAACATCACGCTCTACTAAAGCGAACGAGAGCTTCTTAAATACCTGATTTCAAAGTCAGGGCCAGGAAAGCACAAAAAGAGCCTGGAATATCTTGCTGTTCCAAAACCAAGTTTTGCTCAGAGAAAAATGGGAACACGTCACAGGACACAGACATCATCTTGGAGGAGCTCCTAATGGTCCCCAAAGGGATATTTGAGCATTAAAATGAATAGTCACAGAACAAAACAACAGGAAATCACAAGTCCATATAGATGTGAATTAAATTAAAGCATTTAAATTATTTTGATTAGGAAAGGGATATTTATATCATTTTAAAGCCTTCTCCACAAAAACCTTATTTGTTATGTAGGAGAACAGAACTTTACATGGAGAATCTGGTAGAAACCACCATTAGTCAAATGAGCAAAGTGAGCATCACCAGGAATTGGACAAATCAAAATCATGCTCCAGGGACTTCCTTGGTGGTCCAGTGGTTAAGAATCTGCCTTCCAATGCAGGGGATGCAGGTTTGATCCCTGGTCAGGGAAAAACATCTCATGTACCACTGGGCAACTAAGCCCACTGAGCCCTCTGTGCCACAGCTAGAGAGAAGCCTGTGTGCTGCAATGAATGATGATTCCATGTACTGAAAATAAATGCAAATTTTTAAAAATTATGCATCATCTGATAGAATGGACACAATAAGGGGGAAAAAATATCATATCTAGGATAGTCTGGTCAAAATGTACACCCTAAATCTAATCATGAGGCACCATCAGACCATTAGACAAACTTGAATTGAGAGACATTCTACTGAATAACTTAGCCTGTAATCTTCAAAAGTATCAAGGTTACAAGTGTCAAAGATAGACCGAACAGCTGACTGAAGGTATCTAAAGACAGAAGTTGAACACAGTGCCTGGCTCAGAGTTTATCTTTAAAAAAATTTCTTTAATTAAGTGAATAATTTGAAATATTAAAGAAAAGGATGGACTTTCCAGACTTGTTATGATATAATCCTACTTGGAGAAAGAAGTACCAGAGGATTTTGCTGGGTCCTTTACAGTTTACCAGTTTTATTTGGATTACTGTCTTCCTGCTCATCTATCATTCAGAGCACAATGAATAATAGAATCTGAGCATGGATAGTTCAGAACTGCACTGGACAGGCAAATAACCACATACAGAGGAACATGATCAGTCCTAAGGAAAGCTGGAGTGAAGTGAAGAAGTGAAAGTTGCTTGGTCGTGTCCAGCTCTGCGACACCATGGACTATACAGTCCATGGAATTCTCCCGGCCAGAATTACTGGAGTAGGTAGCCATTCCCTTCTTCAGGGGATCTTCCCAACCCAGGGATTGAACCCAGGTCTCCAGCATTGCAGGCAGATTCATTACCATCTGAGCCACCAGGGAAGTCCAAGGAACGTAGCTTTATTAAAAGCAGCAAGAAGCTTAAAGTCTTAATTTAACACTAAGTAGGCAAATCTCAAAAACCTACATACACCTGGACACAAAATGGGAGGCAGACAGTGTCAACAGAAGATATCATACATGCAGCCTTTCAGACGATATTTCTGCCATTTGGTCGTATGCTCAACCAGGAAGTGATCAGAACCAATGTATCAACATGGTTTTTTTATGTTAAATATTATCAAAACNGTAGGCAAATCTCAAAAACCTACATACACCTGGACACAAAATGGGAGGCAGACAGTGTCAACAGAAGATATACATGCAGCCTTTCAGACGATATTTCTGCCATTTGGTCGTATGCTCAACCAGGAAGTGATCAGAACCAATGTATCAACATGGTTTTTTTATGTTAAATATTATCAAAACCTTCTGCTATAAAACAGGAGTCATCTTTTGGCTTCTTACAGTGCCAGGGGACTGTTACGCAAGTAGTAAATTGACATCTAAAGTTACTACCCATTTATTTTACAACTTGAGATGGCTAGTTTACCAATTAATCAGAATCTTTAGCATATTGAGGCAAAGAGCAGTGCAGAGCTATATATGTTATATGGATATGAAAATTCCCTGCCTTCCTCCTTCCCTCTTAAATACTCCAATTGGCTGAGATAACTAATTCTGGTTCAGTATACCTGAGTAAAACACATGACAATAGCTGTCTTCCCTAATCTCTCTCTTTAAAAAAAAAAAAAAAGTCTTGCCAGGGATGAAGCAAGCTTTGATTTGGCTCAAAGCACTGGCTTCTATTAGGCTTCAAAAGCCTCACAAAGAAAATCCCTGAAAGAGGATCAGTGAAAAAAGCGTTAACTGTTTGAAGCCATAAGAAATGACTTCCCTTATTCAAAGCATTCGAAGCTAGGCTTAGAACTAGAGTATTAAAATATCAATCTTACCATTTGCACTGGGGATTCTGAATTTTATTCTTTAAATATAATGCAAAAGACATCCCATCAGCTTTCTTCTTAAAAAGAAATGGGAAATGTTCATCACATAAGAAAACACTGAGTTTCAATGGACACATATATTCATTCCCACTACCCAGAGCCAGGTCTGGAGGAGGTACATGTATATTGTGAAGTACCCTGAAAATAAATAAAATTAGGCATTAAAAGCATCCATATTGCTTATTTTAGCTCTCTCCTTTAAGAGAGGGGACGATGAAGATATGATTTTTCAAAATGTTTCCAGTGAAACCCAAACCAGAACAACAATAAAACCTCACTGAAATTGAGGGTCTAAAAAAAGAACAAACTATTCCCCATTTGATAAACTGAAACCGATAAATTCCGTTACTTGGACTTTGGTGGCTTCATATTCACCTGAACTTCAAAAATACATCATCAAATTATCGTTAAATTTAGCAGGAATGCTTATCAATATCTGGTTACAATTTTAAAGCTATTATCTTTTAAGATGTACACTTAAATACTGATGAATGAAATAATATATCTTAAATTTTTAATACCCCAGCAAAAAAAGTTGAGGAGAAATGAAATAAAGGAAAGTCGGAGACTAATGGTTATTGAAGCTGGGTGATGATACATGAATATTAATGGCTCTCTTCTCTCCAGTTTTGTGTGTGTTTAATAATTTCCATAATACAAATTAATATATATGCAAAACAAGCAGATTCAAGCATAAAAAATAAACTTGTGCTTTCCAGCAGGGAAAGGGGAAAAAAGAGAGACCAATTAAGGGTATGGGATTAAGAGACACAAACTACTATGTATGAAATATGTAACTAACAAGGATATATTGTATAGCACAAGAAATTATAGCCATTATCTTGAAATAACTTTTAATTTCATATAATCTATGAAAATACTGAATCACTATGCTGTACACCTCAAACTAAAACTGTAAATCAACTATACTTCAAAAAAACTTGTGAACAACAACAAAAAGTTTCCATAATAAAAAGATATTTTAAGGCATCCATTATTAAAGCTCTTGTGTATAATTATGGCAATGATACGATGAAATTTGGTCTGGATTTAGGTCCTTTCCATTTAAAACACTGGTTTAGAAATCTAATTCTATCCTTGATGTTCTAGTCACTTAAAGTTACAATAAGAGATTACAAAAAACTTTTTTTAATACAAAAACATTTTGTATTGGGTTATAAGAAGTAAGAAGTGAAGTCACTCAGTCATGTCTGATTCTTTGCAACCCCATGGACTGTAGCCTACCAGGCTCCTNGATGTTCTAGTCACTTAAAGTTACAATAAGAGATTACAAAAAACTTTTTTTAATACAAAAACATTTTGTATTGGGTTATAAGAAGTAAGAAGTGAAGTCACTCAGTCATGTCTGATTCTTTGCAACCCCATGGACTGTAGCCTACCAGGCTCCTCATCCATGGAGTTTTCCAGGCAAGAGTACTGGAGTGGATTGCCATTTCCTTCTCCAGGGGATCTTCCTGACCCAGGGATTGAACCTGGGTCTTCCTCATTGCAGGCAGCTGCTTTACTGCCTGAGCCACACTGATTAACAATTTTGTGATAGTTTCAGGTTATAGAAGATATCTAATACCTATGCGTGTGTGCTCACTCAGTCGTGTCTGACTCTTTGCGACCCCAATGACTGGAGCTCACCTGCTGCTCTGTCCATGGAATTCTCCAGGTAAGAATACTAGAATGGGTTGCCATTCCCTTCTCCAGGGGATCTTCCCAACTCAGGGATTGAACCTGGGTCNAAATAACCACATACAGAGGAACATGATCAGTCCTAAGGAAAGCTGGAGTGAAGTGAAGAAGTGAAAGTTGCTTGGTCGTGTCCAGCTCTGCGACACCATGGACTATACAGTCCATGGAATTCTCCCGGCCAGAATTACTGGAGTAGGTAGCCATTCCCTTCTTCAGGGGATCTTCCCAACCCAGGGATTGAACCCAGGTCTCCAGCATTGCAGGCAGATTCATTACCATCTGAGCCACCAGGGAAGTCCAAGGAACGTAGCTTTATTAAAAGCAGCAAGAAGCTTAAAGTCTTAATTTAACACTAAGTAGGCAAATCTCAAAAACCTACATACACCTGGACACAAAATGGGAGGCAGACAGTGTCAACAGAAGATATACATGCAGCCTTTCAGACGATATTTCTGCCATTTGGTCGTATGCTCAACCAGGAAGTGATCAGAACCAATGTATCAACATGGTTTTTTTATGTTAAATATTATCAAAACCTTCTGTTATAAAACAGGAGTCATCTTTTGGCTTCTTACAGTGCCAGGGGACTGTTACGCAAGTAGTAAATTGACATCTAAAGTTACTACCCATTTATTTTACAACTTGAGATGGCTAGTTTACCAATTAATCAGAATCTTTAGCATATTGAGGCAAAGAGCAGTGCAGAGCTATATATGTTATATGGATATGAAAATTCCCTGCCTTCCTCCTTCCCTCTTAAATACTCCAATTGGCTGAGATAACTAATTCTGGTTCAGTATACCTGAGTAAAACACATGACAATAGCTGTCTTCCCTAATCTCTCTCTTTAAA
Organism: Neotragus pygmaeus; assembly: GCA_006410875.1. Classification (NCBI taxonomy): domain Eukaryota; kingdom Metazoa; phylum Chordata; class Mammalia; order Artiodactyla; family Bovidae; genus Neotragus; species Neotragus pygmaeus. Next base: position 111,456 of record SJYV01045706.1, on the reverse strand, counting down.
AAAAAAAAAAAAGTCTTGCCAGGGCTGAAGGAAGCTTTGATTTGGCTCAAAGCACTGGCTTCTATTAGGCTTCAAAAGCCTCACAAAGAAAATCCCTGAAAGAGGATCAGTGAAAAAAGCGTTAACTGTTTGAAGCCATAAGAAATGACTTCCCTTATTCAAAGCATTCGAAGCTAGGCTTAGAACTAGAGTATTAAAATATCAATCTTACCATTTGCACTGGGGATTCTGAATTTTATTCTTTAAATATAATGCAAAAGACATCCCATCAGCTTTCTTCTTAAAAAGAAATGGGAAATGTTCATCACATAAGAAAACACTGAGTTTCAATGGACACATATATTCATTCCCACTACCCAGAGCCAGGTCTGGAGGAGGTACATGTATATTGTGAAGTACCCTGAAAATAAATAAAATTAGGCATTAAAAGCATCCATATTGCTTATTTTAGCTCTCTCCTTTAAGAGAGGGGACGATGAAGATATGATTTTTCAAAATGTTTCCAGTGAAACCCAAACCAGAACAACAATAAAACCTCACTGAAATTGAGGGTCTAAAAAAAGAACAAACTATTCCCCATTTGATAAACTGAAACCGATAAATTCCGTTACTTGGACTTTGGTGGCTTCATATTCACCTGAACTTCAAAAATATATCATCAAATTATCGTTAAATTTAGCAGGAATGCTTATCAATATCTGGTTACAATTTTAAAGCTATTATCTTTTAAGATGTACACTTAAATACTGATGAATGAAATAATATATCTTAAATTTTTAATACCCCAGCAAAAAAAGTTGAGGAGAAATGAAATAAAGGAAAGTCGGAGACTAATGGTTATTGAAGCTGGGTGATGATACATGAATATTAATGGCTCTCTTCTCTCCAGTTTTGTGTGTGTTTAATAATTTCCATAATACAAATTAATATATATGCAAAACAAGCAGATTCAAGCATAAAAAATAAACTTGTGCTTTCCAGCAGGGAAAGGGGAAAAAAGAGAGACCAATTAAGGGTATGGGATTAAGAGACACAAACTACTATGTATGAAATATGTAACTAACAAGGATATATTGTATAGCACAAGAAATTATAGCCATTATCTTGAAATAACTTTTAATGTCATATAATCTATGAAAATACTGAATCACTATGCTGTACACCTCAAACTAAAACTGTAAATCAACTATACTTCAAAAAAACTTGTGAACAACAACAAAAAGTTTCCATAATAAAAAGATATTTTAAGGCATCCATTATTAAAGCTCTTGTGTATAATTATGGCAATGATACGATGAAATTTGGTCTGGATTTAGGTCCTTTCCATTTAAAACACTGGTTTAGAAATCTAATTCTATCCTTGATGTTCTAGTCACTTAAAGTTACAATAAGAGATTACAAAAAACTTTTTTTAATACAAAAACATTTTGTATTGGGTTATAAGAAGTAAGAAGTGAAGTCACTCAGTCATGTCTGATTCTTTGCAACCCCATGGACTGTAGCCTACCAGGCTCCTCATCCATGGAGTTTTCCAGGCAAGAGTACTGGAGTGGATTGCCATTTCCTTCTCCAGGGGATCTTCCTGACCCAGGGATTGAACCTGGGTCTTCCTCATTGCAGGCAGCTGCTTTACTGCCTGAGCCACACTGATTAACAATTTTGTGATAGTTTCAGGTTATAGAAGATATCTAATACCTATGCGTGTGTGCTCACTCAGTCGTGTCTGACTCTTTGCGACCCCAATGACTGGAGCTCACCTGCTGCTCTGTCCATGGAATTCTCCAGGTAAGAATACTAGAATGGGTTGCCATTCCCTTCTCCAGGGGATCTTCCCAACTCAGGGATTGAACCTGGGTCCCTGCATTGCAGGCAGATTCTTTACTGTCTTAGCCACCAGGGAAGCCTTATTTAATAGCTGTGAAGTGAAGTGAAGTCGCTCAGTCGTGTCCAACTCTTTGCAACCCCATGGACTGTAGCCTACCAGGCTCCTCTGTCCATGGGATTTTCCAGGCAATAGTACTGGGGATCTTCCTGACACAGGGATCGAACCCAGGTCTCCCGCATTGTAGACAGACACTTTACCTACTTAGCCACCAGGAAGTCTCAAATACAACATAGCCCATTTTCATCCACGTTTAGATATACCATGGGGCAAGCGTTTAATAAAAGTTAGACAAAAAGATTTATAAAGTAACTTTGTCTTATTTCCTAGTGCACCTGTTGTAAATGACACCATTATAAATGGATTCCATTCTATTTCAAATTCTGAATCATAGTTCTTTGAGACATTTTTTCTTCTCTCCTTCTCAACATGGAAAATGAAGAAAATAAGTACCAAGTAAATCATCACTTGACAAGGACAAAATCAAGCTCATTGAATTTTTGCTTTATCATCAGTGGGAATTTACATTTCTAATCTGACTAAAGTACAAAAGCTTAGTCATATTTTTCTTAACAAGTCTGAAGAACAGAATCTTTCTTCAATACTGACAGTGGGGAACAGGAAGAGAGCAGTAAGTAAAAGAGGAAAATGGCTTTTCAGACAATTTCTTCCCAGCACTCTATCCTCAATCACTTCCATTTACGCTCTTGCTCTAACAACTGTTAACAACTGTTAAAAACCCACTGAGCAGCAAACTTCCTTAACAAGGTAGGGGTCACAGTGGAAAAATGAGGAAAGTAGTAGGATAACTATGCAAAAGCGCTGCTATATTTGTTTGTTTACAAGTCTGTATCCCCTACCAAACTTAGAAAAGGCAGAGGAACCAGAGATCAAATTGCCAACATCCACTGGATCATCAAAAAAGCAAGAGAGNTTATGCAGTCTCGATTATTGTAGCATTATTATAAGTTTTGAAATGATATAATATAATGCCCACAATTTTATTTCCTTTAAAAATTTGTGTAAGCTACTTTAAATCTTTTGTATTTCCATATAAACTTAAGAATCAGTTTTTTATGTTAATAAGTATGCATGGAATTTGCAAATTTTGTTAAATTTATAGACCAAATTAAATAGAAATGACATGTAAATAACAGTAAATGTTCCAAACTGTGAGTATGATACACTTCTCTAATTATTTAGATCATGTTTAATATCTGCAATATTTTTAGCTTAAATTGTTCAGTTCTTGCATATTATTTTAAATCTACTCTCTTATATGTCATATGTTTTGATGTTATGATAAATGATATTTTACAATTTCAATTAATTTAATTTAGGTTTTATACTTAGGTCCATTTTCTATATAGAATGAGATAATATTCAGGTCCTCTTTTTTCATGGATCTGTTTCTGGGTGTTGCATTCTGTTCATTTGACCTATGTACTTATCCTCTACTAGCACCATTCTGTCAGATTACTGTAGTTTTATATTAAGTTTTAAAATGAAGTAATGTGAGTTCTCCATTTTTTTCAGCTTTCTTTTGGATATTCTAGTTCCTTTGACTTTTCAGATAGATTTTAGAATAAGCATGTCAATGTTTTTAAAAAATTCTTGCGGGCACTTCGATTAGGATGTATTGAATCTGCAGATTAAGGAGAGTTGGCATCTCAAATAGTGAGTTTTCTAATTCATAAACGTGATATAGCCCTCCATTTATTTAACTCTTCTCTAATATCTTTTATCTTATATGTTTTCAATTTGTATCTAAAGATTTTTGGTGTCCTGTTATAACTGGGGATGATATTGGTTTCTTTCTTTTTTATTTTTTAATAAGTTTTTTTTAGGTGAATCAATTTTTAAATCTTTAAAGTATTTTCAAAGTATGAAGTACGTGGGATCTTAGCTTCCTACATTGGAATGGGGAGTCTTATCCACTGGACTGACAGGGAAATCCCACTGTTCTCTTTTCTTTTTTAATTTCAGGTTTAAATATTTTATGACTAGTGTATGGTAATATATTGATACATTTGTTTATTCTTTCATTTGTATTGATACATTGGTCTTATATTTCAATAACTTGATAAACTCAATTATAACATTATTTCTATATATAATTTTAGGTTTTCTACATAAAGAATCATAATCAGTGAATAAAAATGGTTTCCTTCCTTATTGCACAAACTGAATGCTTTAAACTTCTTTTTCTTGCCTCATTGCACTGGCTAGGATATTGAACAAAAAAGTAATAAAGAGGTCATCATTAACTTACTCATGATACTCGTGAAAAATCACTCAATCTTTCATTATAAAATATCATATTAAATGGGGGTTTGGCAGGTGTTCATTAGCAGATTAAGCAAGTTTCCTCTGTTCTTAATTTGCTGAGTTTTTATAATGAATGAATGTTGAATTTTAACAATTCTTTTTTCTGTATCTGTTGAGTTGAATGTTGATTTTTCTTTAGACTGTTGATATAATGAATTCTGTTGTCTGAACTTTGAGTGTTAAACCAGTCTTGTAGACCCAGGATAAAACCCACTTGATTATGAGACATCATCTTTTAAATATTTTGATGGATTAAATTATATTATATTAATAAACAATATTACATTAAGGATTTTTTGCAATTAAGTTCATAAAGCATCTTAAATTTTATTCTTATATTATTTACTGGTTTTATTTCATAAAATACATTTTCAAGTGTTTCTAATTTCTTGANATATTTTAATGGATTAAATTATATTATATTAATAAACAATATTACATTAAGGATTTTTTGCAATTAAGTTCATAAAGCATCTTAAATTTTATTCTTATATTATTTACTGGTTTTATTTCATAAAATACATTTTCAAGTGTTTCTAATTTCTTGAAGAGTTTGTACAAAGTTGATATTATTCTCTAATGGTTTGGTGGAATTAATCAGTGAAATTAAGCTTTGGGATTGCTTTGCTGGAAATATTTTAATTATAAATTTAATTCATTTGGTTGATATAGAACTAAATTATTTATTTCTTCTTGAATAAGCTTTTGGTGTAGGTTGTCTTTGTCAAAGGGTTTATATGTTTTAATAAATTGTTGAATTTATGACCAGAAATCGATAATATATCTTCATATCCTCTTAATACCTTTTAGAGTTACAAAAAACTTTTTTATTCCTAATATTGGCATTTTGTGCCTTCTTTCTCTCATATGGCTTTTCCTTGATCAGTGTGTCAAGTATATCAATTTTATTAATCTCTGCAAGAATTCAACTTCTGGTTTCCTTGATTTTTTTTTTCCTCTTATTTTGATTTGCAATTTCATCAATTACTGTTCTTTATTTTTTTTCCTACTTGCTTAGAGATTAATTTGCTCTTTTTTAGGTCCTTAAGTTTCAAATCTTAAGCACTTAATTCTGTAACTGCTAGTTGTGAGGGGGCAAATTCTCTGCTCAGTGGCCATCTCTGCCCTATTGGCATGGGGTCTGATCCCAAGCTGCCGGATTAGAAGCCCTTAGCGCCAACTCACTCTGTTCCCTTTATGAGTATGTTTTTCCCTTTCTCTGCACTGGGACCCTCCACCTCCCTAACCACGGCAAAGAAGTGCTAAAGCCAGTGGGGCTCTGTCAGTCACACCAAGGAAGTGCTGAAGCCAGTGGGGCTCCTGTCAGTTACAGACAGAGGTCAGAGTTGTCTCTGATGAGCTGTCTCTGCAGGGGTCCATATTTGCTTCCCTCCCTTGGGTCAGCTGATCACTGTCTCCAGTCTCCAGCACCCTGCTGTGAAGCCACCTCCAGCAACACCACCTATTGTACTGCAGAGCCAGTAGGGTTGTATGGATTCTTGATATATATTGGCAGGTGAGCTGTGGTGGGGTGGCTGCTGTTAGAAATCTGGGCTGCTTCTACTGTGTTTCTTGAGTAATTACCAACAATGGCTGCTACTGCCTGACCCCAGGGGCCTGGGGACTGGTTTGCCTCTGCCTCCCAGAGTCTCCTCTCTGTTTGTGGCCACCGCAGATCCAGTGCTGTGCTATGATGTGGAGTGAGCAGGGCCTCAGTATTCATTCAGCTTGGGCTGGGTGTGTGCCAAGGCAGTTGCCTGCAAGCTGGCAGTGGCCAGAGCAGGCCTCTCTCTGCCCTGCCTAGTAGGCAAGTCAGCATGAGCACTCCTTGTGGAGTGCTCCTTGTGAATCCAGGCTTCTCATAGCCCTTTTGTTAGTCCCAGCATTCCTCCCACTAGCTAAGGGTGCTTGTCTCCCCTGCATAGGTAGGACCCCAGGACCAGAGTGCTTAGTCCATGGCTCTCACGGCTCTTTCCTTAGAGCAAATCTCTACCTATGTATTCTCCCATTTTCTGGGAGACCCCTGCCAGGGACACATGTTCCAATGCTATCAGTTTTCTCCCCTTCCTANTCCTTGTGAATCCAGGCTTCTCATAGCCCTTTTGTTAGTCCCAGCATTCCTCCCACTAGCTAAGGGTGCTTATCTCCCCTGTATAGGTAGGACCCCAGGACCAGAGCGCTTAGTCCGTGGCTCTCACAGCTCGTTCCTTAGAGCAAATCTCTACCTATGTATTCTCCCATTTTCTCGGAGACCCCTGCCAGGGACACATGTCCCAATGCTATCAGTTTTCTCCCCTTCCTACAGGATTATGTGCTCATCTTTCTTACAGCCTTGATTGCACAGGAGTCTTTCTGCTAGTTCCCAGTTAGTTTTCAGGGAGACTTGTTCCACATGTAGATGTATTTTGACATGTTCATGGAGTACTCATATCCTTATATTCTACCATCTTGATGGATCTCTTCCCAATGATGTTGAACTAACATTCAGTTTTGGGGGATTATCACCACGAACTCAAGGGTTTTTAATATAATCAGTGTGTATTCAGTTGCTTTAAATATTCATTAGACATTTAAATTTTTCTATTTTTGCTCAACAAAAGTCCCTGCATGTTCATTTCTATGTCATTATAAAATAACTTACTAGTCTTTGACGCTTCCTTTGCTTTCCAATATCGGCTATTTTTTGTTTTATCCTTTGACTTACTATTTATCCTTGACTATTAAAAAACGAAGATATTAGTAAGCTTCTCTCCATATGTGAACAGGAAGTATTACCTTTCTTTGGGGATATTCTACTTTCCACAATACTGATGACTTCAACCCAATTCTCACAAATTGCCCTGCTTGTGTTCCAATTCTATGTGGTTTGGGGTGATGGTTAATTATAGTAGTGCCGGTTTTAGAAACTTTTAGGATGCCCACAGGGGAGCTTTCCAGGTCCAGACATTGATGGTTCTTTTTAGAATAAGTGATGTGGTCTGTGTTTTTACCTGGGACCCAGTCATCAACTCTGGGGCAAAAGAAATCCCATTTAACTTCCTGTCACAATTTCTGCAAAACATCCAGATTCGTTGGTTGAATTTTCAGTCCTTGTACTACAGGTAAGTTAATACTTGGTGATAATTGCTTTTATGGAGATGGATTAATTCCAAGCACCTTTCCCACACTAGTATGAGGCCCAATTTCCTTTACATTCACAGGTGATATGCCCAATACTCCTATGAACAATTTTGTGTTAGCTCTGATTACTTTTCCGATTTTGAATTCTCTTTATTCCTGGCACCTAGATATTTTTTTATTTTAAGCTTGGTGTGGCATTCAATTTCATTTTTAGCGATAAGCTATCTGTGGTCCTTATGTTTCTTGTTATAGAAGTCCATTCAGTTTCCCATCATGACAGGAAGTTATGAACGTCCTAACAAGAGATGAAAATTAGACATTTAAAAGNAAGATGGTTGGATGGCATCACCAACTCAATGGACATGAGTTTGGGTAAACTCTGGGAATTGGTGATGGACAAGGAGGCCTGGAGTGCTGCGGTTCATGGGGTCACAAAGAGTTGGACACAACTGAGCAACTGAACTGAACTGGTGCAGTTTAAAATGGGCAAAGGAGTTGAGTAGACATTTCTCCAGAGACGTTTCTCTAGATACATAAATGGCTAATAAGCACAAATGAAAAATGCTCAACATCATTAGTCATCATAAGGAAATGCAAATTAGAATCACAACAAGATAGCCACTTAATAACCATGAGGATGGCTAGAATAAAAACAAAAATAAAAAGTCAGAAAAGTATTAAGAATGTTAGTGAGGCAGTAGAGAAATTAGAACTTTCCTGCACTGCTGGTGGGAATGTAAAGTCGTTCAGCCCCCATGGAAAGCATCCTGGTGATTCACTGGTAGGATAACTCTATATTTAACTTGAAAGTGAAAGTGAAAATGAAAGTTGCTCAGTCACATCCAACTCTTTGTGACCCCATGGATGCCCATGGAATTTTCCAGGCCAGAATATTGGAGTGGGTAGTCTTTTCCTTCTCCAGGGCATCTTCCCAACCCAGGGATCGAACCCAGGTCTCCTGCATTGCAGGTAGATTCTTTACCAGCTAAGCCACAAGGGAAGCCCAAGAATACTAGAGTGGGTAGCCTATCCCTTTCAACAGATCTTCTCAATCTAGGAATCGAACCGGGGCCTCCTGCATTTCAGGTGGATTCTTTACCAACTGAAGCAATTCCACTCCTAGGTATATACTGAAAAGAATAAAAAACAAAGACTCAAACAGATAATTGTACACCCATGTTCACTGTAACATTATTCACAACAGCCAAAAATAAGGGAACAATCCACATGTCCAACAACAGATGAACAGAGAAACAAAATGTGCTCATATAGTATATACATACAACAAGTTGCCTTCAGTTATAAAAAGGAATGAAGTTCTAATATGATACCACATGGATGAACCGCAAAAACATTACAGTAAGTAAAATAAGCCAGACAGGAGGACAAACATTCTATGATTCCACTTGTATGAAATACCTAGAATAGGCATTTCACAAAGTAGATGAGAGGTGACAAGGGGTTAGAAGAAAGGAGGGCAATAGGGAAGAACTGCTTAATGGACAGAGTTTCTATAATCAGGGTTGTGGGGGGAGGTGGGTGAAACTGCTTTGGAAATAAACAGTGGTGAATATAACCAATGCCACTGAACTGTATACCAAAAAATGACATACCTAAAAATCAGTTTAAAACTTCTGGCATCTCTTCAAAGTCAAGACACCTAGTAGCTTAAATTACTTTTCTTTCTTTAAGAAGTATTAAATTATTCAAGTCAGTTAAGTGTTCCTCAAAATATGTAATGAATTAAGATTCCAAAATAAAACCCTTGATTATGGAGTTCATATAATTTACCTTCCTAGCTGATGTTGGGATGTCCTCGATGTATTATCCCTAAGTGACTATATACTCTTTAAACACACGTAGCACTTTACTGGAACACTTACAGGCATTCAGAAGAACTTACTAACCTTCTGGTGAAAGTTCTAATTGTTAGTTTTGTTTTTCCCATTTCTGAGTTGAAATCTGTATCTCTAGCAGCCTATACTCATTAACCATAATTCTGCCTTTTATTCCAACTTCCACACAATAGTCCTTCAGAAATCTGAAGACTATTATTGGACCTCCAATGTTCTGCTATCCCATCAGCGGAATTTCCCTTTTGATAAGATTTCAAATCAGCCTATCCAGGAGATGGTGAGAGACAGGGAGGCTTGGCATGCTGCAGTCCATGCGGTTGCAGAGTCGGAAATGGCAGGATAAGAGAACAACAATACCAGCCTGTACCCTTCATTCTAGCTATATTCCAAGTATTTTAGTATCGTGGTATCCATCACTATTATTTTCTTTTCATTATTTTCCACATTTAAAATTTTTTGCATAATATATCTATATTACCTTTCTGATGACAAAATTCTATTTTAGGGAAAAAAACCAACCACATCAGAGAAATCATCAGAGTACTTTCTGTACTCTAAAATATGCTTTATAACAAAACTTATATTCCAATCTGAAAGGAAGAAAAATAGAATCAGAGCAGAACAGATGAAAAATACTGTGTTACTTTTTCCTAGACATGATACTTTCAGAAGATTTGCACGCATATTAGATATCTTTGATCTGAAATGGTTAACCCAAGACTCTCACTCTAAAGATGAGAAAATTCAGAAGCAGAAAGGTCAAATGCATTGCCATGTTTAAATCATTAGCTTAGTGTTTCTGACAAGTACTATAAAACTGAGATCTTCCCTGCTTAAAACCTTGAAACAGCATTCCATCACCCTGTGCATAAAGTCCAGTTTCCATAACATGGCTATTAAAAGCCGCTCTCTTCTCTAGCCTAACTTTGAGCCATTTTTTGCTTCCCTTACCCAACACTCTCCGCTCCATTTCTTTAAGTTTTCCTGCTCACTCCTGAAACTCAGAATACACTTGCTGTTCTTGCTGGAACACCCGACCCTTTCCCCTCATTCTCTTTGGTTGGTTAAACCCTTCTTGTCCCTCAGGTCCCTGATCCCTAACTTAGATCATTTCTCCCTCTGTGTTCCCGCAGAGCCTAGTCCCTCTGATTTGGACTAGATCTCCCTAAAAATTCCCTTAGGACTCAGGTCTTCCCCTCTCTTCAAAAAATTCATAACCCTTTTTTTATGATTGTTTAACATCTATTTTGCCTATTAGACTGTAAATCCCATGGAGGTAGGAACCCCATTTACCTTGCTCTCTTCTGTAAGCTTAGCACTAACTCCATTAACATTACTGGGCACAAAGTACATAGTTAATAAAAATTTAATTTTAGTTAATAAAAATTTAATTTAATTTTAAGACTTAGTGAAGTAAGTCACTCAGTCGTGTCCGACTCTTTGCGACCCCATGGACTGTAGCCCACCAGGCTCCTCCATCTATGGGATTCTCCAGGCAAGAATACTGGAGTGGGTTGCCATTTCCTTCTCCAGGGAATCTTCCCAACCCAGGGATCGAACCCAGGTCTCCTGCATTATAGGCAGACGCTTTAACCTCTGAGCCACCAGGGAAGCTAAGACTTAAGTTGGTTTTTAATAGCTAAAAATATCTTTAAAATGCTATTAACATGCTATACTACATACACACAATTCTTCTGGCTTTGAATCCCAAATATTACTCTTTGTCCTACTATGCTTCATGGACACACTGTTTCAGCTAGACTTTTCTGGGTCCTGAGTCTGTCAATCAAAATGCTAGCTATCCACACTGGGCCCTCTATACATTTGATACACATGCTACCAAAAAATAGATTGCCTTTGTATAATTAAGTATCCTTCATTTAAGATAATTTTTAGTATAAGCCACCTTTATACCTGTCCAATTTTCTTCTAAGTGACAGTTTCTGGACTATCAAAGTTTTTTTTTTCCCCCATTACAACAATAAGTTCACAGATATATTTGAATAAGTAGACTGAAAAGTGAGATTCAAGTAAGACGGCAGCAGTTCCACATTCAAACAATAACTTTCTTGTTAGCATATGCCTTCTCCACAGTTAGGGAAATTCACAAAACTAACTGCTTTACGTACTCATTGTAAGCATGCTTGCTACAGGAAGAACCTTTGCATGTATAGAACTCAGAGTCAAACATGGAGCTTTTAGAATTTAAGTAAGCATGTTTACCTTAATATCCACATACCCAAAAGACAGTGAATAACAACAGGGCCGATCACTGTTAGAGCAATCATTCACCTTCAAGAAATTAAAGAAACTCTAATTATAGATTTAATGTCTAACTTACCATCTTCCTTAGAAACTGTTTAGGTGTAGAAAAGTTCAGGATTCTGATAATCAAAGGGATATATAATCTCAAGATTATACATTAACTTATTTAATAACTATAAGTATACCATTATACTTATAGCATAATAACTAATGAGTGAGAACAAAGCATAATGCTATGTACTTTGTTTTGTTTTGAATGCAAATAAAACATTTTATCTTTTTTTCTTAACGCCACGCATTTTGAATAATGATTAAGAACACTGTTCCAGAGCCAGGAAGCCTGTGTTCAAATTCTGACTTTGCTACTTTCCTGCAGTGTATCCTTGAGCTATCTTCTGAACCCCTGCTTCAGCTTGACCATCGGTAAAATAAGCCTAAAGTTTTATTGTGAAGGTTAAATGACTTAAAAAAAAGAATAATGAGTTAATTGAATTAAATAAAGTTTAAAAATACTGTGATTCTATTTCATCATTTTATCCACTATTAAGATGAAACCCAGGGTATATGTATACCTATGGCTGATTCATGTTGAGGTTTGGCAGAAAACAAAACTCTGTAAAGCAATTATTCTTCAATTAAAAATAAATAATAAAAGAAGATGAAATATAATACTACAGAACTTGTGGACCCTGAGACTTATGTTCCTTATTATGTCAATCCCCTTTCATCTTAATCTGTGAGTCTACTAATTTTCTACTCTTACTCTAATTCTCCTAACATGAAATCAGTGCATAGTCAAGAAAGGAAATTAATTCTTTCCCCTTGTAGGGGTACCGAAGACAAGTACCTTACTGTCCTATGAAAAATTCTCTAAAGCTGGGGAAGACCGAGGATCTATGCAAGCAGCTGGGCTACAGAGGTGCTTAGAGAAAGGTGGATCAGTCCAGCTCACCCAGTCAAATGTCACACTTATTCTGCACAGCTGGGCCCTGGCTCCTGCAGCCAGAAGCAAGCTGAATCCTATGGGTTTGGTCTAAATAGGTCACTGGTGAGTGCAATTTTTCAGTATGAATTTACAGTCACTTTATATCGTGTTCAGTATATATAAAAAAAAAAAACTTCTATATAGTTTGAAAGATTGCGTAGGCTGAATGCTTTCATTTCACTCCAGATGGAATTAGTACCTCTATTTTACATAGTTCTTATTTCTGTTTTTCCCTTGAAGATTGCTTAGGGAGGCATGGTAATTTACTGTAGGATATCAATATCACTTCGAATTTGTATATACTTTAAATATTTTCAGTATTCTTAATTCTGGAATATTCACAGGACAGTTTCTCTTATTTCTAATTAACAGAAATGAATAGTTTTTGCTCAGTTATTCCAATTATTTATTTGTCCAATTCTGTAGAATACCTACTATGTTTTGACCTGGTAGGGTTTGAAAAAAAAGTCCTTGTGTCTTGGCAAGTGTCTGTTCACAAATTATCTCTTTTCTCCCCTGGGTCCAGTCTCAACCTTCTTGCATCAATTGCAGTGTGCTAAGTTCCATTTCCATCAATGATTATAAAGAGTACTCACTTCCTAAAGAAATAGGTAAAAGTCCTTTGTAGGAGAAAAAGGAACCCGTGAGTCCAGCCAACTCCATCATGGCCATCTTGGTTAGAGACAAAATATCTTCTGATGTACTTCAGTCTTCTCTCATATTCTCTCTGCACCCTTCCATCATTGGAAAGGCTGGTCCTTGAAGACATTTCATTCATGAGCAAGAGTCTTGAGTGCTAAGCTATCCCTTGTTTTTCATATCTTCTTTGAAGAGTTCAAGTTAATGACAAATTAGAGTATACATTAACAGACATTAATCCTTTAAACGGAAGATACATTTCCTGTCTCTTTAATAAGAAGAAAGCTCAACAGCCTACATCCAAGAGAGAAAGCAATTTGTACCTTTGAGGCAGGAGCAATAAAAATGATCATTTCACACGAAGGCGTCAAATTAATGCAACTGTGATTGTTAGGTTAGAGGGCACTGCAGAGCTTTTGGGCTTCTAACCAAAAGTCACCTTTTAACAACTAAGAGATTTTGCTGATTGCAGCATTTATCACATACTGTATGAGTATTCCCACTATCTTGGCATATGTTGAGTCCCAAAACACCAAAATTATTGTCACAATCTACCAGTTTGGAGTTCTCCAACAGATAGTTCAGTAAATGCACCTAGGATCTTCCTCCTCTTCCCCTCATAATTCTTAGGATCTAATCAAGGAGAGGAAAATTATTTGAAGGTACTTTAATGTACTTGTGAAACTTGCACTGGTAGGACACATGCATTTAAAGAGAATAATAGTGACTTGGAGATGATGTTCTCAAATCCTGTTTTCAAAGAACAGCCTGGAAAGGATCTGCCACAAACTGTTTCAATGGACCCTACAAAAGGAAGACCTGGTTACTAAAACTACTAGAATTATTCCAAAAGAGAACTCCTGAGTATGAACAGTGCACTCCAGCTTTCTGAAACTTAGCAGACATTTTGCATGGCTGATAATTGCTGAGATCCTAATTAGAGAAGTACCTGCCAATGAAATGTCATGAAGAGGAGAAACAGTACATGTGATCAGAATCTACTTAAAGGTTTGTAGTAAGGTGTTGGAGAAGACTCTTGAGAGTCCCTTGGACTTCAAGGAGATCAAACCAGTCAATTATAAAAGAAATCAGTCCTGAATATTCATTGGAAGGACTGATGCTGCAGCTCCAATAGTCTGATCACCTGATGTGAAGAGCCAACCCACTAGAAAAGACTGGGAAAGATTGAAGGTAGGAGGAAAAGGGGATGACAGAGGATGAGATGGTTGGATGGCATCACCTACTCAATGAACATAAGTTTGAACAAGCTCTGGGAGAGTGAAGGACAGGAAGCCTGGCATGCTGCAGTCCACGGGGTTGCAAAGAGTCAGAAACGACTGAGTGACTGGAAAACAACAAAGGTCCTTAAAGAAAACAAAAATGGTTGTCTCTAATAGGCACCTATATGTTTAAGATAAGGCCTTCATTTTATATGCTTACATTAATAATTCTGCTGTAAATTACCCCTTTTTCTTTTCTTCCTTTCTGGGAGAAATCACAATCTTTTAACAAGTTTTCTAACCTAATACATATATATTGATTCTCTTTCATTGTTTTAAGGACCACAGGAGTTCTTTGGATAGAGAGAATTTCTGAGTGGTAAAATTATCAGTAATTTATGCCTTTTATTTTTTATTTGTTAGTTTTTCCAAATTTTAATGCATAATCAACCTTATTTTACTCATTAACGATTAAAAAAAGACTAAGTTGCAAGATCTTTAGGAAATAGAGCTATTTGGTATGCTTCCCTTTAAATAAATGATACAAACAGCTATTCTTTCCTTAATATGTATGAATCAACTTTAGTACATCATTTTCCTACTCAAAACTTTCATCTATAGAACTAAAATATTGATCCCTTAGCATTACCTCCATGACCAAAATACCTGTTTTCTTACCACTTCCTGGCCTTCCTCTCATATTCTAACTAGATCAAACAGGGTAAAATTCCCAGATATGCTATTTCTCCTGGGTGCTTCTCAAAGTGCTCTTCTCTTCATCTGTGACATCTTTCTTCTCCATGTAACCACCTGAAAATTTTCCATTTTTTCTTTAGAATGTTAATCAAAAGTTTTTACCTTTAAAGGGGCACAGATATACACTGCTGGTAGGTGAAACAATACATCTTTGAAGGACAGCAATTTTGCTTATATATCAAAATTACAAAATGCACATACCCTTCAACCCACCAATTCCACCCCCAGGAACTGGATATATGGATATTTTAACACTTTTGTGAAATGACATACAAAAGGTTATTTACCGCACCAGTTTGTAGCAGCAAAACACTGGGAACAACTCTAAATACACATACATTGGGAGCTGGTTAAACATTAAAAAATTCCATACAGTGAAATACTATGCATCTATCAACTGCATAAGGAATCCTTGGTGTACTGACATAGAAGAATTTCTAACACGTATGGAAAAGCAAAGTATAGAACATGAATGGGATGCCAGAATTTCTGTAAAAAGAGAGGGGAGGAACACACACCAATTTGCTTGTATCTGCCTAAAATATTTCTGAAAAGAAGAACACCACTGGGACAACAGGAACAATTTCACTGGATGCTATTTTATATGTATTGAAATTTTAAACCATGTGATTGTACTACTTATTCAAAAGGTAAAGGTAAAGTTTAAAAATAGAAGTGCTAAAAAGTGTTCACATCTTTTGATAGTATCTCTATTTCCCATCCTGTCTTTTCCATCAACTCCTTTATTCATTCATTGCAACACCAGACTGCACATATTCTGTGCCAAGTGAAGAGAAATAAAAACAACCTGCAAGGTACAACTCAGGGAAGCAGATAGAATATTCATTTCAGTGAGGCCCCAGGTACACAATGTGACAGGCACACCAAGGAAAGGCTCTCTTCCAGATTAGACTGTTATCTCTTTGAAGATACCTTGAAGGTTAACACAGCGCACTGCCTGTAGGAGGTATGCATGTTCAATGAACCACTGAATAAGCTAAAGAAATAAGCAATGCATTATTTTTTTAGACAGTTAAAAACTAATATTTAACTATTCAACTAGTGTCTGTGTGAAACTCGCTCAATCATGACTTACTCTTTGTGACCCATGGACTGTAGCCTGCCAGATTTCTCTGTCCATGGAATTCTCCAGGCAAGAATACTGGAGTAGGTTGCCATTCCCATCTCCAGGGGAATCTTCCCAACCCGGGGATTGAACCCAGGTCTCCTGCATTGCAGGCGGATTCTTTACCATCTGAGCCACCAAAGAAGCCCATTCAACTAGACTCTAAACTAATTAATTCTACAGTAAATTTTATAAAAATTTAGCATGAAGGTCTAAGGATAAAAAGATTTTAAAATAACCTTCCCTATCTTATGTGTACAGATATTTATGAAGGTATCCAATCATCTTGAGAGTCCCTTGGACTGCAAGGAGATCAAACCAGTCAATCATAAAAGAAATCAGTCCTAAATATTCATTGGAAGGGCTGATGCTGAAGCTGAAGCTCCAATACTTTGGCCACCGATGCAAAGAACTAATTCACTGGAAAAGACCCCGATGCTGGGAAAGACTGAAGGCAGGAGGAGAAGGGGACGACAGAGGATGAGATGGTTGGATGGCATCACTGACTTGACGTACATGAGTTTGGGCAAGCTCCAGGAGCTGGTGATGGACAGGGAAGCCTGGCGTCCTGCAGTCCACAGGGTTACAAAGAGTTGGACATGACTGAGCGACTGAACTGAATCATTACAAACATTATCCACAGCAGACCATGATTACACATATGCAGTGCTTCTTTTTTCCCCCAATACTATTGATTAAATATGTACAGAGAACATATAAAGCACCAGGCACAATGCTGAGCTAGAGATATAGTGGTAAACAAAAACAGACATAGCCCTGTTCTCATGGAGGTTATGGGTTAGTAAGAGACTAGTCAAACAATCACACAAGTTTCACAAGTATTTTTAAGAGCAGGCTCATTGGAAAAGACCCATAAGCTCGGAAAGATTGAGGGCAGGAGGAGAAGGGGACAACAGAGGATGAGATGGTTAGATGACATCATCAACTCAATGGACGTGAATTTGAGCAAACTCTGGGAGATGGTGAAGGATAGAAAAGCCTGGAATGCTGCAGTCCATGGGATCACAAAGAGTTGAACATGACTGAGCAACTGAACAACAAAGGAAGAGAAGAGAGAGACTGCCAGGCACAGTCTAATTTCTCCAAGGCAGTCATAAGGAAAGGAAAAGTTACCTAAAGCCTTTATGCCTCAGAAAACGTAAGTTATGTCAGGAAATTGTGGACAGAATACAGTGTCCTTGACCTTAGACGGAAAAATATCTATATTTTCCTGAACCTCTGATACTAACCTCTGAAATTAAAATTATGAATGTAGGCAATAATCTACTGTAGTATTTGTCAACCTATCAAGCTCTGTTATCACTTTGGGGCTTTCTCTCAGAGGTTTCCTCTGCCTAAGCCACTCTTTTTTTCCCTTGGATGGCATTCAGATATCAAATGACACCAGTGAGGCACTCACTGATTACCCAACATAAAGCCTCCAACTAAACAATTTAATTACATCATTCCATTTCAAGTCTCTGCATAATACTTATCACTGGCTGACAAGTGTTATTATTAGCTAATATTCGTGTCTTACCTTTCCAAATAATATAAGATTCGCAACTGATACAGGTCTTTCCATGTCACACCTAGATCCCCAGGGCCAAAAATACAGTACAGCACACAGGAGTAGATCAATGAATATTTTTAATTAAATATTAAACAATGCAAATATGGGTGCTAAAACAAATAAAAAACTAGAATATTATTTTTCAGTCATTGTGGACAAGCTATGATGATTTTACAAAACAAAAACTTTAGGTATTATATGTTTCATGTCAGTTGCTCCTATCACACCTCCAAAAAAGATATTTTGGGTTAACTCACAAATCAACCCCACTCCCAGAATCAAGTATAGTAGATAACTTCTTCTCAACCTCTGAAACAGGATTAAATGCAGAAGGGCTCTAACGATTGTTATCGCAGCTGGTTCAATCATTTCATATTTAATAGCAAAACAACCTAAGTGAGCTTTAGAAAGTGAATTTATAAAGTCCTGCTAAATGTTAATCTCTTATTTCAAGACTGTATAAAGGAAGAATCAGTTTGGAATTATATTAATCTATACACATACTTCCCTGGTGGCTCAGAGGTTAAAGCATCTGCCTGCAATGCGAGAGAGACCTGGGTTCGATCCCTGGATTGGGAAGATTCCCTGGAGAAGGAAATGGCAACCCATTCCAGTATTCTTGCCTGGAAAATCCCACGGACAGAGGAGCCTGGTGGGCTACAGTCCATGGGGTAGCAAAGAGTCAGACACGACTGAGCAACTTCACTTTCACATACACATATACCTCTTATTATGTGCTGGGTATTCTTAAATGCTTTAATGTATTAACTGACTTAATCCTATAAGGTACTTCTAACATACTTCCGATTAACAGATGAGAGAAAGGAAACTCAGAGAGGTCAAGTAACCTGCCCCAAGTAAATGAGCTAACTGGCGATGAAGTGGGATTTCATTCAGACACTCTGGCTCCTCGGCTCAACTCTAGACTATGTTACCTCCCCTGTCACTCAGATTCTCTCTGAAGAATCTAGAGTTATGATTCATGGGTAACAATTTAACTCTGCAAATGACAGAACTATAAATCTGAATGCTGTATGGCAACTATATTCTGCTATGGGAATGAAAAAGCAGAGAACTTGGGGAAAGAGATAAAGTAGATGCAAAGAGACAAGCTAATTAGATGGCAAGATATAATGGGAAATGTTTGCCACTACTGGCTATGCTGAACTCTGCTCTTGTGTTTAAAGGAACATCCCCTGGTGCCCACATGATAAATTCTGCTTCTTGTTTAAGATAGCTCAAGATTTTATTACTTGCAACTGTAAGAATCTCAGCTTATATTAAAACTGATAAACCAAATGAGGGAGGAAATGGCTTCCTTGCTAAACTGAAGCTGATAAAGTATGACCAAAATATGTTCACTGAAATTACAATCNTCTTGTTTAAGATAGCTCAAGATTTTATTACTTGCAACTGTAAGAATCTCAGCTTATATTAAAACTGATAAACCAAATGAGGGAGGAAATGGCTTCCTTGCTAAACTGAAGCTGATAAAGTATGACCAAAATATGTTCACTGAAATTACAATCAAAATGTAAAGTATTCAGATAATAACATTAAAAAATATGGATGAGTCAATAGCTTTATTCTAATCAATATTTTTGTATACAGAATGAAGACTGAGAAAAAAACTACTGATTTCATTGTTTTCTCCATCTTTGGCACAAGGAATTGCTATGAGTTTTTTTCTTTTTAATTTGGCATGTGAGATGAAAGTTATGTGCCAACCTGGTAAGGAGGAAGTCATTTCAGAAAGCTCATCTCCCAGTTATACAACAGAGAAACTGTAGCTCCCTGAAGACCTCCCTTCTTGCCCTGGCACAGTGCTGCTATGTCAGTATCTGTCTGTTAAGAACATTCTACCCAGTGCTAATCGAGTATAAACATGTGCTAGTCTGGGTAAAAAGCTTTTGTTAATGGACAAACCACCAAACAACCAAGTCTCTTACAGTGATGCTGTGATTTAGAATTTCTAGACATGGAACACGATAAAGCCAAAATGGGCCATCTTTTCTCCATTACATGTCTTGATATCCAACTTTCCTATTCAAGCTGACATAGTAACAATCTTTCCAATTTTAATTTTATAAGGTGGGAAATTTTACATGACAAATTTTTTACATGACAGTAATTTGCAATTTATCTCAATCATTTACTCTTCTTGTATAGATCAGCTGCTGCTGCCTCCTAAGTAATTCCACTGTACCTATCCACTACAAGAACTGAGCATCATGCCTGGGTGAATTTATTTATTTACACTGTTGCTGCTGAAATGTCAAGAAGTCTAGACTCTCTTCAATTCTTTTTACCTGCTGTAATGACCTTTAAATTTTTTTTCCCATAGGCAATGTGGTGCCTGTCAATCCGTTACTGCCCATTCCTGCAATATTCAATACATCTATTCAATAGATGGTCTCACCCATATAAATCCCTCCAATTAATGCCACATTGCCTTCTCACCATCCTGAGGCTCAAACCTAAGCTCTTCTACAGCAGGGGTCCCCAGCCTCTGGGATCTAAAGCTTGATGATCTGAGGTGGAGCTGATGTAATAACAATAGAAATGAAGTGCACAATAAATGTAATGTACTTGATCCATCCCCAAACCATCCCCTACACCTTGTCTGATAAAACCAGTCCCTGGTGCCAAAAAGGTTGGGGACCACTGCTCTATACCATCTTCATGGCAATAGACTTCAAGTTTTCTGTAAGACTGATATCCTGATAGTGACCTCCTACCAAACAAAGCAATTCACTAGGGCAACTCAATTAGTACATTTGTCTACCCCTTGCCTTCTTCTATGGGCTTCCCTAGTGGCTCAGTGGTAAAGAATTGCCTGCCAATGCAGGAGATGTGGGTTTGACCCTTGGGTCAGGAAGATCCCCTGGAGAAGGAAATGGTAATCCACTCCAATATTCTTGCCTGGGAAAACTCATGGACAGAGAAGCCTGGCAGGCTACAGTCCATGAGGTCACTAAGAGTCAGACACAACTTATCAACTAAACAACAACAACGCTTTCTTCCACATCCCTATGACGCCTTATCTACTCACCATACTCATCCTTTAGGCTTTCTTCAGGCGGTTACAAGGGGAGACGATTAGAGCTTTCACTGCTAAGTGCTTTCATTTAATCCTTGAAATAACCAAGTAATGTAATGCTATTATATCCCTCATTCAAATGCTTAGAGAAACTAAGTAATTTGCCAGTAAGCAGCAGATGTAAAACTTGAACTGGGAACCTTATAACCTTAAAGCCTTTGAAACAGTTAATCCATCAGCCCTTGCACAAGCTGTTTTCGCCCTGCTCAGAAAGGCCCTACTACTTTCCACTCGCTGACAAACACCTTGCTGCTGCTGCTAAGTTGCTTCAGTCATGTCCGACTCTGTGCGACCCCATAGACAGCAGGCTACCAAGCTCCCCCATCCCTGGGATTCTTCAGGCAAGAACACTGGAGTGGGTTGCCATTTTCTTCTCCAATGAATGAAAGTGAAAAGTGAAAGTGAAGTCGTTTAGTCGTGTCCGACTCTTAGCGACCCCATGGACTGCAGCCCACCAGGCTCCTCCGTTCATGGGATTTTCCAGGCAAGAGTACTGGAGTAGGGTGTCATTGCCTTCTCCGGACAAACACCTTATCAGCCTTCAAAGCTTCAGTTAATTGCTTCCATCCCCTTTGGAATTCTGCTGCCACACTGAAAAACTATTCTCTACTTCATTCTACCCTATAACAGTAAATATTATCCCCATAAATATTGATTTTGCTTGTCTCTTTTACTTTATTATGAGATCTTTGGGTAAAGGATATTCTATTCATACCCAGCATATTGCAGTAATCCCAAAATGTTTATAATATTACATACTGGCTAAAGCAATGTTCCCTTTGTTATAGATTAAAAAGTTGAAATAATTCAGCAGAACATAAGTTAACATTTAACCTGAAATATTCAAGCTTGACAGAGTATGCATCGGTTATTAGGCTTATTCATGTTTAAACATTAAATCATACATTCTGAATTTAAATACATATTTAATGCTTCCTTCTGGAATGCCTAACAAATGTAACAGGTATGATCTAATACCTATGGTCAGGTATAAAAATAATTAGAAATGGTGGACATGGAGAGAGAAACGCTGGTGATTCCACTAGAGACAGAAGGCCCTGACTGAGGAAAACTTTAGAGTCTCTCTCCTTCGGTTGTAATTATTCCTTGTGTGAGCACCTTTCAATAAGAGGTGGATGAGGAAATGGGTACAATTTTGTCTCAAAATGAAAGAGTTAATTTCAGCCAATGAACAACAAGAGGAAAAGTAAGCTGTTGGATTTAAGGAAAGGCAAGAATACTGTGTCCAATGAGGCAGCTTTCTCAATGCTTCTGAGTCATTTTGATTAGACTGAATTTTCACCTTACATACCAACTTATTTATGCTGTAATTTACAAGTTCTAGGCTTTTCTTTAGCTTATTTTAGTAAATACAGTATTGATCTGCATAACCTTATGTTGTGTGTGTATGAATGATCTCGATGATAAGAGAGATTATGCTTGACTTCCTTATCCTTTTTTCTTAGCTGTTTTATCAAAAGGGCATATGTAAAGGGATCTGTCATTTTCTTCATTATCATTCATTTTTAAAGGATTAATAGGATGCAGTCATATTTTTCAAAATGTGAATCAAGACAATTCTGAAATCAATGGTTGTGCATAACTAGCTTTAAAGCAAATATAACAGAGTAGAAAAAAAAACCCTGAATACATCAAATGTAGCAACAGCAAGTATGGTTTAGTCAAATTTTCTTTCAGTCTTGTGTGTACAATGTTGTGAGATGTATTTTTCACTATGTGTCTCCATCAAAGGTGTCAGAAAGCCACAGAGCTACTTATGAACAAGAAAAGATTGTGTTCACGCCAAAACCACTGTACCTAATGTCATGACTACCATTTAAGAAATCAAGATAACTCTCATTATGAAACAAAGTCCAATTACAGAAAGATATTAATTAATCTTGTACTAGGAAAGTTTCTAAATACTCTTATAATAGTCAACCTAAACCCAGGGGATTTTATATGTTAGAAGACTGCAATTTGCTTTACAGAGCAGTAATAAATCACATTGAGAAGCAATTTATTTTATACTGCAGAAAATCTGAGCATTTATCTCTTTCACACAATTTTTTAAAGAGTTCATCTCGGACAAAGCAGAAAATTCAATATGGAATCAAGCAAATGATAACATATTTTATCTTACCACAATTTTAGTATAACTTTCCCAGACAAACTAAAACCAAACTATTACCTCCAAAAGATGGTATCAGTAAATAAACTCTTTCAAATCTCAAACTCAATAAAGAGAACTAAGAATCTCTAGAACTTTCTGTAATTAATTCAATATCCTGACATTTATACTATTTAAAAGTTCAGTGTATAGAGCTGTATTTTGTGTCTTTATCATGCCTCTGAGATTTTCCATGGGCTAAATCCCCTATGGGGGAGCTGGAATTGCATCAAGGCATAATATATATCAATATGCAGAATATGGAAGAGTGTTTCCTGGTAAGCACCTCAATATTCATTCATTTTCTCTCTTCCTGTCTCTCTGTACCTGTATAAGCACACACTCCAAATGTCTTGAATTTATTGAGCATATGAGGTTCCCCATGACCTGGTCACTGCCTACCTCTTCTGCATCTTCTGTCCTCTACACTGGGTTACTTTACATCTCTGTTTTTGTTCTTCTAAAATTCCTACACATTTTTGAAGACATAGGTCAGAACCCTTAAAAGGACCTTGATAGAACCGTTAGAAAAAAGTGAAACAGAATTCTGAATTTTTTGGCTAAGTGTTCACAATGGATTATTTTAAATTAGTGGCTAAAATGAAGCTTAAAGATTATTCACAACTGTGAATTAACCTATCCTGACTTGGTATATATACATATTTATAGTTAACTAAGGATTGGCAATAATCTCCATATAATATATATAATTATAAAAATAGAAATTATGTATATTAAACAGGAAAAGAATATAATAGGCTGGATATTTCTGTACTAATGAACACTTTAAAAAGTATATTATGGTTTTGTATTTGTTTTGCGTTTTTGGTCTAGCTGATTCTTTTAAACTGTAGCTATAAAACATTTACAAAAGGTGAAAGAAATAATGAATTCCTATGTACTACTCTTCTGTTTCAATAATTATCAACACCTATTCATTTAGTTTTACCCACATCACCAGCCTCTTTACTGGACGATTTTGAATCTTTGCAGACATTAACTATCCTTACCTATCTTGTTTATCATCATTAACTATCTCCATACGTCCCTCTAAATCATTTTAAACACAATCAAAATATTACTACACTCACAAAAATTGAGCATTTCCCAATATTACTATCTAATTCAGTTCAGTCGCTCAGTCATGTCTGACTCTTCGCGATCCCATGAATCGCAGCACCCCAGGCCTCCCT
>SJYV01045706.1:33056-82801 GCA_006410875.1 Neotragus pygmaeus | reverse complement strand
TTGATTTGCATTTCTCTGATGATGAGTGATGTTGAGCATCTTTTCATGTGTTTGTTAGCCATCCGTATGTCTTCTTTGGAGAAATGTCTATTGAGTTCTTTGGCCCATTTTTTGATCGGGTCGTTTATTTTTCTGGAGTTGAGCTGTATAAGTTGCTTGTATATTTTTGAGATTAGTTGTTTGTCAGTTGCTTCATTTGCTATTGTTTTCTCCCATTCAGAAGGCTATCTTTTCACCTTACTTATAGTTTCTTTTGTTGTGCAGAAGCTCTTTTGTTTTAAATATTATATTAAATGTTTTAAATATTTTGTTTTTAATATTATATCTCTGTATATTGAAATATGAACAAAAACTCATTGCATCTAATAATATTTATTACTAGGCATTTGCAAATTAAAGGAAAAGAAAAGACAGGAGGCAACCTACTGACAACTGCAGTGTCACACTAAGAGTCTGCTACAACAAGAAACACCATGTGAACTGAGACAGCATTCTTTGAACTGTCAATGGTGGCTTTAACAACGTTAACAATTAGCTTTTTCTTTGTGTTAAGAGCAACAGTGAATTGCTTAATTGGCTGGTAGTAAAATAATAAAAAGGTATTGATAATTTTTTAACAGTAGTCATAACTAGCAGCAGTAGCAATGCCCAAAGCATTCTAATTTTACTCATTTTGATAAGAATCTACTTTTTATATTTCATCTAAAATTTTTTCCAAAAAAGTGATCATTTCAGGCTTAAGAAGTGTTAGCAAGTGTCATCATAGAGACTCTCTCTTTAAAATCATAAAGATCATAAAAATAGCTAAAATCTTTATGCTCTAATTCCTCTTCAAACTAAGCAGGAAGTTAAGAGGGAATATTAGGGCCTTTATAGCTGACTAAAGGCTTCATTTTCAGTCACTGAGTCTAATATGACAACCACCTTCAGGCCTAAGGATATACATATTCTGCAAAACATCTTCCTTATTTTAAATGTTCACTGAGATCTAAGTAAAGCTTCATATATTTAGGTGAGGAAGGCCTAGTTTAACTAGGTTAAGTAGTTTACTAGTTAACCTGATACATAAAGAATCAGAGGCAAAATAAGCAGCCATTAATTTCTAGAATTTCTGGCTTATGCATTCCTTATTGCATGCATGCTCAGTTGCTCAGTTGTGTCCGACTTTCTGTGACCCCTTGGACTTCTCTGTCCAGGCTTCTCTGTCCATGGAATTTTCCAGGCAAGAATACTGGAGTGGGTTGCCATTTCCTACTCCAGGAGATCTTTCTGACCCAGGGATCAAGTCCACCTCTCCTGAGTCTCCTGCATTGGCCAATGTGCCATCTGGGAAGCCCACATTCCTTATTATGTTGTCCTTATTATCCTGTATTAAAATCCTCAGTGTGTTCTTAAATACAAATTTTAAATATTCAAAACTGCTATGGAATTATTGTTTTATATTAAACTTAGCATACATTTAGGGAGAATTTTAATTGTGCAACATAATATGAGATCATGACATATTTTTAGACCAACGTTTAACTAAAATTGAGATAATGGTGAAACAAAAAATTAACTAGCTGAAATTATGTTTCTATACAAGCAAATCTGAATAAATGGTCAGACTGTAAAACTGGATACAAATCTTTTTTAGTGGCTCGTGGACAACTTTAATTTATGTATAGAATGTCTTTTGCTTCTGCTAATGGCCAACTAGTTCTCTGTCATTTCATTACTTGTATTTCTCTTTCAAAGAGTGCAAAAACAGGAAAGAGGGAAAAACTCTAATTAGTGACTTTTAACTGGTAAGTATTGTTTTTTATCATCAAATAACTAGGCTATGGGAATCAAATAACTAGGCTATGGGAATAAGTTAAAATTAAGAGTTAAAATAAATACAAGTCTCATTTTATATAAATTTCAGTTATCAAATGTCTATCCAATTTTCAGTTTTCTATTCCCACGTATAAAGGAGAGCAGCCTAATATAGAGTTCACAAGAAAACTGGTTCATAAAGCAGGCTAAATAAATTTCATGTTCAGCAAAGAGTTCTGGCATTAAACTTTATAAAGGATAAAAGAAATTGCCCATTATCTGTGCTTGGAAAAACAGAACTGAAGCATTAATAAGTGTCTACTTTTATTAAGTATTTTAGTCACTATTAGTGATCTTGTAAATTTTTTTTCTTTTCCTCTGGAAAAACTGAATAGTAAGCTGGTCTTAATAAGGTTCAAAGAGTTTTTAAACTTCAACTATAACATTTTCTTAGTCTCCTCACCATTCTTCTCCACATTATCTTCGTTTTTCTCTTTGTCTCTCTCTCTCTCTCATACACATAGCTAAGTCACTGTAGTCATGTCCAACTCTTTGTGACCCTATGGACTGTAGTCTGTCAGGCTCTTCTGTCCCTGGGATTCTCCAGGTAAGAATACTGGAGTGAGTTGCCATCTCCTTCTCCAGGGGATCTTCACGACATAGGGATCAAACCTGCAACTCCTATGTCTCCTGAACTGGCAGGTGGCTTCTTTACCACAAGTGCCACCTGGGAAGTCCCTCTCTCATACATACCTCTCTTAAAAGATTATTTTTTGGTCCTCAGTTTGACTCTGGCACATATGCACCTTATTTGATGTGTATTTATATCAGTGTGACCCCCCAAGAGACTGAGCCATATCTGTGAGTGTTTGAGGGTCTCCTGCAGAGGTGTGAGTCAGCAGCGGCCTGCTGAGGGGACAGGGGTACTGGCAGCAGCAGTCTTGGGAAGTATACATTGGCATAAGTCCTCTTAGAGGTTGCCTTTAGCCCTATCAAAGAGCCTGTAGACTTCAGGAAAGGGCCGCCTTAGGCCAAACAACTAAAGGGAGGGACCACAGTCCTACCCATCAGCAGAAAACTGGATTAAATATTTACTGAGCATGGCCTACCCACCAGAGCAAAGCCCAGTTTTCCCCACAGCCAGTCCCTTGCATCAGAAAGCTTGCATAAGCCTATTATTCTCATCCATCAGAGGACAGACAGAAGAAACAAGAACTACAATCTCAGTCTCCAGAACGAAACCCACAATCACAGAAAGCTAACCAAAATCATCACAGGGATCATAGCCTTGTGTAACTTAATGAAATAATGAGCCATGCTCTGAAGGGCCACACAAAATGGACAGGTCATGGTGGAGAATTCTGACAAAACATGGTCCACTGGAGAAGGAAATGGCAAACCATTTGAGTATTCTCGCCTCGAAAACCCATAAACAGTATAGAAAGGAAAAAAGATATGGCATCAGAAGATGACTCCCCCAAGTCAGGAAGTGTCCAATATGCTACCAGGGAAGAGCAGAGAAATGGCTCCAGAAAGAACGAAGAGGCTGGGCCAAAGCGGAAACCATGCTCACTTGTGGATGTGTCTGATAGTGAACTGGTGGTGAAAATAAAGTCTGATGTGGTAAAGAACAATATTGCCTAGGAACCTGAAATATTAGGTTCCATGAATCAAGGTAAATTGAGTGAACATTGATATTTTAGGAATCAGTGAACTAAAATAGAACGATGCTTTCTAACTCTGGTGCAGGAGAAGACTCTTGAGAGTCCCTTGGACTGCAAGAAGATCAAACCAGTCAATCCTAAAAGAAATCAACCCTGAATATTCATTAGCAGGACTGATGTTGAAGCTGAAGCTCCAACACTTCGGCTACCTGATGCCAAGAGCCAACTCACTGGAAAAGACCCTCATGCTGGGAAAGACTGAAGGTAAAAGGAGAAGGAGGTGGCAAAGGATGAGATTGTAGGATAGCATCACTAATTCAATGGACATGACTTGAGCCAACTCCAGGAGACCGTCAGAGGACTGATGTGCTGCAGCCTATGAGGTCTCACAGAATAAGGCACAACTGAGCAACTGAATAACAATGGCAGAGCTCTGTGTGCCATAGTGGGAAGACTTACACCTCTGACGAGTGGACATGCCAAGGCTAAGTGATGAGTTTGACAGGAGACTGAAGCGGCAGCAGCACCTCCCACTCTAAGCCCTTAGCTCAGATGACTCTTTTGAGGTGCTTCTGGGTCATACAATCAAAAGTAAAATCACTACACGTAATATCAACCACTTCAAATGAATCTTTTAGCATTTCCCTCTCCTAAAACTTTAATTTACTTAATATATTAGCTTCTTAGCATTAACAACCAATATTGTAGAATTCTATATCCAATGAATTAGAAAACATTTCTTTAGTCAGCATTATCACTGATAGGCCATCCTATCAGAAAAGAATAACTAAAGCAAATGATGAACACAGGGCAATGTTAAGAGATTGATGGGAGAAAAGAGACATTTATGTTAAATATACTATATGTTTTGTTTTTGTTACAAAACATGCAACATCTATAAATTAACCAAAAAAAGCAGAAGTTGGAAGAAATTCAAAGTGAAACAAACCTCCTCTTGATTTTAATGATCAATAAAGTGTTAGTCATGCAGTTGTGTCAGGCTCTTTGCAGCCCCATGGACTGTAGCCCACCAGGCTCCTCTGTCCATGGAATATCCCAGGCAGGAATATTGGAGTAGGTTGCCAGGGGATCTTCCTGACCCAAGGATCGAACTCGGGTCTCCCACCTTGCGGGCAGATTCTTTACTGTCTAAGCCACCCCAATAAAGAAATACATAAATTTAAAACAAGTCTTTTAAGGCTTTACAAGATATAGGCTTATTAGTTATTTTGGTGGTTGCTAAGCAACATTCTCTTCTGTAGGGCTAAAGCACATGAAATTAGCATGTTTTCAGGAAAAAAAACTTGAACAAAAAATTAGAGAACAGCATTTGAAAAGTATAAAGGAAAACACATTAACCAGCTAATCAGGCAGTCACAGAGGTTTAGTGCTTTTTGCAATAATGGTTAAACTTTTTTTTCCCCCGACTGGTACCAAATGAGATGTTACTTCAGCACATTAATATTTTAAAGTTATTGAAATGGTGATGATTATACTGACCTCTACACTCAACAGCCTAATTATTTTGAAAATCTCAAATTAGATCAGAATATACTCTAACTACTACCACTAATGATGATCTCTACAGATCTCCTTCTCCAACAATATTTCTTCAAATTCCCATTTTCAAGATATGTCACATGCCTGGTTTACACTTAAAAAAAAAAAAAATATATATATATATATGTATATATATATCTGGTTGTGACATGGCATTTTAGTAAAGCTACCACTTCATGATGCTACTTAAATTGTTAAGATCCCTGAAAACTCTGTTCTTTAACATCACCATTTTGGAAAAACCTTTTTTTAAAAAAAAAAGAAGAAGAAAGAAAAAAACAGATCTTGGTTTCCCTGGTCGCTCAGCTGGTAAGGAACCTGCGTGCCATGCAGGTGACCCAGGTTCAATCCCTGGGTGGGGAAGATCCCCTGGAAAAGGGCATGGCAACACACTCCAGTATTCTGGCCTAGAGAATTCCATGGACAGAAGAGCCTGCAGGGGTACAGTCCATGGGGTCACAAACAGTTGGACACGACTGAGTGATGAACACTTTCT
The DNA here is from genome assembly GCA_006410875.1 of Neotragus pygmaeus. Lineage (NCBI taxonomy): Eukaryota > Metazoa > Chordata > Mammalia > Artiodactyla > Bovidae > Neotragus > Neotragus pygmaeus. Next base: position 77,284 of record SJYV01045706.1, on the reverse strand, counting down.
TCTTTTCNAGGAACCTGCGTGCCATGCAGGTGACCCAGGTTCAATCCCTGGGTGGGGAAGATCCCCTGGAAAAGGGCATGGCAACACACTCCAGTATTCTGGCCTAGAGAATTCCATGGACAGAAGAGCCTGCAGGGGTACAGTCCATGGGGTCACAAACAGTTGGACACGACTGAGTGATGAACACTTTCTTCTTTTCACTATAGCAATGCAATGAGTAAAGATGAATGTTATTCAATCTATTAGGTATAATAATGGAAACTTTTTTAAAAAAGGAAAGAGGCAAATAACTGAAGGGAAAATGACTGTAGAAATCCAACTATTGTTGGGAAAGAGAGGACAGTAAGTAGAATTCCAGGTCTATCATTTTGAGGATTCAAGGGAAATTCCCTACCCTACCACTGTCTCTTCTCCCCTTCCTCATTTTTAATATCGTGCTGCAATTGTGTAAATGCTATAGGGTTGCAACTGCCAATTCCCTTATTCACATCAGTTCCTCACTGAGTTTTCTTAAAGTCCACAATGAACAAATCTTGATGCAGAGTCTAGCGAGGGTCAACTTAAATGAGCCAATGAAAAGAACCTGCGAATGTGATGACTGTCTTCATGGAGAAGGGAGTGCCTTGTGCCTCGATTGTAATCATGACTTGTTTTGGCTCTGCAACCAAAACACCACATAAGCTCAGATACGCAGCTTCTTGTTTTATTGTAAAGCAACAGCATTGGACTAAATGACTGGTCAAGTCCACTTTAGCTTAACAGCCCATGACTCCACTTTGAGGATACAAGACTTATCTATGTAAGAATAACTTACTCAGTCTTTAAACCTTCTCAGCTGGGACATCTAGTACCAGTTAGTAGAATCTTTTAAATGCCTTCTCTTTTTGTTTTACCATAGTAATAATATTGCCTCAGACCAAAATCAAGAATCCACTGTGAAGATCTAATCTCATACAGCCTCTTTCCTTTCTTTTTTTAAAAGAAATTATTCTATTTATTTATATTTTTTGGCCTTGCAGCATGTGGGGTCTTAGATCCTCAACCAGGGATCAAATTCATGTCCCCTGCAGTGGAAGCACAGTGTCTTAACCACTGGACCACGAGAGAAGCACCTGAGATGTGACATTTTTAAGGACCATTATTTTATCTTCAAGACCTACTAGAATTAAACATGAATAGACACACCAAACTGCAGAACTCATCCTGAGTCACAGTCACATACAGAAAAGTTTCTCAACCTTGGTATTAGTAACATTTTGAGATGGATAACTTTTGCTGCATGGAGTTGTCCTGTTCACTTTAAGATATTTTATACCATTACTGGCCTCTACACACTAGAAACCAGTAGCACCCCTCCCCTAAGGCTGTGACAAATTTTCCTAACATTGCCAAATGTCCCCTGGAAGTGAGGACTGACCTGAATTGGGAACCCTGGACACACAGTAAATTAAGAGAGGGATTATTTTTGATCCCAGATTTACTTGTAACCATCAGACTTTCGAAAATAATTTCTAATTTCAACTCAAATGATGTTGCCTCATAATTACTGCAAAAAATGAGCCACTGATTCATAGCTGTGATAAATTTTCTTTCACTTTGACAAAGCCTTTGTCTCAGAGATTACAACCAGAACATTCAAATATTCTTTTTGCTTTTCAGCCTTGGTGGTGGTTTAGTCGTTAAGTTGTGTTCAACTCTTGCAACACCATGTCAGGCTCCTCTGTCCATGGGATTCTCCAGGCAAGAATACTTAGTGGGTTGCCATTTCCTGCTCCAGGGGATCTTCCCAACTGAGGAATCAAACCCTGGTCTCCTGCATTGCAGGCAGATTCTTTACCGACTGAGCTACGAGGCAAGCCCATTTTTCAGCCTTCAGTTCAGTGGCTCAGTCATGTCCGNGTTCTGGAGATCATTCTATAGCCATACAGAGAGAGAGGTTTTTATTCTTCCATCTATATGGTATACTAAATAATTGCTACAGGATTATTATTGTCAAATAGAATTGATTTGTGTTTTAACAGGACAAATAGCTAATGACTATACTAGGTAAGATTTGCTGATAAGCTGGCCTGTTTATACATCTATAACAAAAGGCTCCTCTGTCATGGTATTCTCCAGGCAAGAATACTGGAGTGGGTTGCCATTCCTCTCTCCAGGGGAATCTTCCCAACCCAGGTGTTGAACCTGGGTCTTCTGCACTGCAGGCAGATTCTTTACCATCTGAGCCACCAGGGAAACCCAGAGATATTTTTGTTGTTTCAAACTAATTTAGAGATCTCAGTGAAAAGATTAACTAAAATATAAGTACTAATATCCCTCAGGCTTACTTGAGAACCCACTTCACTATTTTACTTTCCTTTAGGTGTTTTCATGAAATCCATTAACTTATATACCATTATTAAGCTGATGTTCCTAGTTTATGTTATGTCTGAGTTATCTAACCCAGACCTGAGTTCCAGTTTACACTAGCATTCACCTGCTTAACATTACAGCTGCACCTGGATGTCTCATAGACACCTTAAACTTAGCATGCACAAAGTAGAATGTTTTATTTACCCCCCACCCAAAATCATATTTCCCCCCCTCCCCCCCCCCCCACCCTGTATCTTCTACAATTATCCGTTTATTCAAGCTAGAAACTTGACCTATTTTTGATTCATTCATATTCCTCACGTTCCATATTCAGCCCATCAGCTAACCCTGATAATTTTATCACCAAAATATATGCCTATTCTGCTGTCATCTCCATCTTCTCTGCCTCCATCATAATCCAGAGATGTCTTTCCATTGCATCTAGGTCTTCCATGACCTAGCCTGTGCTACCTCAACTTATTACCCCATCCTCTCTCGTCCTCCATCCATCTTGGTGGTCTTTTTATCTTTCAGGATCCATTTTCCCCTTGGATTTTACATTGTTGTTTCCACTGCCTGAAATGCTCTTTCCTCCACTATAGTTCTCAATTTAAATGTCATTTCAGTTCAGTTCAGTCACTGAGTCGTGTGCAACTCTTTGTGACCCCATGAATTGAAGCACGCCAGACCTCCGTGTCCATCACCAACTCCCGGAGTTCACTCAAACCCATGTCCATCAAGTTGGTGATGCCATCCAGCCATCTCATCCTCTGTCATCGCCTTCTCCTCCTGCCCCCAATCCCTCCCAGCATCAGGGTCTTTTCCAATGAGTCAACTCTTCGCATGAGGTGGCCAAAGTATTGGAGTTTCAGCTTCAGCATCAGTCCTTCCAAAGAACACCCAGAACTGATCTCCTTTAGGATGGACTGGTTGGATCTCCTTGCAGTCCAAGGGACTCTCAACAGTCTTCTCCAACACCACAGTTCAAAAGCATCAATTCTTTGGCACTCAGCTTTCTTTATAGTCCACCTCTCACAGCCATACAAGACCACTGGAAAAACCATAGCCTTGANCCTTTAGGATGGACTGGTTGGATCTCCTTGCAGTCCTTACTGAGGTATAATTGACAAAACTGTACTTAATATATACAACTTGATATTTTGATACTAAATATTCTTAAAATTGGAAAATCAAAAATCACCTGTGAGTACCTCATTGTTATAGGTACTGTTTATATATCAGTATTAATTAGGTACAGGTTTAAATATGTATTATTCAATGTCATCAATCAGTTTTATATAGTTGCAAAAGGGAACAGAATATTCACCCTAAAAATGCCTCTTTGGCATAATGATTATTTTAGAGTTATTAATTTTAAGAAAATAGCAGACATAGAAAAAGATCTGAAAACCAAGTAAAAGTTACCCTTTTGTAAGAGACACTTATAATAGTCTCTCTCTATACCAGGAAGAGAAGGATGATTCTAAATTTCTAGAAACTCTTATCACTGGAGAAGGTAAGCACTTAAGCTCTGCATAATAACCTTGTCCCTGTTTACTGTGCTTTTCCTCCCATAAATGACTGTCCCCCTAAACATTTTTTGTCTTTACCTGGAAAAGCTATCAACAATGGTTTCTTGGGCAATGTCGGGAAGTTGCTCTGTTTTCCTGGATATCTCCCATATATATAGGATGTGCGCATGTTATCAAACTCCTATTTGTTTTTATCCCATGAATCTGTGTTTTATTATAGGAGGTGTCTCAACCAAGAACCTCAAAGGATAGAGGGACAATTATTGATTCCTTTCATATAGTAGAATTAATGAATTTCAGAGACATGGGGTTTTGAATGGTTTTCAGATTCTTATGTTTCTGAAGGTGATCAGAATATACCACCCCAAATATGCTGATGTGATTTAAGGATTATTTAGAGCTGAAGACAACTGAGAAAGAGCAGACATAGGAGGAGCTCATGTCCTCCCCCTATCTGCCGAAAAGAAGGGCATGTGTCTGCATGCTCAGCTGTGTTCGACTCTTTGTGACCCCATGGACTGTAGACGCCAGATTCCTCTGTCACAGGATTTTCCTGGTAAGTATGCTGGAGTGGGTTGCCATTTCCTCTTCTATGGGATCTTTAGAGATTCAACCCACACCTCCTGCATTGGCAGGCAACTTTTCCAGTGTGCCACCTGGGAAGCTGAAAAGCAGGACATACATTTTCCTTTTGCAAAGGAAAGTTCCTTTAGTAAACATGTCTCCTCTACAATCCTTATCTACCATGCTTTCCTCACACATTTTCTAGTCATCTTCTCACAATGCACTTTCCTAGAAGCCCCGGTCCCTTTTTCCTGTCTTGTCACAAATTCTTGTGCTGTGGGTGGGTGTACATGCTCAATTGCTCAGTCGTGTCCAATTCTCTGTGATCACATGGACTGTAGCCTACCAGGCTCCTCTGCTCATGAAATTATCCTGGCAAGAATACTGGAGTGGGTTGCCATTTCCTATTCCAGGGATCAAACCCATATCTCTTGTGTCTGCTGCATTCTCAAGAGGATTCTTTACCACTGTGCCATGGGAAGCCAAGTGGTCCCCAGGTCCAAATGCTTCTTTGGTTTTTCACTTATTTTCTGTGAAGTTTCCAATCACGTAAAAATATTAACATCAATGAAGAAATATATGACTTTTGTCAGTGTAATTCACAGTTCCCAAGAAACCAAACCTGAGAGGGTAGAAGAGAGGTTTTCTCCCCCACCCTCATTTCCAACAAACAATTTGTTGATATATTTATCTTCAAAATGGTGACAATTTTATTTATTCATAAGTACATACCACTATGAATTCACAGAGTATTGGTACTGACTATAAATCTAGTTCCTGATTTATACATTGTTAGGGAACCCTCTGACTGAAACCACCAGCCCTGGTCAGGCATGAGAGTGACCACTTGCATGAGTTATCTTACAACAGGAGGTCCTGGTAAGGAAAACAGAAATAACAAAATGCCGAGAACTGGAATAATTCAGGGAAGACCAAAGGAAGAGAGGAGACGCCAGTCCATAAGTCCTACCAACCTCCCTGAATCCTCATTGGAATCCATCTTGGCTGGGTGATGCATGCACCACCAGGAAGGACCTGAGTCTCAGTGACTGATCAGAGACAACCTGGAAACTAACCCCATCACCACAATACCCGAGACTGTGAGCCGTGTGGCAGAGCAGTTCTCCTGGGTTCCCTCACCTGCTGCTCTTGGCCCGGGCACTCCTTCCCAATGAAGTCTCTTGCTTTGTCAGTACATGTGTCTCCTCAGATAATTAATCTCTTAGTGTTATATAAGAGCCCATTTCACGTCCTAAAAGGGGACCCCCTTTCTGCAACAAGATGAGGAAACCAAAGCCTAGGACTTAGGCAACTAAAAAAGTAATAACAAATTACATTTTTAAAATGAGAGGAAGATCAAAGTGAGAAAATGGTATAAGAAGGAGGAAGAAACAATGCCAAGTGGGGAAAAAAAGTAATTCTTTACTGGAGTGTGGCAGGGTATAGCAAACTAAGTCTGACTAACTGTAGACCTCAGCCTCTGGGATCTGTGCAGAACAAGAGCTAGAGAGACGATGGATATAGTTAATGGAGCTTTGATAAGGTCAGTGCTTCCTACCGAAACCTAGCAGGAGCCTGTGAGGCCCCTCCAGGTACAAATGCTTTCTGTGTTCGCTATTTCTTGTGCGGAGGAAAAAGGTTTCAGCCTCCTAGACCTTCTCTCATTTCCAAAGGGCAGATTCAAACAGTTACTAATTAAAAGTGAAGTCACTCAGTCATGTATGACTCTGCAACCCCATGGACACATGGCTCCTCCGTCCATGGGATTTTCCAGGCAAGAATACTGGAGTGGTTTGCCATTTCCTTCTCCAGGGGATCTTTCCGACCCAGGGATCGAACCCAAGTCTCCTGCATTGCAGGCAGACACTTTACTGTATGAGCCAGCAAGAGGAAATGCACAGAGGAGGAGCAGTCAAGAAATAAGAGCTCACTGATAAAGAAGGGCTCTGTTCGTTATCAAGGGACTGTTGCTGTGCTTCAGTCACTCAGTCGTGTCTCTCTGCAACCCCGTGAACTGCAGCACGCCAGGCTTCTCTATCCTTCACTATCTCCAGGAGTTTGCTCAAACTGAAGTCCGCTGAGTAGCTAATGCCATCCAACCATCTCATCTTCTGTCACCCTCTTCTCCCCCTGCCCTTAATCTTTCCCAGCAACAGTGTCTTCAAGGGATATATATAACAATACCTTTGTGTTCTTCTGCTGGAACTAAGGCCCCCCCACTCAGGTGGAGGATGGTAACTTCAGGCTGAGTACAAGATCCTTGCAACACCATCCTGTTACTTGATCGCCAACAGATCAGAAGATCACACACCTGCAACCCTCAGCCCAAATTTTTACGACAAAAACTTTTCCCCCAAAACCATCAGAGAGTTCAGTTTTTTTTGAGCAAGAGCACTTGTTCTCTTCACTTGGCCCTGTAATAAACCTTCTCGGCTCCAAACTCTGACATTTTGGTCTGTCTGGTCTCACTGTGTGTTGGGTACAAGAACTTTTGACTGACAATATCATCAAGGGGAAACTGCTGCTGGTGGAGACCTGTAAAATGAGGTGATGGGGTGGATAGAGTCTCCATGCTCTTTGGTTTATACTACTTGATTAACTTGATTTGCTGCTATTAGGTGGGGTACAGGGTTGGAGGAAGAGTGTGGTGTTTTAAACTTAAATTTGGAAAGTTTTTTCATGTGTTTTTCCTGGGGCTTTTTAATCTAAAGGTATTTAACTAAAAAATATAATAAATAAAATAGAAAAATAAAAGCAAATCCTATAAAATATAGTGGTGAACCTACCTCTGTATGAGTTTTAAGTTGCATTTTGTTTCATTTCTTTCTCCTAGGCTGCACGTACCATGTAGCCTGCGGGGTTCCGTTCCCCGACCAGGGATAGAACCTATGCCCTAGGCAGTGAAAGCATGAAGTCCCAGCCACTGGACTCAAGGAATTCCCTTAAGTTGTATTTTAAATTGGTTCAGATATTCCAGTATGTAATTGGTCAGTCTAATCTGAGAGCCTATGGATGCGAATAGGGCTATATACTATTTTAAAAGTAAGAGGGATGTCAAAAACTCGGCCTCTGTGCATCAGTGCCAAATTGAATCTTGGAGATAGTGTTTTGGATGAAGTAGAAAAGAACAGATTTATTGCTTTGTCAGGCAAAGGGGGAAACAGCAGGCTCATGCCTCTAAAACTGTGTGTCCCAATGGGGAGGTTTTCCTGAGGAGTTTTATAGCAATGATTCAAGGGCAGAGTTGCTAATAAGTATCAAGGTGTGTGCAGGGCCTGCACTCCTTTAATCTGACCTCTCCTGAAGAGCTTCTCAGGCTTCTTTGATTTGGCCTCATGTGGTTGCCTCCTTTGTGTCTTCATTCCCTCCCTTCTCTGATTAGCAACCATTTGAATCTTTCCTTTGGGACTCAGGGAAGGTCATGGAAGCTGGAGTCTATACCTTACAAACAAGAAACAGGGGACAGAGAAAGGCTTCTGTGGCCCGGAGCCCAGAGTTTCCTGCTCAGTTTCAATAATACGAATTATCTTTTCATTTGAACTGTACATTTAATGAAAGCTATGCTCTTGTTAGTACAAACAAATAAAAATGGGTCACTGCATAAGCATCAATCAATCATGAAAAACTGACTTAAAACAATGCAAATACTAAAAGGCAGTTTACACTTTACTTTTTTAAGTGGTACTTTAGCGAAATTCAAGAGAACACACAGTTATTGTTTTTCCTACATACAGAAGACAGTGTTAAACATGTGGGGTACCAGAAAGAAAAACTCAAGGAATTCAGGCTATTAAAATACTGTAGGAGGACAATGAAAGTGAAAATCCATGCATTAATCCCTCATTTCCCATAAAAAATAAACAAATACCTTTCAATCTCATTTTGTTTAAAATGTCTTAGATTTGAGCCTTTTCACTCAATCTCAAGAGCCTGTGTCTTTCTTTACCAGGTGCAGAAAACAATGTCCATTGAAGGGGAATAGAATGCTTACTTCAAGATTCTATGAAATCACAGGTGGAATTTAGACTCGTATGGTGTTAAGAACTGTACCGGGCCTCTGGGGTCCTCTAACTGCTTATGTCAAAGGCCCGCAATAAAGCTATTCAGTGGAGAAGTTAAAGTGGGAATCAGCCGTCCTGACTGTTAAGCAAGGGCCCTGAAAAGTGAAAGTGAAGTCGCTCAGTTGTGTCCAACTCTCTGGGACACCATAGACTGTAGCCTACTAGGCTCCTCAGTCCATGGGATTTTCCGCCAAAGTACTGGAAGTGAAGTGAAGTTGCTCAATTGTGTCCAACTCTTTGCAACCCCATGGACTGTAGCCTACCGGGCTTCACTGTCCATGGGATTTTCCAGGCAAGAATACTGGAGTGGGTTGCTATTTCCNGGTCAGGAGCCTGAGTGGGTTCTGCTGGGCTTTGCCTGGGGTCTCATAAGGCTGAAATCAAGATGCCTACTGGGCTGGCCTCTCATCTGGAAGCTCTAGGGAAGAATCCACCTCCAAGCTCTTGCAGGTTGTTGGCAGAACACAATTCCTTGTGGAACTATGGATGAGGCTGTATGGATGAGGTCCTGTTTCCTTGCCAGCCATTGGCTGGGGGGCTGCCCTCAGCTCCTCAAAGCTGCCTGCCTCCCTTCTCCCATGGTCCCCTCCATATTCAAAACAGCAGTTGTGTATCGAGTTTCTCTCATAATTCCTCCCTCCCTGACTCCCTTCTACCATCAGCCAAAGAAAGCTCTCTACATCTGAGGCTCATATGATAAGATCAGGCCTACTCAGATAAATCATGAAAATATCCCTATTTTCTGGTCAACTGTGACATATAACATAATCTAATCAGATAAGCCATATCTCATCACATTCTCAGGTTCCATGAATTTGGTTGGGACTTCTTTGAAGGGCATTTAAGAAAATTCTGTCTAGGACTTCCCTGGTAGTCCAGTGGCTAAAATGCTGAGCTCCCAACACAGGGCCCAGGTTTGATCCCTGGTCAGGGAACTAGATACCATATGCCTCAACTAAGACCCAGTACAACCAAATAAATAAATAATATTTTAAAAAAGAAAGAAATTCTGTCTAGCAAAAGAATTAAGGCAAATTAAAAAAACAAAAGCCAAAGAGTGTTGTGAACTTATCCAAATGTGAAACAAGGTATTCTAAATTCCTCACACTTGAGTAAGAAACATCTGCAAATAGTATAAAATAATGAAAGTACACAAGAAGCAAGACTCATCCTTCCCATATTGTCCCTTAGTCCCAGTTCTTATCCCCAAGAACAACAACTTTTTACTAGTTTCCCAGGTCTCCTGTGAGAAATCTCCAAGTTTGCTAAAGCACATGTTATCTGGGAACTCTGGTCTGATGTGGTCCTGAAAGGTTATTAGCAGTCCCCTGCTACATCACCCTGGCCTCACTCAAGCTCTTCCTGAGAGGGTTGGGGTGGGGGGAGTTATTTTGTAATAAATAGTCAGTTTAGATTTTCTGATGATTAATGATCTGACTAATAATCTGAGATTACTATTGATTATTTCTGTTTTCCTAGAAAAGCATTCATCCCTTCCAGGTTTTCAAGTTAATCTGTGCAGGATTGAGCAAAATATTTTCTTATAATTCTCTTATTCTTTCTAGTTTCTATCCTTTCCCCATTATTATTTCTCATTCTATATTCTCTTCCCCACCCACATTTCAATTTTATTAGGTTAGCTAAAGATTTATCTGTTTAACTAATTTTTTTAAAAAGAACCAGCTCTTTTATTTACTAGTCTGATTAATTTTCTTCTTCTAATTCACTAACTTCTATCATTATTCTGACTTTCTGCTTTTTAATGTTTGTTTTATTGATTATTTTTCTAACTTCTTGAGTTAGAGATTTAATTCAGCTATTTTCTTTCTTCATTAAGATAGGTGCTTCTGAATTCTACTTTTAGCTGTTCCATAAGCTCTGACACACAGTGCTTTTCCTCCTAGATTTTCTATAATCTATTTTATTTTCTCTATGATCCAAGAGTTGTTTACATGAAAAATTTTATCAATTTCTAATTATGTTCTTAATTTCTAGTTTTATTACAGTGTGATTAGAGAATGCTATATGTTTTCATTTTGCCTTTTGAAATTCATTGATATTTTCTTTACAGTGTATTTTGTTTTTATTCAGCAGTATAAAAGGTCTGTTCTTTAGCTTTTAGGACACAAAGTGACAAATATTAATAATAAAGAGTTAGTTCATTTATTATCTTTATTTGGGTTTTCATTTTCTTGCTTTGTTTTTTTGGCCTCCTGGTCTCACTAACCAAGAGGAGTGAATTAAAGTCTCCTACCATATCACATATTTCTCTTCATATTTCCCACTTCCTGTTTCTGTTTTATAGATGACAGTAGTATACTGCTGTTATGAATCATCCCTCTTTGCCTTATTTAAAGCTTTCTCCTCTAAATCTAACATTGGCTTATATTAAAGATGAGATCCCTACTTTTTTGTTCGTGTTTTCCCAGTAAGCTTTTGTTTCTCTCTCCAGCCTTGCCTGGGTGACTCTTCACTGAGGCCATTGCCCAGCTTCTTCTCCATGCCCAGCTCCTGCTGCCATCCACACGCCCTATCCCAACAGTCTAAATTACTGGGCATTCCTGGATTTGTCCCTCAGAGAGTTCTGTCCATTTCTTCTGAGACCGGCAGCTGCAGGCATCTTTCTTCAACTGCGTTTCTTTGCTCTTCATCACATCCTGTGGTTTGGGGTTGTGCATGCCTCCTCCTTCCCTTGAAGATGAGGCTCATGTTTCTTCTTTTGGTTCTCCTAGTGCACTGACGCCCTCATATTCCGTCACTGAAAAACCAGAATCTAGAATTTGTTTTTGCTAGCTCTCCTCCGCTACCTGTGCTCCACGTCATATTCTCTGGTGAAAGGCTTTGCGGTCCTGTGTTCTACAGGTGTTCCTAACAACAGTATGTTCCGCTCCTTAGCCTTGTGAATGGGGAAGGTCATTTCTTATCCAGCTCTCTGAAATTCCTCCCATGGTTTCTAGGCTATTCTACACTATCTCTACCTCTCCCAGAANAAGGCTTTGCGGTCCTGTGTTCTACAGGTGTTCCTAACAACAGTATGTTCCGCTCCTTAGCCTTGTGAATGGGGAAGGTCATTTCTTATCCAGCTCTCTGAAATTCCTCCCATGGTTTCTAGGCTATTCTACACTATTTCTACCTCTCCCAGAAACTTCTGGAAATTCTACTTTCACTTCTAACTTACATTTCTCTCTTCAGCTTAGTCTGCCTGAAAGTACAGTTTTTTTTACAAGCCAATTCAAAGCAAATACTAAACTTTAAGACAAATCAATAGCTGGGCCATTATGTGCTCAATTTCGTGTTTCACCTACTATGTGCAAGGCCCTCTTCTAGGCATTAGGGAGGCACACTGCCATGAATGCTTCAGAAACTCATAATTTAGTAGGAAGAAAAGAAGAAATAATATTCTTACACTTTTTTGCTAATGTAAATTTCCACACAGTTACCTCTAAAGCCACGTTTCAGGTCATTAATGTTACCTACCTTTCTCTGGTCCCTCTCTGTACCACATTAGGGTTGCCTTTTTCTGTTCAAAGTCTGTGCCTTCTTCAGGTGGGCATAAAACTGCTATTGTTCTTCAGTCCTTGCCTTGGCTACAGAGCCAAAGTAATAAAAGCTGAACCTGTAGAGCAGGTGTGTCATTTAGGATCCTTTGGCTACAAGGAACAGAGACTCAATCAGGAATCCCAAGTAAGTGTGTGTGGCTGTAGTGTGTATGTGTGTGTTTGTACATATATATTTTTATATGTGTGTGTGTGTGTGTGTGTGTAAGAGAGGAGTATGAACGGGAATACTACTATAATGTTTCATGGGAAAATATGGAATAAAAGCATGTCACATGGCTAGGCCTCATAGTAAGTCATGGAAAGCTGCTTAAGCAGGCCTCATGAGAAGTACAGGAACACAGACTGAGAATTTCAAGTTGCTCAGGCAAATGTGTAAGCATTTGGTTAGTTCCTTGTGTCTTTGGCAACAATAACCTACTGATCATGCCTACAAATGTTAAGTAAAATCTCTGTATCTTCCCCACACACAATTAAAAAGAAAAGTTTCATGACTTAGCTTTCATTTATTCATCACTCTTGCTTACTCATGGCTTCTTACTGACTCATATCATCTCTGTCTACCTTTGTTCTAGTTAAGCATTTGACTTCTGTTCCTATCAAATAAAGCTCTCTACCTCAAGTATACACTTTTCTGGCAGAGGACTTGACCAGCCTACTAGATCACCGTCATCAGTAAGGTAAAGCACTGGTGCTAGGTCTTCTAATGGATCAGCTTCCACACAGCCTGCTTTAGCATTTTTTTTTTCTGATTGCTTTACGTCAAATGTAGCTGGTAAGGTCTAGCAATAGAGAGCAAGGCCACCTACATGCAATGCCTAGAGATGACGTCTCTCTTTGGGAAGAGGCTACAGGTAGGAGTCCTTAGAAAAGGACTGTGGGTATACAGATACTCTTAGCTTTGCCCTGCCTATTGCAGTAAGCTTTCCTCAGTTCTGATGATCAAAATGCTTCTTGGAAGTCATAAAGAAATGATTATTTTATAGAATTTGAGATTTTCTTTTATACTTAACTGTAATCACTACCAAGATAAGAGTCCATATACTGTAACATCAAAGGCATGAGAATTTAGTCTAGCCAGCTAGAAATTCCTGGGAAAAGGTTATATCAAATAGTACCTACTGCTAGTAGTCCAAGGAACCGAGGTGATCAACATACTGACTTCTGTAAAGGAACCACTATCGCTCAGCGCCAGTGTGCCTAAAAGAAACTAGGGCTAACTTATAATCACATTTCTGTCATCTAATACCACATAAATGAAAGCTTTTCATTTCACTTATGACAATTCAGGACTGAATTTCACTTTGCTTACAATCCCTACAAGAACAGGTTTTATCATCAGCTCATAGACTGGAAAAGAAAATGATTCCAGACGTCAACAATGCCATATTCTAGATGAGAGGTACACCAGGCTCAGAGTATAAACTGCTATGGCTTTAGAATTTCAAGCAGGGCACAGCTGTAAACTTCAGCCTGGCTTAACACCTGAGCTGACACAGTAAGTGCCCGATTGGGTACAAACATCTGTTTGCCCCAGCCTAGCCATATGCCACTAGAACTGAAGAGGAGGCAATTACCAGCAGAGCCATAATGTATTCCTTAAAGCTCCTGTAGGGGCATGTGCCCAACCTGTCCCTATATGTGCAATTTGCCTGATTCTTGCAAAACTATAAACTCTGTCAGTCATGTATAATCTTTTTTTTTTTTTACAAAACAAAAGGGAATGTAAATTTTGATAAATTCCTTATACAAAAAACATTATCATAATGTTTTTCATAAAAATACCTTCTATGGCCAGATAGTGACCTGTATCTTAAAGGTACATTACTGATGTGGTTAAAAGGAAATTCTCTACAGTGAATAATCCATATAATGCACACCACTAGGAACACTTTTCCTATCAGCCAGATACAAACCATTCTTTAGGTGTTTTTTTAATTATTATTGACATGAATTATGTTGTGCAGATATTCTACAATTTTTTTTCTATATTCATCAGTTGATGGACATTTGCTTGTTTCTACTTCCAAGTTTTTATAAATAATGCACATGTTGTGAGGGAAATGCAAAACATACATCCGATAAAGAAACTGTGTCCAAAGTATAGACAGAACTCTTAAAAATGCAACAGTTTTTGTGTTTTTTAACTTTTTTAAAAACTATTTTTTACTGGAGTACAGTTGATTTACAATGTTTGTTAACTAGCAAAGTTTCATTTCGTTTTTAACCAAGGAGTTACTAAGCACTTACAATACACTAGGTATTATGTTGGGTGATCAGAATACGGAACTGGATTTACCTCCTACCTAACCTTGGTGGGTGGTGGGACGCTTCTCTTGGGGGTCAAATGGTAAAGAATCCATCTGCAATGCAGATTTGATCTCTGGGTTGGGAAGATCCCCTGGGGAAGGGAAAGGCTACCCACTCCAGTATTCTGGCCTGGAGAATTCCATGGACTGAATAGTCCATGGGGTCACAAAAAGTGGGACACAACTGAGTGATTTTCACTTCCCTAGAGGGAAGGAGTCATGAAGGTCCAGAAAGGCAAAAAGACTGATAGATAAATAATGAGAAAATGATGTAAGAGAACGTCGATCAGGCTAATCCAACAGCCAAAGATTCAGAGGGGTGTATTCTGATTTCAGCATGTCCTATTTTCAGCGTGTCCTATGAGACATGTACACACATTCTGATACATTTTGCATCTCTCTCTGAAGTGTTCACCATGAGAGATCCTGTGGTATCTATTATCAGAGGTATAAAGAAAAGATGTTTCTCAGTTTTTAATTTACGATTTTCTTATATTCCAGTGTGTGAATCTGATTCTGTGAATATCAAATGAGGTAAAGCAGAGGTGATCATGGTCTTTATCAACTCTGTTTTGCAAAGAGTGCGATCAGTGGGTAGGATAAAGTGGCTACAGGAGTATAAATCTTTGAAATGAATTACTTGGCTAGACAGAGGAGGAGTGATAATTATCTTATATGGAGAACAGGAGGCATTTATAACCTTCAGCTCCTCTCTCATACCTCAAGCTTCTCAAATTCCCTTACTCCCTATATAAACCTTCTAATATCCCAACCTTCAAACTGCCTAGTTACATATGATATCAAATATACTAATAAGAAAAAAGAGAGAGAAAAAAAGAATGGGCAAGAAATTAGGTCCTTGATGCCACCTTGAAAGAAAATCAGTATCTTTTAACATGATGCTGTGCTCAGTTGTTCAGCTGTGTCTGACTCTTGTGACCCCATGGACTGTAGATTTCCAGGCTCTGCTGTCCATGAAATTCTCCAGGCAAGAATACGGCAGTGGGTTGCCATGCCCTCCTCCAGGGGATCTTCCCAAACCAGGGATCTAACCCAGGTCTCCTGCACTGCAGGTGGATTCTTTACTGTCTGGGCCACCAGGGAAGCTAGTGGCTAAATTACAGAATCTTGGTAATTTAAAATAAAAGCATGCTGTATTGGTGTTTTTCCTTCTGGCTTACTTCACTCTGTATAATAGGTTCCAGTTTCATCCATCTCATTAGAACTGATTCAAATTTATTCTTTTTAATGGCAGAGTAATACTCCATTGTGTATATATGCCACAGCTTGCTTATCCATTCATCTGTTGATGGACATCTAGGTTACTGACACATATATATGGAATTTAGAAAGATAGTAATGATGACCCTGTATGTGAGACAACAAAAGGACACAGACATAGACAATGGACTTTTGGCCTCAGAGGGAGTAGGAGAGGGCGGGATGATCTGGGAGAATGGCATTGAAGCATATATACTATTATGTAAGAAACGAATCACCAGTCTATGTTTGATACAGAATGCAGGANAAAAAAAAAAAAGTATTTAAATTACTTCATCTCTGCCAATATAGTTATGTAGTTTTATGCTACATTAAATAACTTTGTAAACTTACAACTTCAAAAACAGGTTATAGTTGTGAGAAAATTCTGCAGTGGAGAAGGGTATTGACGACTATTAGTTTTAAATAATAAGAAAATTATTTTATTATTTTAAATCAATATTCTACTTATTTGCTATCCCAAGGTGGTACAGCATGAAAGACAACTTTCATTTCTATTTCCAGATAAAGCACATATTTTTCAAAGAGGATGTGGTACTGTCTACCTTCTCAAATCTCACTTAATTTTCCATTTTAATTACCAGTTGTTTCTTTTAATTGTCACTGCCCTTCTTAGAACAGTCTCAGATATATAAAAATTAATTACCTGGAACTCACATCTTTATAATTTTAACCTTTTTATGCTTCACTTGTTTACAGTGAGATTTATTTAAAATAGTTATCAGCAAGTGCATATAGTAGACATGTGATTTATCAAAAAAGGAAGGGNGCCTATTATACAGAGTGAAGTAAGCCAGAAAGAAAAACACCAATACAGCATACTGACACATATATATGGAATTTAGAAAGATAGTAATGATGACCCTGTATGTGAGACAACAAAAGGACACAGACATAGAGAATGGACTTTTGGCCTCAGAGGGAGTAGGAGAGGGCGGGACGATCTGGGAGAATGGCATTGAAGCATATATACTATTATGTAAGAAATGAATCACCAGTCTATGTTTGATACAGGATGCAGGATGCTTGGGGCTGGTGTACGGGGATGATCCAGAGAGACGTTGTGGGGTGGGAGGTGGGAGGGGGATTCAGGATTGGGAGCTTGTGTACACCTGTGGTGGATTCATGTCGATGTATGGCAAACCCAATAGAGTATTGTAAAGTCAAATTAATAAATAAATAAATAAATAAATAAAACAAACAAAACAAAACAAAACAAAAATAAATAAATAAAATAAAAGCAGTGTATTTTTTTGTTCATGTAGAGTTCAGTAAGCAGGAGGGTATGATCGGGGGTTTTCTGAACTATGTCATCATTTAGGAAGAGATTCTATCATCTTCAATACGTGGTTTCCAAAGGCATTTTGAGTGTATCAGTTGGCAAAAGTGCAGACAGCACAGAAGCTATATGGGAGGTTTTTTTTTTCCAAACAGCCAGAAAGAAACATAAAAATGTATATCACTTGTACTCTTATTCTTCTGCCCAGACCCATTCAGATGACTACATGCAGAATTGCACAGGAGGCTGGGAAATGCAGTTCAAGCTGTATCAGCAGGAAGAAAGGAGAACAGGTTTGGTGAAGTCAGTCAATTTCTGACAGTGTCTTTCCCAAAATATTATACTTCATATGCAAATATATTCAGTTCTTGCATTCTAGGGATGGCTTATTCAAATATAAGTTCAACTATATAAACATATTTTAAGTATCTTAGAGAACAGGGCAGCAGAGGATGAGATGGTTAGATAGCATCACCGACTCAATGACATGAGTTTGAGCAAACTCGGGGAGACAGTAGAGGACAGAGGAGCCTGGTATGCTACAGTACATAGGGTTGCAAAGAGTTGAACACGACTTAGCAACTGAATAACAAAGTTCTAGTATATCGAATAGCGGTACCGTCTCCACTTGCATTTACTTGTCAAACTTAGCATTCCTAAAACTCAACATTTCTAAAGCCAAACTCATGATCTTCCCTCTTCCTATCTCCTCCTGATTTCCTCAACTCAGAACAAGACCTCTAGACAACCAGTTATTCAAGACAGATGCTTGGGGATAGCCTTTCATATTCTACTCACCATTCAATTCCTCAGCAGGTTTACTTTCAAAATATATCCTGAACCCATCAATGTCTTCCAGTTGTCCCTAATCCAAGTCAAATCCACTTCTCATCTCTTTATTATTACTGTAGTTTTTCTCTGCTTTTGCCTTTAGAAGAATTCTTTACTTTTATATTTTCTCTAATCTATTTTTTCTTACATAAATCAGATAATCTCTTGAAAACTCTCCAAAAGATTTGCATTATACTTAGGATAAAATCCAAAATCTGAGCCAAAGCCTTTGAGGACAAGCAAGGATCTGGTTCCAGGTTTCATTAACAACCTCGTTTGTCAGTACTTACTTTGGTCAGTCTACACCAGCTTTTTAGTTCCCTGAAAAGGTCCCTTTTTCCATAAGGGCCTGCCCAGAAAATGGCTGTTTGTTTGTTTGTTTTTTGGTTTGCTTGCTTTTCAATAATGAAATTCATTTTCCTTTTACCATGAAATATCTTTTCACACAGAAGAATGTGATTGATGTGTATGACTCTCACTCACTCAAGTACCAAGGCCAAGATGGGTGACTCTCCCAACTCCCTTCTCCCTCTGAAGAAGAGGTGTAAGGAGGGGATGGGCTTTTCCCTCTGACTCACCCATGACACAGAAGTCTTGGTTTGACTTTGTCTTCTGCACAAGGCCTGCTAAAGTCTAAATCTAGGCCACCAAGGATCAGCAAAGGCCCAAAGAACAAAATATAGATTAAGAATTTACTTGTATCTCAGAATTCAGGTTTTCACAGAATTCTGGCTCCTAAAATTTTTCCTTATTTTCCCACTCAGCCACACATTAAAAAATATACTTCAACTATTTTATCCAGAAGTTTTAGATGTTCTGTATCAGAAGAGTTTATACTGACATCTAGTCCACTCTTTAGCCAGAAACAAAAGACTTTCTATAGCATACTTTACTACTCCTCTACAGCTGGTTAGCACTGTTAATCTTTTACAGCTTCAGTGGAAAATGTCACAAATTTTCCTTAATCTGCATTACTCAGTCTAAACTATCTTCTTACTATTTTCTTTCTTGTAACAAACTTCTCTTTCCTTTTGAAACCTTTATTACAGCACTTGATTATACTTTATTTTTGGGTTATTCCACCCATTCCATTACCCTGTGAGCATCAGGACAGAAGCTTTGTTTGTTGTGATTACTACTGAATAGAAAGACTAATGCAGGACTGGGACACAGAAAGTGCAAAAGAAATTTAAAAATACCTATTAAGCAAAAGAATGAATAGATGCAATTGAATGCAATCATAAGTGAGTCAGAAGAGTCTTACATCCTGTAAGTGACCAATAAATACTGGCAACAGTAAACAACTTCTAAAATGACCGCCTTCAAAAGTTATGTAGTATAAGATTAATATAAAACATAGTACATGAGAGACAGTCAAGCACAGATTGTGGAACCAGACTGCCTGGAGTCAAATTTCTGATCTATTACTTACTGATGAACTGGCCTTTATTAGAGGCCACTGTTTTCTGCACCTGTTTTCTGATCTGTACAATCAGATTAGTAAGAGCACTTCATGATGTTAAGGTGATGATTAAATGATAAACATGCCAGGTATCCAGGGAAGGAAGGTGTTATTGTTATGGTTTCTCTCATTCAAAGTTAATGCTAATCAATGGTTCCTTCAAGGAAAAAAGGAAGCTACACAGAATGAGAGGGGGAAATAAGTAGGAGCAGCAAGCAGTTGAAAGGGACTTGGGCTGCTGATGTTCCAGCAAGACGCAGGAGCACACAGAGACATCCGCGAGGGAGGCAGGGAAGAGCGGGCTGCGTGGGTGCCCAGTGCCAGCATGCAACACGGTGGTAGGGAGAGCCTGAGATAGGCCTGCCATCCCCCTGAGCCACAAGCCCATAGCACTTAGTTCATACCATCCATCCACCTACTCTCTGGGGAGGATGTCTTTGGATCTGATTTTGGGCTCAGTTAATAGAAAACAGTAGGGAACATCAGCCAATAGGCAAGATTAAGTTGCGCACTTCTTCACAGCAGCAAGTATCTCTGGGCAGTAAAGGCACGATCTGTCTCCTGCAGCAGCTTTTCTGATAAGTGCTGTACTCTGGCCTCCAATCTTTTGGTCCCCAGGGACAGGTTTCGTGGAAGACAATTTTTCCACAGACCGGTAGAGTGGGGCAGAGGAAGGAGCTGGTTTCAGGATGATTCCAGTGCATTACATTTACTGTGCACTTTACCTCTACTATTATTCCATCAGCTCCATCTCAGACCATCAGGCATTAGATCCCCAGAGGTTGGGGACACCTTCTGTACTCTACTAGGGGATCCAGTTTTTCAAAAGAGAAAGTACTAGATCTTTCCCCCACTTTCTTTTGTCTTCCTTCATTTTTCAATGGCATTTCCCTCCCAATACTGGGAATATATTACACAGTCTCTTCTCTGGTGTCCATTCCCTACTCCTCAGATCCTGGATCCATCAAAAACAGAGTCATTAGAGTTTTGATCCTGATGTTACACTCACTTTCACACTTTTACCCTCTTCTCTAGATAGGAAACTAGCTCTTTTTCAGTTATTCCAGGAGGCAATCTATGCATGGCCCACCATGAAAAACTTACATTAAGATGAGTTTAACTACATCATCCATTTCAGAAGTCTAAAGTTACATCTGTTGGGATCAGATGACCACAGCCAAACCCTGAGCTGAATTAAAACTTATACGTTAGATGCAAAGAAAGAGTCCTCCACGGCAAAGCATGGAATAGCTAGGTTGGTATACTGTGGCAAACTTTCATTTGGTTCTACCATATTTTCATTGCTCTGTGTCAGAGAAAGTATCAGATTGTCCTTTCATTAAAATAGGGTGATTGTCCTTTCATTAAAATCCTACCCTCGGAAAAAATAATGTGAGATATTTATTTTGAAAAACCAATGTCAGTAGTCAGCCTTAACTTTCTCATCTGAGTATGTGAATTAAAGGGCGAGCTGGTGCTCTACTTTGGACAGAACAGTAGGCATTTTAGGAGATTTGTCTCTAAATCTTTGATTGCAATATACCTATTGCAATTGTCTTAAGAAGGTGTTCACATTCATTTTGGCAAATGCATTCCTCTTTTCTGTGACTTATGTCATCTAAACCATTCTTTTTGGTCAACATGTTGGATAGATAACACATAGTACAACTGAAATAAAACCAAAATATCCTGAAAATAAAACAGAATATTTATTTCAAATCTCCTATAAAGTACTGGTAGCTATGTCACAGTAAACCTGAAGAATTTTAAGTTTCCTGTGAACCTTTCTCATGTATAATGAAATCACAGACTGAATTTTCTTTGTAATCAGAGTATCTTTACTCAAGTTTCGTTAACAATTCATAAGCAACTATTACTTCTGCCATCAGGGAACCCAAACTGATAATGGTTTATGAAAAAAGTTTTGTTTTGGTTTTTTCCAAATGAAGAAGCAATATCGGCCTATGGTAAAAGAAACTGCACAAAAGGATATAGATATAATTAAATAAAAAGTAGTAATAAATGAAAGTAAATACATTAAATGGAAAGGAAGTCTCCTCTCCACATCAAACTCAGTCCTCTCATCAGAAACTAAGTTAATGTGGGGGTTGGCTGGTTTGTTTTTATGTACTGAAACACAAATTTATCCCGAGTGTGTATAGTAGATTGTTACAAGACAGGCTCCCTATCAATCACGTCTCCAGGCATCATCTTCCCGGTGGAGTCCTCTCCATGTGCTTTGCTTTGGTCAGTGTGACGCTGACAAATGTAACACAAGCAGATGTTTGAAAGGTGCTTATGCACTGGGTCTTGCCTTCCTGGAAATCTGAGACCACAATGCTGAGAAGCAGCCCAGCATGAAAACCCATGTGGAAAGGGAGACCCTACTCTGAGCTTTCCCACCAGCTGAATGCTACCACATGAATGAATCCAGAGATAACAGCAGCAGAACCAGCCAGTCAACTCAGGATTGTGAGAAATTTTGTTGTTGTAAGCCAGTAAGTCTGGGGATGACTTGCTATACAGCAATAGACAACTGATCAATGTGGGTGATAAATATGCAGCTATATTGCTGATATTCCCTGACTTCAATTCATGAAGAATAAAATATAATTAATAATTATGAAATATGTAAAGAGAATTCCATAAAAAATACAAACCGTGACTATAACTTCTTATGTAAGAAGTCATTTGGGATCTGTATTGGCAGTCTTTTGATTATAAACTCTATTAAATTTGCCTGTCTACCTCTTTTTTTTTTTTTTGGCCACATAGCACGTGTGATCTTAGTTCCCCAACGAGGGATCAAACCTGTATCTACCCCTTGCAGTGGAAGCTCAATGTCTTCACCAATGAACCACTAGGGAAGTCTCACGTCTACCCTATTTCAAAAGGTTGTGGTATGTACACCTTGGCTTCAGTTCTTTCAACAGTTGTTTTGAACACAGACAACCAAGAAGTTTATGTAAATAAGACTTGAAAAAACTTTTAGAATTCTAAAATCATTGACTAACAATCTGAAAACTTGCATAGCTAAAGATAAGGAAGAGCATTTGGTTACCTAAGCATCAGGGAAGAAAGCTGACCTTCTATCTAGTCTATATGTCTTAAAGGTATTGAAAGGTGGAAAATCGACCAATTTATATTACATGATCTTTGTAATCTATACAATATGATGGACATCCTTAAAGTTGCATTCAGACCAAGAAATTTAGATACTCCACTTTTCTATAGGAAGAAACCTGGAATATTATTCAGTGGGACACATGAGGGTTTTTATATTTCCCAAGTATTTTCAGAGAGGATTTAAAGCCCAACATTCCTCATCTTGAATGAATAGGCCATGTTAACTGAATAAATATTTAATGAGTGACTTCTTTGATCCAGCTTTTATGCTAGGCATTGAACCAACCCAAAGCATCTAGAGAGGAGCAAGGTAGAGAAAAACCCTTGAGAAACTCACAATGGAAGAAACTGACTCAAACCGATTGCAATAACAATGATGAACATTTTTTGTATACTAATGATGCACAGTATCTGCTAAGTTTCTTACATATATTATCCCACTTCATCCTCACAGTAATCCTATTATAGAAACAACATAATCCTCATTTTACTGAAGACATAACTGAGGTACAGGTAACGTCAGATATCACACTGGTAATAAAATAGAGAAGCCAAGGTTTAACTCTAACCACATGGCTCCAGAAAACCACATTCTTAACTCCAACTATGGTGCTCTAGTGGAGGAACTGTCAGAATTAGAGTAAACAGCAGCCTAGGAGAAGGAAATGGCAACCCACTCCAGTGTTCTTGCCTGGAGAATCCCAGGGACGGGGGAGCCTGGTGAGCTGCCGTCTATGGAGTTGCACAGAGTTGGACACAACTAAAGTGACTTAGCAGCAGCATCAGCAGGCTCCCAGAAGAGGTAGTGTCAGTTCTGGGTATGGAAGGATGATAGGGGTTTGCTTGACCTCATAACTGCAAAAGGACTGGATAAATAATTTAGCCAGTGCTTCATAGATATGTTTAGCTTTGTTAATTCTTCATTTTTGTTTAGTAGGTATTAGCTTTATTTCATAATGAGAAAACTCATACTCAAGGAAATCGAGTAACTTTCTCAGGATAGTCATTACAAGTTATAGGTAGAAGGGACAATATGTGACGAGGTCAGGAAAACATATGGCAAATTGATGTGAAACCTGGGGATGAGCGCCAAGCTGAGGGCCAGCAGTGCTCTCTGAAGTGAGGAGCAGTAAGATAAGGTTGGTTTTCCAGGCAGAAAACTCTGGTGGTAGCGAGTAAAAGAAACTCCAAAGTATATAAACTACATGGAAACTTATATTACCATATAGAAAGCAGACAGCAATGGGAATCTGCTGTATGACACAGGTAACTCAAACAGGGGCTCTGTAACACCCTGAAGGGGTGGGATGGGGAGGGAGATGAGAGGGAGGTTCAAGACGGAGGGGACATATGTATACCTGTGGCTGACTTATGTCGAAGTTTGGCAGAAACCAACAAAATTCCTTAAAGTGATTATCTTTCAATTAAAAAATAAAATGTTGAAGCCAGAGAGGCCAGTTAGTCAGTCTGAGGCAGCTACAATAGTCCAGACAAGCAATGTCAGGGGCCTATAACTACAAATTCTGAAGATTCTAAGATCCTACCATGTCAGAAACAAAATTTCCCCCCCAAATTTTCCCTTAAAAGTGTAATGTCTACAACCCTGCATGTTTAGTCACTCTCAGTCGTGTCTGACTCTGTGATCCTTTGGAGGTAATCCTCAGTCCATGGAATTCTCCAGGCAAGAGTACAGGAGAAGGTTGCCATGCCCTCCTCCAGGGGATCTTCCCAATCTAGGGATTGAACCCACATCTCCTGTGTCTCCTGCACTGCAGGTGAATTCTTTACCACTAGAGCCACTTGGGAAGCATCCTAAAATTTCATGAAATATTTTTGAATAAGGGCGTCCCTGGTGGCTCAGTCCGATCCCGGGGTCAGGAAGATCTCCTGGAGGAGGGAATGGCAACCCACTCCAGAATTCTTGCCTGGAGAATCCCAAGGACAGAGGAGCCTGGCAGCCTACAGTCCATGGGGTCACAAAGAGTTGGACACTGCTGAGCGACTACTTCCACTTTACTNTCCTTTCAAAGAACCAGCTTTTGGCTTTGTTGATTTTTGCTATGGTCACTTTTGTTTCTTTGGCATTTATTTCTGCCCTAATTTTTAAGATTTCTTTCCTTCTACTAACTCTGGGTTTCTCCATTTCTTCCTTTTCTAGTTGCTTTAGGTGTAGAGTTAGGTTATTTATTTGATTTTTTTCTTGTTTCTTTAGGTATGCCTGTAATGCTATGAACTTTCCTCTTAGCACTGCTTTTACATTTTTGAATAAAAGGTTGTATATAAGTGATTTTAGAAAATAAACTTAGTCCTCTGCTCTTAAACAGTATCCAAATCATAGTGTTGCTTAAAATACTCATTCTATTACAACAGAATATAGATTTTCTTCTATCACTGGACATCCTGCCAAGATATAACTTATTTACTTGTACAACTCACAGCCTCTCTTTTACAAAATGAGGGGAATTGGAGGAGTTTATGGTTTGTATGAGATATGATACTATATTGAGACACAACTGAGCTTCCTTGGTGATTCAGACCTTACTGTCTGAACCCACCTGCAATGTGGGCGACCTGGGTTTGAGACCTGGGTTGGGAAGATTCCCTGGACAAGGGCATGGCAACTCACTCCAGTATTCTTGCCTGGAGAATTCCCACAGACAGACGGTGGCCTCAGAGTCAGATACAACTGAGCAACTAAGCACAGCACACAGCACAGAGCAGGAGTATACGCAAGTTAATGCATGTAGACCACACCAGAACAGGGTATATAAGATAAGTTAAGCTAACATGCATGCCAGAGGAAATTCCTTGCCAGCCAAGTGGGCTGATGAAAGTGAAGAAAAATAGGATATTTTAGAAAATCTGAGAATTTAGGAGAAAACGGCAGAACTTGGGTACACTGACAAACACAGGAAACTGTCGTGTGTCATCAGATGCTGGAGATACAGTTAAGAAGGGCACATTTTCAGAAAAATTAGCATTCTGCTGACTATGAGAAAGACACTGCTAGGAGTTGAACTGTATGTTCTCAAATTTTACATGTTGAAGCCCTAATTCCCAGTACTGGTATCCTTACTGTAGTGTAGTCATAGTGTTAGTTGCTCAGTCATGTCCAGCTCTTTGCAACTCCATGGACTGTAGCTCACCAGATTCCTCTGTCCATGGAATGTTCCAGGCATGAACCCTGGAGTCGGTTGCCCTTCCCTTCTCCAGGGGATCTTCTCAGCTCAGGGATTGACCCCAGGTATACCCACATTGCGGGCAGATTCTTTAGCATCTGAGCCACTAGGGAAGGTATCCTTTAAGAAGAAGAGATAAGGACATGGGTAACACAGGCAGCAGAATGGCCATGTGAACACACAGAGAGAAGAAAGCCACCTCCAAGGTGGAGAGAGGCCTCAGAAGAAGCCAAACTTCCAACAACTTGATCTTGAACTTCTAGCTTCCAGAATGGTGAGAAAATAAACTTCTGCTCTTTAAGCCACACAGTCTGTGGTATTTTATTACAGCAGCTCTACCAAACTACCACAGGCATGAAATTGGGGGACAGACATGAGACCCAGAAAGAACAGTTATGAACCAACTTAGTGAACAACTTCAATAGGTAGTAAGAGCTAACAAAAAGTATAGTGACCCTAAGGACAGAGGATAATAGAGGATAATGTAGTGCCTGGTGAGGAGAATGAGTGAAACACTGCCAAGAGCACATGGCTGAAAGCACTGAGCCTGTGCCACACTGAGCGACTGAGGCCTCCCCTAACCTGAACAACAAGGCAGAACACTCTGTCTCGTTCAGTTGTGACAAGTGCTAAGTTTTACCACCTCTTCAGGTGGTTTGTATGCCAAGATTCCCTCACATAATAATGATAAGAGTGATGACGGCGATGATAAAACCATTTGAATCACATATTACAGAAATTTAGGTAGAAAGTGGTACAGGCACAGAAAAGAAAGAGGCTAAACATTCCAGGTGAAAGAAACTGCTTCCACAGGTGGCAGCAATAAAATGTCTCCAGACTAGAGGAATTGACTACGAGAAAGGAGTGCCCCATTTAATCACAACTAGTGTTCCTGCCTGGAGAATCCCAGGGACGGGGAGCCTGGTGGGCTGCTGTCTACGGGGCTGCACAGAGTCGGACATGACTGAAGCGACTTAGCAGCAGCAGCAGCAACTACAGAGGGCTTCCCTGGTGGCTCAGAAGGTAAAGAATCTGCCTGCAGTGCAGGAGACCTGAGTTCGATCCCTGGATTGGGCAGATCCCCTGGAGGAGGGCATGGCAACCCACTCCAGTATTCTTGCCTGGAGAATCCCCACGGACAGAGGAGCCTGGAGAGCTACAGTCCCTGGGGTCACAAAGAGTCAGACACAATTGAGTGACTAAGCACAGCACAGCAACTATATCAAGGTATATAATTCTTCCCTTAGAAGTTTGTCTGCCTTTAAGTGGAGCTTCAGAAAGCCTGACAAACAGTTGGAGATATGTGGATAACACTGAAAAAATCTCCATTATCTTTTTTGGGTTGCTATTCTCATTGATATGTTTCATTTAAAAAGAAAAGAATTTTTCACAGTTGAGCAGGGAGAGGGAGAAAAAGGTATAATAGTAAAATAAGTAAGCTCTCCAGAGAATTGTTAAATAATTAGATTTGGTCATTTCCTAGCTAAATGCTAAATGGATCCATGAGTTCATGAAACAAGAATATGAATAACTAAGTAAATATAATTATACTTTATGCACCCCAGAGGAGAGGCACTGGCGTCTGACACAGCTTTAGTTGAAGTGTTTGAAACACCCCCAAGTTTCAATGGCTCAGCTTTCCTAACCTAACCTATTTTAAACACCTAACACATTTATAATTTATTTTTACTGCTACCTAAAAAAAAAACAAACCTTAAATTATTATCGATGAGCAGCAACAGGGGCACAGAGAAGTACATTTATTTTCTTGTCTAAATCAGATCCCCAAACACAAACTGTGAAGCCTATTTTAAATATAATCTCAACATGAATTCAAGTAGTTTTTAAAAAAAATCAAAGAGGGGGACTTCCCTGGCAGTCCAGTGGTTGAGATTTCACTTTACAATGGTGAGGGGAGAGGGGTACGGGTTCCATCCCTGTTTGGGGACCTAGGATCCCACATGCCTCATCGCCAGGAAACCAAACCACAGAAGCAATACTGTAACAAATTCAACAAAGGAAAACAGAGATGTGCGTCTCATTGTAAATAGCTATGGGAAAGTTATTTATTACCACTCCTTCCAGAGAAGGAAGAGGAGTTCTAACTTTATTCTCCTACACAGATAAACATAAATCATAACAACTGGATAAGAGGTAATTGGCGAAGCACTGCAGAAAGTTATATGAAATAGGAAAACTCTCACTTAACAGCATAACCATTTGTTTTACCAAGTCTGAGAGCGAATTAGCTGCAGGGAAAAAGAATACTTAAAAGTTTAAGAGGAGGGAAACTTCTAGTTGAAAGAGTAGTTCCGAAGTGTCCTTTTTTGTTCATTGTATGTGGGGAGCTCAAGAGACACTGTACCAGTTTGAGATGCAACTGTTCTTATGATTTAGTATTTCTGGTTCTGAGCAAAGAGATGCCCACATAGAAATCAATTTTTATATCCATTTATCTTACTTTTCTTGGACTAGGACAATGGAATGCTTTTTATAGATCAGTTCATCATGCAATATGCAGGTTCACCCATCAAGTTAATTTAAAAGTGTTTACATGCTTTCTCCTTAATAAACTGAAAGAGAATAAATGGCAGAAGCAGATATGATGGTAGAATAAAACAGCGGAAGCAACGAAGGATACAAATGTACTCCAGCTGATTAGGAACGGCGAGAAGAGCAGAGCTTTCTAAAGATGAAGGGCGGCTGAGGCTTGGGCATCTGGAGCTCTGGCCTGTTTTCTCTATTTGTTATGAACTGTTTCAGAGCGTGGCAAATATTAATGCAAGGAATCTGCTCGTTCCTACAATGTGTGCTTTGCGAGAGGCAGGATCAAATTTTATTAATCCCTATTCGGAGGAAAATAATGCCCCAAATCTCAAGGCACACTGAGGGTTATCAGTGTTAACAGAAGCTTCAAAGGAAAAGTGAGGCAAATGTTTTCATATCAAAACTCCTTCACTATTTGTTAATGATCACATCATTGTAGCCTATAACAAAACTAACAGTAACCTGGCAGAACACTATGACAGTTGAAACCAAATAGTCCAAACTGTGGCTGTGAGTGGTCTCTACAGGAAAGGAACACAAAATACGGTCCCATTAAACATGAGCCCTTTCCACAATGCACATAACGGTGCATATTTTAGATTCATGGAGTCAACAAAAGCCTCTGTGTGGCCTCATTGCTAATTCAGAAAAAGCCTCTATTTGGGAGATTACATTCTTGTTTATACACAGCAACAATCGCCAGAAAGAAACAGCAAACGGCATGAAGAAATAAGAGGTAAATTGCTTTTAATACAAATGTTCTTTGTAGTTTTGCTTTAGTGAGAAGTTATTTTCAAACAGTTAAGTTCAAATCCATGGTTACAGATCTCCAGATAAATGAATTTACCTCTACTCCATGAAAAGCATGATTTGTGAGAGGCAAGATCAAATTGTATTAGCCCACTTTGGGAGAATGGATAATGGTCCATCATAGTGTAATATATAGGTAACTAAGAGCTTAGAGTTTTCAGAGGCAGGTAGTTACCATGGTAACATATGGTCAGTGGTGGCCCCCTCTCTAGCAGGGTTAGGAAGATGATTTTGGTGTGAAAGAGGAAGATGCTAGGGTAGGACTTTGTTTTTAGCCACTAGAGTCCTCCTCTTACTCTTATTTCCCTTACTCTTACAGTCTCTGCTCTTTTTGTTTATTCCTCCTACAATGCATTTCAAATCTCTATGATTAGAGTAAAATGGTAGTGATGGTGGTAATTTCATTAGGACAGAAAGTAGCAAACTATGTGAACTAGCCATGGATGGCAAAATATTTAGCAACTGGTGTGATTTTGCTGCTACTAAGAAACCTGAGCTTTTGTTGTTATTCAGTCGCTCGGTCGTGTCCAACTCTTAGAGACCCCATGGATTGCAGCACGTCTGACTTCCCTGTCCTTCACCATCTCCCGGAGCTTGCTCAAACTCATATCCATTGAGTCGGTGATGCCATCCAACCATCTCATCCTCTGTCGTCCCTTTCTCCTCCTGCCCTCAATCTTTCCAGCATCACGGTCTTTTCCAATGAGTCGGCTCTTTGCATCAGGTGGCCAAAGTATTGGAGCTTCACCTTCAGCATCAGTCCTTCCAATGAATATTCAGGGTTGATTTCCTTTAGGATTGACTGGTTTGATCTCCTTGCAGTCCAAGGGACTCTCAAGAGTCTTTTCCAACACCACAGTTCAAAAGCATCAATTCTTCGGTGCTTGGCCTTCTTTATGGGTCCAACTCTCATATTCAGACATTGCTACTGGAAAAATCATAGCCTGAGCTACCAACTGAAAATTCTGAGCACAGGTCAGTATTATCGTCTAATGTCACTAAACTGTCCTTAAAATAAAAGTGTTTTTGGAGAAAAGATGCATTTCTCTTGGGTAATCACCAATAAGACTTTTAATGTCCTCAGCCGCCACTCTCTGCATTCTTAGAGTTCAGTTCTTTGTCCCTCTCTCTCGGCCCCTTGTCCTACAGCCTCACAATTTTTATCTGTCCTCACTCTCTCTTTCACTGGTTCTATTCCATTATCTATCATGTTAACCACTCTCCTGCTACGAGCCTTCTCTCTCTGACTCTGTGGTGTGCTGGTGTCAGAAGCTACCAGTCCAACAGAAATGACTGTTAATAGTTAGAAATTGTGTGCCAGTTGTTAAGTCACTGGTACCTTGAAATTGGCCATGGTGGAAGTATTCTACCTGGAAACTGGCAAAAGCTTCAAATCAGAGATTCACCCTTTACTCCTCCCTCTCATGCCTCCAAAGGTCTGACTTATTAATGCACCACTGCCCTTCTTTTCTCTAATGGTGGGAAACCTCAGCTATAGGTGAAACTAACCACTTTCTTTAGGTGTACATTTGGATTGGTGGGTGTTTCTAGAGAAACTCCCAAACAAGTTGCAGATTTTTGCCATTATGAATTCACGATCTCCAACAATTCAGCCCAAGAATTCTTTTGTGTTTTCTGTTAGTTCTTCCATTCTCTACAATATCTGAAAGTTTGTCTGTATTCTTTAGATCTCTAGCTCTACTACATTCCCTTGATTCTGGATGCTGCTTAACAGAAATAAGAGAAACCTTTAAATGGAATATGAGAATTCGATTTCTTTCATCCTTCCCTTCCCTTCCCTAACCTGCACATTTGCCTTTATTCCCCATCTACTCAGTCCCTCCTGCTGTAATGGAAAAAAAGTACATTCTTTTATCTGAGGTCTGTCTCTGTTGATATATATCGAATCTTTAGCTTTTTCTCTTGTGGACCTTTCCTTCTTATTTAAAGATGAATGGTCTGGCCCCTGGATACCAACCATCATCATTCCTTGAGCCATCTCCTATTTATTAAACCCACGACACCCCCACCCCACAGCGTCCGCACATTTCCTTCAGTCTGAAGTGCTTTATCATTTCAGTGCAAGAAAGCTTTACCTAATCCCCTGGGTCAAAGTCAGGTTCCTTTGCTCTCTGCTCTTCATATATCTTTATTATATCCCTTCTGAGCATTTGTCTCACTGTATAATTGTACATCTATTAAGGTGTGATTAATTAATATCTTCTGCACAATATAAACTCCATGAGTTCTGGGAGTTCTGCTTTTGTTCAACTTTGCATTCCCTGGGCCTAGCACAGTGCCTGGCATGTAGTAGATACTATATGAAGACATTGATTCATTGAGGGAGTTTTAAGCATTTAAAGCCATCTTCCCCATCCTCCAAAAATTCATCTCAACCTCACATCTTTTGAACTTATGCTCTGGCTTGCTGGCTGTCATCCTCTGTTATCTCCCTACGCTAAACTCCTTAAAAGAAGTTGTCTCATCTTCCCTTTTCCATTGACTCACCTCCCATTTATTCCTTGAATCATTGGTTGTTATACATCATCACCCCATTGAAACTGCTGTCACTAAAGCACCTCTTTATCATTAACTGTTGCATGACATCCACTTCCACTCTCAGTACCTTACGTGAACTCTTAAGTATCCTGGTTAGTTGTTCAATTTCTTCCTTCTTGAAAATATACATTTTCCCTTAGCTTTCACACTTCACACTATTCTGGGTGTTACCTTTCCACTCTCACTAGCTTCTATGCCTCAGCGCATCTCTTATATGTTAATGAATCTATCCTCAACCCTTTTCTCTGCTCCTCTGAAAATTCACCAACTCCCATAGTTCAAACACTGATGACATCCAAATGCCTACTTTCATCTCAGATCTGACTTCCATTCCAAACCTACTGCCTATTGGATAGTTTTATGTACTTGGATTTGAGATTGTGGATATCCATCATGAGTTTAGCATGTCCCACACTTAACTCATTATCCTCCATCCTTGTAGTTTGTTCTTTGTTTGCCTTCATAAAGTGATTACTACCAAGTTCCCTAAGTAAGAATCCTTAGAGTCATTACTGATTTTCCTTCTCTGCCCTAAGCTCTCACTTAATCATTAGAATCTGTTGATTCTATCTCATGAACATTTCTGGAATCTGTCCACATCTCTTTAATACTAGTCTGGTCACTTATTAACTGGATTAATGCAACCACTCTTGAATTGGTCTGTTACGAATATCTAATCTCATCCATTTTAATCCATTTTCCACACACCAGCCAGAAAAGCCTTTCTGAAACATAAATCTGATCATTTATGTCTCCTATTTAAAACTTCAATCCATTCCCCTCCCCCCACCCCCAGGATAAAATCCAAGCTGCTTACCATTGGATTACAGGGTTACAAGGCTCTGTACCAGCTGTCTGGCCCCTGCTTATCTCTCTAGTCTTCCATCTATTCCCCTCATTCCCTCCCTCCTCAAACTCTATTTTCCAGTGAGGAACTGCATTTAGGTTTTGGACAACTCGATCTATTCTTATCACCTCTGAGCCTCTGCACATTCTCTGCATGGAACTTCCCTCCCCCTGCCTCCATGTACTCCTTGCTGTGCTGTGCTGTGCTTAGTCACTGCTGCTGCTGCTGCTGCTGCTAAGTCCCTTTAGTCGTGTCTGACTCTGTGCGACCCCATAGTCAGCAGCTTGCCAGGCTCCCCCGTCCCTGGGATTCTCCAGGCAAGAACACTGGAGTGGGTTGCCATTTCCTTCTCCAATGCATGAAAGTGAAAGTGAAGTCACTCAGTCGTGTCCGACTCTTAGTGACCCCATGGACTGTAGCCCACCAGGCTCCTCCGCCCATGGGATTTTCCAGGCAAGAGTACTGGAGTGGGGTGCCACTGCCTTCTCCGGTGCTTAGTTACTAGACATGGCCAACTCCTTGCGACCCCATGGACTATAGCCCGCCAGGTTCCTCTGTCCATGAGATTCTCCAAGCAGCAATGCTGGAGTGGGTTGCCAAGCTCTCCCCAAGGGGATCTTCCCAACTCAAGGATCAAACAGAGGTCTCCTGCATTGCAGGTGGATTCTTTACCATCTAAGCCACCAGGGAAGCCCCCGATGTACTCCTTAATTCCTGCTAATCCTTAGGTCTCATCTTAATTCTTCTGAGAAGTCTTCTTGCATAGCTCCTGGCACATAGTAGTTATTCAGTAAATGACCTTTTCCCTCTAATGTCCTTCTTTCAGTTTAATGTCAGACCAGTTTTAATATCATTCAAGTTATTTTGCCAATAAAATATAAGTAATATAGGCTATTTTACTTTTTCAAACATTTTATTATGATGATCTACCAAAAGAATATTTTGAATGATATGATGAACTTTACTGCTAATGAGGCTCATCATAACTGTGCCACTTGTAACACTGTTTCAAACAAAAGTTAACTGGAGAAAAAAAAGACGTGCTCCCCAGCTTTTGGAGAATAATCTTCAGGAAAGGTTTTCACAGCCATAGAACTAACGTATTATAGTACTCTGACTTCTGTTATATTTTATTCTTCAAATTCATCTTTTTTCCCCCATCTTTTTGTTTTTATCAGAGCAATGACCACTAAATAAACACCTCTATGTTTAAAAAAGCCAAATTTTTAACATGTCATCATCACATAGTCTATTTGAAACATAAGGAGGCATGAAATATTGAATTAAGTCATATACAATGTTGAATAACTGGCAGTTTTTGACCAAATGGCGCCAACGGTAAAGAAGCTGCCTGCCAGTGCAGGAGATACAGGAGACACAGGTTCGAACCTGGGTTGGGAAGATCCCCTGAAGAAGGAAATAGCAACCCATTTCAGTATTCTTGCCTAGAGAATCCCACGGAGAGAAGATCTTGGCAGGCTACAGTCCAGAGGGCTGCGCAGAGTCGGATACAACTGAAGCAACTTAGCATGCATTTGACCAACAAGAATGGTAATTTAATCCATTTAACCTAATACGATATGTGACTAATGCTGAATAAAAGTATGCAAAAAAATTATAAAGGTTATATGTATATTTGGACTGCAAGGAGATAAAACCAGTCAATCCTAAAGGAAATCAGTCCTGAATATTCACTGGAAAGACTGATGCTGAAGCTGAAGCTCCAATACTTTGGCACCTGATACGAAGAACTGACTCACTGGAAAAAGACCCTGATGCTGGGAAAGACTGAAGGCAGAAGGAGAAGGGGATGTCAGAGGATGAGATGATTGGATGGCATCATCGACTCAATGGACAAGAGTTTGAGCAAGCTTAGGGAGTCACTGATGGACAGGGAAGTCTGTGGCATAGTCCATGGGGTTGCAAAGAGTCGGACACAACTGAGGGACTGAACTGATATATATATACTTGAATATGTAGAGGTACATTTATAAATTCTTATGCTGTAAAGAAATATCTATTTTCTTAATATGTTCTTCTATTCTTAATATGTTCTTATTTTCTTATATTCTTAAGATGATCCCACAACACAAAAGTTAACTTCTTTGAGTCACTGAGTTGCCTTTAGGAATCCAATAAAGGCTACATATTGTCTCACTAGGAAACATAGGATGCTTAGAAGGTTATATAAAGAAATTCAAATTTCTAGTGATTCAGAGTCCATGAAGCCAAGATCCAAGTTTAAGAAGTTCTCCATAGCAAAATTTTAAACTATACGCTAACAACTGAATAATGATATTCAACAAAATTTGCCTTCTTGTGAAAGTGTAACATATTCATATATTAGTAACCAAATGATTTTTCAAAGTAAAGTCTGATTGGTAAACATATTTTCTCATTTTAGCCTGGCTGGATCATAGGAACAGAAGGAATATCAGAATGATTTAAAGTCATGTTAGTATATTAAAAAAAAAACACCAAAAATATTCCTGATATTTAGTATCACACAGGTTTCAGAAGAATAAAGTTATTTACCCAATCCAATGTGCTTTATCGATAAATCCTCTTATCAAAACACAGAGCTCACAAGTTATTTTTTACCTATAACTGTTGCGTTTATTTTAAAACCAGTCAGTTGACTGAAATTACTGGTTACCCAGTTTCTTTGAATTAGAGGACTGATTCATTTTGAAGGGTAATTAAATGAGAACATATCCATTTGAAGACTATGTGATCATATACAAATACTATAAAAATAAATAAAATTTTAAAAAATGGATTACTTTCAACAGAAGTTTTTTTCTTAATCTTATACAGGTTGTGGATAAGAAATCATGAGTTCAACTTTTTTGCCTATTCTATACTGTAGCTGACTTTTTCTTTAAATGTTCCATCTAATATGGAGCTTTGGTCTGTAAGTCCATCATTTCCTAACATTTCCAGTTGCCTGCATATGCTGTTATAAAGATGGCATGATGACTCACATCCTTACCAGACTCCCACTTTCATTATTCAGTGTAACACCTCACCCTCCACAACCTCTCACAGTTGCAGTCTATCAGAATCAGGAAAGGGGAGGAGGGACCAGTAGTGGAACAGGCCTGAGTTCTTTTTCAAA
Source organism: Neotragus pygmaeus (assembly GCA_006410875.1). NCBI lineage: Eukaryota > Metazoa > Chordata > Mammalia > Artiodactyla > Bovidae > Neotragus > Neotragus pygmaeus. The sequence continues at coordinate 41,870 of SJYV01045706.1, read as the reverse complement.
ACTGTAAGCTGCTGTGAAATCCATTTAGTCGGTTGTGACTAGCTTTTTGGTTTGGGGATTTGGAAGGGGAAGGAGAGAAGTTTAAAATGAAATAGAATATAATACAGTAGAAGAAAAAACATCAGAGTGCTTCATACATTATAAGCATAAGTATCACTTCAGGTATATATGTGCGAGTATGTATGAATGTTTAAGGTCTTGATATAAAGGCTATTTCTACCTTCTAGTCCCAGCACAATCCCTGAATACTGTACTATTTATGCCTTCCTTCTTTCAACTAAACCTCACATTCACCTCACAATCATGTTATAAATTAAAACGGTGTTTTGGCTCAGTGGTAAGAATCTGCCTGCTAAGGCAGGAGCTATGGGTTTGATCCCTAATTTGGGAAGACCCGTTGGAGAAGGAAATGGTTACTCACTTCAATATTCTTGCCTGGAAAACCCCATGGACAGAGAAGCCTGGTGGGCTATAGTCCATGGGGTTGGAAAGAGTCACATACAACAGTGACTGACCAACCAACAACCAAACAACCCTGCAGGTACTGTATCTAAGAAAAAGTACTCTCCTTAGAAAACATAAAGAACTAACAAAATACACAAAACAAAATAACAACCCTATTATTATTTTTTAAAGAATTCTTATCTATCTGTTCCTGTGCAAATAAATCACTGCGGTTGCACACAGCACTTTCATCCCAGGAACAATCCATTCAGGTCATATTTTGAACTTGTTTCCTGATATTTTATGTTTCAGTGTCTCTCAGATCTCATGTTTCTGGCTTGACAACTGTTACCTCCATCCTCTGAGGAGCTTCAAAATTATACTGGGCAAAAGTCTTTCCCTGTTACATTTCATATTTTAAAATCACTTTCCTGGGTTTTTTGTTTTTAGTGATTTCCCCATCATTCTAGATTTCCCTTGAAAACATTTACCTGTACCTCTTAACTCTCTACTCTCTTATTATCCTTAGAAATGAATGTTTTATTTTAATAGGTCCCTACAGCATGGCCCCAGGTTACAGTACTTCCTTCTGACAGCTTGGGAACAATCAGCTGAATGAAGCCTATCTTTCAAACCTGCCACCCACAAAATTCAGTCACCATGACCACTGGAATGTATTGTCAACATTTACAGACAAACGTGGCTTCTGCTTAGTCATCTGATCTTAGTCAAATAAAACAGTCATAAAGGGTTTAAAAGTTTGCATTTCAGGATGAAGACTTTAGAAGTCTATCTTTCTTAATACCTTTGGAAAATGATCTCTTTGAATACAGAGTTCATTTGAAAGACAACGTAATCTTTTTCTCCTGAGTTACTTACATTCAACATTGAGTTGTTATTTTTGAACAGTTAGAATTTAGTTTAAAGTAACTTAAAATTCAAACACAAGTCTAATGACACTCACACACAAATGTGTTACAGTGGGCATTGTGCTAAAGGGAAGTCCATGTCAAAGCACATTTTCGGTCATGAGCCTAATAAGCCAATGGCTATTCTATCTTACAATTGCTTCATCCCAAATCTGTGGAATCATTTTGGCTCCTTTTTTCCTCTCACACCCATGTTTGATACATCATGAAGTCCTGTCGGTTCTCTTTCAGAATATGTCCAGGTTCCAACCACTTCCACTCTGTGTCTCTCCCCATTATAATCACCCTGGTCAGTCTATCATCATTTCTCACCAGGATTACTGCAAACCCACATCTGATCTCCCTACTTCTACTCTTACCTTCCTCTTGTCTGTTTTCAGCACAGTAGGCACTGTGATCCTTGAAAACCTCAGACAGATCTTATTACTCTTCCACTCAAAATTCCGTAAGGGCTCCTCACTTCATACAAAGCAAGGCCTACGCCCTTACAGTGGCTTTATGAGCTCTCTAACTTCCTCTCCTATTGCCCTTGTTTTCATTCATTTCTTTCCAGCTCTACACTGGTCTTCTTGCTGTTTCTCAACTTTACTTGGCATGAGCCAGCCTCGGGGATTTTGAATTAGCTGTTGCCTCTGCTGCAGTGCTCCTCCCCTAAACATCTCCATGACTAACTCACCTCTTTACCTTCAATGAGATCTACTCTATCTAACAACTGTGATGCTTCTTCTCCCCATCAACCCAATCTTGCTTATTTTGCCCTACTTTTTCTCTTTTCACAGCTATTTATCACCTTCTGACATATTAAGTATACTCCTTATTATGTTCATTGGTTACTGCTGTCTGTTTCCTTCTGCAAGAATGTGAAGTCTATAAGACCTGGGATCTTTGTTCAGAAAACAAATTTATATTTTTGTCATGGTTAGATTAAGATTTCCTAGAATATGCCAAAGGTACAAGAACTTACATCAGTAAATTGGTTCCAATTTTTTTTTTTTTTTTTAATGTACTATCTTGGTACTACCCCAGTGGTTAAGAATCTTTCTTCCAGTGCAGGGGATGTGGGTTTAATCCTGGTCAGAGAACTAAGACCCCACAAGCTGCAGGGCAACTAAGCCCAGGCACTGCAACTGGAGAGCCTGCATCACAACAAAGAGTCAGCCCAGCCCAAAAAACAAATATAGATTTTAAAAAACTTTTAAAAAGTGCTATCTGACCTTGATACCACAATTCTCTAGATAGGGATTTCTATTTCAAGTTATTTATAAAATGTGTTTAGTTTTATCAGACATGTGATAAGGAGCAATATAGCCACATATATCTGTCAGGTGTGGGATGGAAATGGGCAGATTAAGACAGAGCTTTCCAAGTCCCTTAGAGAAAGGAAAGCACAGCCTAAACAGGGTGCTTTTCTTTTCTTTAACTCATAATCAAATTTATTTAGCTTAGTTTTGTCAAACTCACAATCGAGCTTATTTAACTTAGTTCTGTAAAGGAAGAGAAACAAATTGGTAATATGATGGACTCTGGTGAATTACTGGATTAATTATAAATATAAAAGAAGCCCCCAAATTAATTAAAATTATTATAAAACTTGATTGTATAAATTTTCTATATTAGGAAATTATCAACTCTCTGGCTATGATCACCAACAAACACCTCTAAAACATTTGATTCTTTCATCTAGTTTTTTTAAGTACTATTTTTGCCCCCACATCAAAAAATAACAACTGGATTAAATAATTCACATCCAACAACAAAACAGAACAAAAACCAGAGAGAAATTAGGTAGCAAACCAAAAACCCATGGACAACCTCTACCATCAGAGATGGCCATTAAGTATAGCCATAAATTTCAAAATATAAGTAGGTAGGAACAAATACCACCACCGTAAGACCTGATACTGTACATTCATTATCTGTGTAGCAGGAAGCAGAAGAAAGCAATGGGACATCTAACAGGAAACTCCTCAATAGACACAGGCGTTCACTGGAAAGCATTACACTCCAAATCAAGAACATCCACTGAAAATGAGAATGACTTTACCCAACTTAAAATCCAGTTAAGAGTTAAGCACAAAAAGCCCATGGATAGACCTGATGGAGCTGGAGCCACGTAACCCCTTTCAACTTCAGAAATTAATTCACCTAGAAATCCTCCTTTGACAGATTTCCAAGCCAATAGGAAATTGGTGGGAAGGGTGCGTTTCTTGCTTGGCCCTAAATAATCTTAAAATAGATGGCAAAATCTAAATACTAAGTCTGCTGCTGTGGAAACCACTATCAGAGCAGGCTCCTCTAGAGGCCCACTTGTAAGATCAATGTTTGTCTTCCTCTTGTTACAATCCAAACCAGCCAAGGTTCACTCTAAGTCCTACTAGAAGATACAGCCACTATAGATACAGACCACCTTCACAAAAAATGTCTGAGAGACTAGGACACATACCACATCGCCTTCAACACAGTCAGAATCCAGCAACAAACAGAGGGTTTTACATAATTTGCCATGTTACTCTGCATTCAGATTCCACCTTTATTATCTATAAATTCATAAATCATACCTTAATGTTGCAAGCCTGCTCCATTAGCCTTCTTGCATTTTCCTCTGCCCTGTATCTCTTTGGAAGCTGGACTCTGAAGAACTTTAAGGCGCCTTCAAAATCAGCCTGCAGAAGATCTTCCTTTGAGGTCTACAAAATAATCACCAAGAATTGTCCATTACATTTTAAACCACATTCATAACAAATACATTGCAAAAGGAATTTCTATTTTCCTGAATGTAACTTTTATTGGCCAAGATCTAGGTGAGGTCCAAAAATTTTTAGGAAGACATTTCTAACCACTTCAGTATAAGCTGAAATAAGTCACCATAAATCCTAAAAGTGACAATGGAATTAATTAATAAGCTAACATATTTAATTTGTATAACCTCTAGATTAGAATGATGGATCCTGGCAAAGCTAACCACATTATGGCTCTGGGAAAAGAAAAATGCCAGAAAAAGGAAAAAGTGTGAACTCTGGGACATATCTGTGATTTTTAACTTGGTGGGCATTTTAAGGTTGTTTTTTTTTTTCCAAGCTGGGAAGACAGACAGTACAATTAAAGCACAGAAGAGTTACATAACAAACACCTAATGAGAGGATGACTTTTCAATTAATGACAACAAATTGTTCCGTATCTTAAAGATTTAAAAAATTAAGTAAATCAAGCGAACCAATTAACTACTGAACTTGTTATGAAAGCTACTTTTGCAAAATTTACTTAAGAAATAACAANCACAGAAGAGTTACATAACAAACACCTAATGAGAGGATGACTTTTCAATTAATGACAACAAATTGTTCCGTATCTTAAAGATTTAAAAAATTAAGTAAATCAAGCGAACCAATTAACTACTGAACTTGTTATGAAAGCTACTTTTGCAAAATTTACTTAAGAAATAACAACTACTTATATGCATGCACAGAAACTATATGCATGTACGAAAAAAGACTGAAAGGAAATAAAATGTTTCTCTGAAGAGTGAGGTTATAGTTTTTTTCTTCTTCTTTATATTTTGCTGTATTTCTTGTGGGAAAGATCATAAAATAAGAAAGGCAATAAATGTCTTAATAAACAACTACATGTAATCATGGGGCAAATACTGAGACACAAATTATGAGACTGAGGCATACTGGGTACACTGAAATAGGCCAAGTCAAAAAGAAAGCAGGTGTTAGGAGTCAGCACTTAATTGTCAAAAATGGTAGAAAGAAAATGATTAAAACAAAAAAATATGGTAGCTAGAAATCACAGAACTACATGCAAGTTCAAATTTTACTTTATTTAAATTCAAATATAAAACTGATTAACAACTACATTGAAAGACTAAAAGGAAGTCAGAGGAATTCTGATCACAATGAGTTGTCATCACCACCACCCTGGTCTAAGCCATTGTTGTTTCTCAGCTGAGTCATTCAGTAACTTCCCAACTGGTCTCCCTCTTTATCCCTCTCCTTACAGCAGCTAGATACTTTTTCGGATCATGCTGCTCTTCTGTGTAAAGCTCTCCAATGGTCCCTACTGTGCTTAGAATAAAATCCAAAANTCGCCGCTGCCGGTCCGCTAGGAGCTCTCGGGGGCAGTGTCTAAGCCCTCGGCTCACTTCACTCACTCGCCCACAGACACTGACCGAGAAACGGTGATGCTGCAGGCACTGTGCACCCCCCGGCTCACAGGAGGGGTGAGTAGGGTCCCGTCTTGTGTCCAGTTGCAGACTTGCCTTGATCTGCACCCAGACTCTGTGAGCCTGTTTCCGTATCTGTAGACGAGGGATAACGTCGTTTCTCCCAGCTCTGCAGGTTCCAGACCCCGTGACACCCCGGCGTGGCGTCTGTGGACATTTCCTTCTGCTCCCCTGCATACGGGGCTCCCTTGGGTCCCTGGCACCCCTGACTCACCCGTTCTCTGTGCTGACGGGGCTTGGGGGGGTGGGGAGGACGCCACCCGGAAGCTGGGTGACCAGCCCCCCAGGCCCTTGCAGTCCGGCCTGTCCCCCTGGGGCAGGTTCGCCTGCACTGACCCCAGGTGCCCTCAGGGCTCGTGGGTGTGTGCTGCGGGGTGACTGCAGGCTCAAGGAGGGGGGCGGGGTCCTGGGCTGCGGCCCCCAGCTGTTCGCCCTCCTTTTCCGGCCAGCGCTCCATCGACGTGCTCCTCCGTCCCAGCTGCGGGCGAGCCCTGGGTACCTCATAGGACACGCCCTGCCTGCAGCCCAGCCTGCCCGCTCTGGGGAGACCGCACTCTCCCCAGGGCCTGCGCCCTCGCCTCTCGCTGCCCGGCCTCCCCCCACCTCCTGTCCTTTCCGCACTCCTTGCTGCACTGTCTCTTGGAAGGTCACTCGAGTTCCACGGAAGAGCACTTCCTCGTGTCCCTCTTGCTCTCTCCTCCTCTCCCTGCATGTGATGTAATGCCTTTAATGCAAGGAAAAGGCTACTCAGTGAAAAGAACTATAAAACACTTACAGGGAAGTCCTGAACCTGTCTCTTATACACATCTAGATGTGTATNATGAACTCTGGTAGTTGGTGATGGACAGGGAGGCCTGGCATGCTGCGATTCATGAGGTCTCAAGAGTCGGACACGACTGAGCGACTGAACTGAACTGAACCCCTGAAGTAACTATGCACTCAGCGTTCTTAATTACAGTTCTATAAATTAAGTCAAGTATGCTTTTCATTTTACAATGGAAATCTATTTATGTCCTGCACATGGCCACAGTCAGTGGAGTGGCTTAGGAAGTGCACTCAAGCCCAGAGCTCTAATTAGGACGGCACCACCATGCACCTGCTTCCAACGCTCCAGTATGAGGCTGCTGTTCTTTAGACGATGGCTTTGGGACCACTGCCTGGCCCTCTTTACCTCTCTCTCACTCTGCCTCATAGGATGTCTCGTCCACATTTCCCATATTATCTTCAGTTTGCTGTTGAACTTACTTTACAGAATTTTCTAAAAAATCTCCTGGTGTAAGGAAATATGAGAAATCATGTATTATTAACTGGTTAATGCAGAAGAGTTTCTTTTCTATCATTAGTTTCATTTTTGGCCTACTATATAACTCAAAAATTTGTCTTTCAAAAGTTTACTGTATTTATTGCTAAATCTGATGAGCAATAAATAATTTACTTGGGGAGTTGTGGAGGCATAAGGGGAAATGGTCACTGAGATTACTCACTCTTCTAGGGCTTCAGAAATCACTAGGTACATTCTTTCTTTTTACCAAGTGATACTTTACCTGATACTGATCAATAGCCTATTGTTAAGGGGCAACCAACCTGAAATCAGTGAGGTCGTTGGCAGACAGCGGACACCCGCCAGGCTTGGTGGGCCTTCTGTACCACATCTTCCCACCTGGCATTTGAAATCACCACCTTTGCCCTTGCTGCCAACTTTGCCATGTTCTGGGTCCATGGCACTATTGTGGCCTCTCGGTGCTGTCGCTCCCTCCTCATCTTCAGCCTCACTCTCTACTAGCCTGTCCAGGAAATGAAGCCCTAGGACCTAGTTCCAACCAGGCTGTCAGCAGCTCCACCTTCTCCACCCACCACTGTTGGCAGTTCTGCACCTTCTGGTTCAGGATCTTGCTTCAGGGGCTGGTAGGAGGAGTCAGCTAGACCTGCCCCCGTGTCCTGCTCCTTCCTCTAATCCCCTGTGCCTTCGGTAGGGCCCCAGTGTGACCCCAGTTCCTCAGCCTGATTGGAGGAGGTGTGCCCTGGACCCAAGACCTGACCCGCTATAAATACTTCTGCCATCCCAGCAGGAGTCACCGAGAGCCCCAGGCTGACTGTACCTTTTCTCTCTTCTAGAATAATAGGTACATTAGGGAAACAATGATGGAGAGATTGGGAAAACTGAAACATATTACCACCTGTTTGTAGTGCCTTTTACACAGCATCTTGTTAAATGTACCGGCATGTTTGAAGTGTAATCTGGTTTGCTCATTAAAATATCATATTTTAATTATTACACTTAATATTTAGTACATATAATTTTAACTTCTTTTTTGTGCCTCAGAGCCAAACCGTAGAGTTCCAAAGTCTTTTGATTACTTTTTTTACTTCTTTTTTACCAGAGTTCTTTTGGAGAATACATTTTTTGTTTCTGGTTTATATAAATTTAAAATAATGCTTCTGCTAGTGTTCTTTGAGATCAAGTCACATACATGGGAGCAACTCCCCTATCCTTTAAAAAAAAAGTCGATAATTTAAAAAAAAAAAAATCCTCTAAGCTAAGGAGNTTCTGGTTTATATAAATTTAAAATAATGCTTCTGCTAGTGTTCTTTGAGACCAAGTCACATACATGGGAGCAACTCCCCTATCCTTTAAAAAAAAAGTCGATAATTAAAAAAAAAAAAAATCCTCTAAGCTAAGGAGTCACTGAATTCTTACTTCTTGTTCAAGTCAAAATATCCCCTTGCTCTTAAATGTGAAGCTACTAAGGCAGTGCTCTTCACACAGTAACACAGAAAGCTCATGCAGAACTCCACTATGTGAAGAAGATAAAAATGCAGCTGTTTCTTATGTGTGGGGGTGGGGGTGTGTTTGTTTTGGTGGGGGGCAGTTAGGGATATGAGAAGCCCAGAACCTCTTCCTTCTTTCCCCTTCTGGCTGAACCAACTGCCTTCCTGGGTAAAACCTATCAGACATTTTCTCCAAATTCTTAGCGATCTGAAGTATATATATATATATATATATATTTTAATGGCTTTGATAATTTTACATTCAGTTCAGTTCAGTCGCTCAGTCGTGTCCTACTCTTTGCGACCCCATGAGTCGCAGCACGCCAGGCCTCCCTGTTCATCACCATCTCTCGGAGTTCACTCAGACTCACATCCATCGAGTCCGTGATGCCATCCAGCCATCTCATCCTCTGTCGTCCCCTTCTCTTCCTGCCCCCAATCCCTCCC
>SJYV01045706.1:0-16985 GCA_006410875.1 Neotragus pygmaeus | reverse complement strand
TTTAAAAATTATAACAATCCTGCAAACTGTTGTCACAGAGAAAACAAAAGCTGAGATATCAGAGAGACCTGGCTTTAAAACCATAATTTCAAGTCCAATTAGTTGCATAACTTTAGGAAAGTTAACCTCTTTGAGTTCCACTTTCCATAGTAATATTATGAAGTTGCTAATGTTTATTTCTAGCTTGGTAAACTGGTATGCTGGTAAAAACATTAATCGATAGGGAAAGTGCTGAGGACAAAGTATGGAGGATGAAATCAGTACTGAGGAATATGTGGCAATCCATTGGAGATGTCCCATAGGCTATGGGAAATAGAATATGGAGCCAACGGATGGGTTTAGGAATCACTGGAAGTCATATGCAAGGTGAAACAAGGGAATAAATGAAGTAAATTAGGGAACTATGGAAGTTATGAAGAGAATCTGCCTGCAATACAGGAGACCCAGATTCAATCCCTGGGTTGGGAATATACCCTGGAGAAGGGAATGGCTACCCACTCCAGTATTCTGGCCTGGAGAATCCCATGGACAAGCAGCCTAGTAGGCTACAGTCCATGGAGTTGCAAAGAGTTGGACACGACTGATCAACTAACACACATGGAAATTATGAAGAACTGTTCTCACAGTATACTTGGACAGTCTTCTTAATCATCCCAGATGTAATTTAATAACTAATTGTATAATTATACTGTTAGGGAAATGATTAACCCTACCAGACAGAAAAGTTCCATGCTGCATTAGTTTCACTCACCAGTATGTTCCAGCACTCAGTAGAGTAACTGCTTATAGAAGGAGCTCAGGGAACTCTTATTGAGTTGATGAATGATTGAATCTCACATCACACTCACCAATGGATATTCTAATCATATGCTTTTGAAATCTGGTGACTAAAATAAATAGTAATGTGAGACTACAAGCTCCTAATAAAAATGTCCTGAGGTGAGAGTAAAAACAAAAACCTTATAAGTTCCTACTGTGGGCCAGACCTTGTATCATCTGCTTCCACGCATGACCTCACTTCATTCCCATAATATGTTGTAGTACCATCACTGCTAAAAGAAAGGATTTGCTCATGGTTTGAAAAATCAGTGTGCCCCATCTCTGGAACATCCTTGATTTCTTACTTCCCTTCTGCCTTTTAAACCCAATTTATTTGTAAGTCTTGTCAGCCCATGCACAGAACTACCTGAAATCTGTCCTCTTTTTCCATCTTAACTGTCACTACCTTGATCTAAGGCACCATCATTTCCTGACGGGGCTTGACATAACATCTTAGTTAGTCTCTTTGTTTCTGTTCTTGCCTCTTTTCAATCTACATTCCACACGCTAGAATTCCTCAATCAAAACAATGTCTTAAAACCATAAATTACATCAAATTTCTTCCTGATTAAAACTTACACTGGCTTCCCATGTTACTCAAATGCCAATGTATTTCTGTTCTTTATAGGTCTCTAATGATTCAGCCCCTGCCTAAATCTCTGACCACAACTCCATCCTCTTTACACCTTGCTCACTCACTCACTGGGCTCCAGTCACACTAGCCTCCTTTCTGTTTCGAACATATAAAGCTTTTCCTGCCTCAGGGCCTTTGCACATGCTGTTGCCTCCAAGTTACATATGGTTGGTTCCCCAGCAACACTTGACTCAAACGTTATTTTGCTCCTAGAGGACTTTTCTTACCAGATTATCTAGTGGCAGGTAGTAGTAACACTTAAATTTCTCTGTATTATTTCTTTCATGACATTTATTACTATTTGAAATTGTTTATTCCTTTCTTATGCATTATCTTTCTCTGCAACTAGAAAGTACCATGGCAAAGCTCACAGGGGAAAAGAGAGAGAGTTTTTAAATTATTTTGATTGACAAGCTATTAGAAAAATATAACCATAAAATAAGGTTCTTGTCTCAGCTTCTTTCATTCCCTCACTCATTTTTACTTTAGAAGATTATTATTTTACAGGTCTTTTGAATCTCTCTTTTCTTTAGCAACCAATAGTCAACGAAAGTGACTCTTTGACATCCATAGATTTAAAATTTATTGCTTCAGCACTCTGAGAGACCCCATGAGGCCACGACATAGTACCTTATGCATTTGCTAAGGAATGAATTTATTTACTCCCATGTAGCAGATGGTGAGTAACCTTAGCTTATAGTCTTATTCTTCTCAGTTACTATATGTTCTCAGGGCAAGATAGTTACTTTATCTCAATTTTATTAATAAACTGAATAAAAAACATAGAGGTATTTTAAAAGTTAGGAAATTTAAGAGCATCTTTAATTGCATCCTTTATGAATGTCAAGTTGTGTTTTTTTCCCCAAACCTATGTCTATGCACATTAAAGAAAGAGATGATAGATACTCCAACTAAATTGGTCTACCTGGTTAACTACAGCAATACCATCATTAATAACAAACGTTATGCCTCCAAGAAGCCTACTATTAATCTATAACCATCATCAAGACTGGCCACAGAAAAATGCAGAAACCATTTTAGACATGTAAATAGCTGAGTCATTGTGGTTTTTGGTAAGGGAGAGATTTCTATATTTAAAAACAAAGATATCATAATGGTTTTTAAAGTGTCCTGCAAGCTGTGGATAATATAAGCTATATAACTGTTGACTACTTTAGGAAAGAGAAGGAAGTTGAACACAAAATAATCAGAAGTAGCCTTTAAGCCCAGTGGGGATGGAAAGGAATAAATGAACCCAAGGGCAAGGGATGAAAGAGGGAATATTCCATTGTCTGTGTGTATACCATGGTCTCAGAGTTGTGCTAGGTACGAGACAGATGACAAAAATAGCACAGAATATGTTCTCTACCCTCGATGGCATCATGGACTTTATGGCAGAGATCTTACCTCATGAGTGAGACAATTAGGATGTCCACACAGCAGTGTGTGGTAACATGCCTAGTGGGTACAGTTGAGGCAGTAGGTACATCTGAGGCTAGATTATGATGAAAATGAAATGCTAGAGAATGTGCTTATAGCGGACAACAGATAGGTGAAGATACAGTGAAGAAAATTTTTAGAACAACTAATCTGGTAGCCAAGGGCAAGGGAGTTTAAGAGAGGAAGACATCAAAGGCAGACAAGTTATAAAGCTCTTGCAGAATGCCAAATGTGAGAAAATGAGAGCCTGGACTGGTGTGGTTGTCATGGAAACAGAGCCACGCTTGAATATGAAAAGCATCATGAAGAAAAAACAGCTCTTCGTTATCTTTGTGTAACTTTCCAAATACATGCAGCTTATTATGTCCTCCTTTATATAACTTGCTGATACAGAACTGTCAGAGAAAATATTCTTTACCAAGTCAGGGGAAAAGGCACACTACAGAGAAAACACCCATGATATATGAACACTGTGTCTCTCTTAAAAGTTGCTGACTTTGAAGTACAAAGTTGGTTAAAAGATCAATTGGTTTGGTCACTTTCTCTGAAAGTCTGATTATTAATGGAGTTCAAATCACAATATATTAAGCTGAACTAAGCAGAAGCTGATCCAGTAGCACTATTCAATTGTCTAGGGACATCCTGGCTATCACTAAATGAGCAGTAAGTGAGAATGTAAGGTCTAGTAAGTAAGCTGCCTTCTCTACAAAAACAAAGAACGCTTCATATGCAGCTCCTTTCCTTCACATTGAAGAACAAACACGACAGGGAAGTTTCTGAAGGAATGATAAACAGAGAGAAAGAAAGCAGAGACTAGCGCTGTCTTAGCATCTTGCCTAGTCCCCTGAGGGCACCTGGAAGACTGCGCAGTTTGCCACTTCCTTCCCATCTCCATCGCTCCAGCCTTGGTTAAAGAAGCCTTCATTGTTTCTCCCCTTAACCGTGTTCTAATTAGTCTCCATATTTAATACCAATCTCTTCACATTTGAGTCTCTCTCACTGTCTCCAAAATTATCTTCCAAAACATCCTATCCAACTCTATACCTGTTTAAGGGTACCGTCTGACCCACAGGTTCAAAGGTTAGCACACAACCCTAACCACAAGACATCTTTTAGACAATCTAGACCTAGTCTACCATTCCAGTTACATCTGTTATCTTAACACCATGTTCAACGTTCTCATGAAGGTTCTTCTCAAATATATTACACATCATGGTGTTTCTGTTCCTTACATATGCAATGCTCTTCACTCCTTGTCTTCTCTTGCTAATCTCTCCAAATTCAAATGGCACTTTCCCTTTCAAGTTATCTTTGTCATTACCTCCCTCCTCCACCTTTGTATCCTGTCCCATTTGCTCAGGACCATATTTGTACACTTGTCTGTTTCCTCTGCTTCCCCTGGAGATTGACTGCAACATACTCAGCATTGCGTCTTCACTACCCAACAACTCCTAGTCACTGTGGTCACAGATCATTTAAGTAAATGTGGAGGAAATGAATGAATGACTGAATCTCAAATGAAGAAGTGAGCTATGAATATGTTAAAATATGAGCTTAATTTTTAAAGAATGTGTTAAACTAGAGGATGGTAAGTATGTATCTCTTTTACTGAAACTCTGTATTTGTAAGACATTGCTGCACACTAAGTTGCTTCAGTCGTATCCAACTCTGTGACAACATGGACTGCAGCCCTGCAGGCGCCTCTGTCCATGGGAGTCTCCAGGCAAGAATACTCGAGTGGATTGCCATTTCCTTCTCCATTGTAAGACATTAAAATTTGTCAAAATGAAAGCAGGATTTCTAAAAGAAGAATTTAAGGATTTCTAAAAGAAGAGAGGAAAATATATGATAAAACAGTGTAAATACCATAAGAAAATAAATAAAACTCAGTATACTTAGCACTATGCTTATGCTTATTTGGTAGTTTCTTCAGAAACAAGCTTAACTGGGGGAGAGTGGGGGCTCAGTCATCAGGCTGACTTGTTCCCTGGAGGTACATCAACGGACAAATCTACATACTTTGCAGGATGGACACAAACGGAGTCCAGAAGTTATGTTTTTGTTTGAATTTTAATGTGCAAAATATAGTGAGAAAGGGCATGTTAAATAAAACAACTGAAATAAATTGATTGGTAGCTTCTTTCAAGGCTCATCCTTTAAAATGGAGTTGGTTCACCCAGTCAAATGCTTGGAGATTCTGTAGAAGCCTAGTAGGAGATCAACAACCACTCTGCTCCCCAATCCTCTGCTCCTCCTCCATCCATCTCTGGGCTGCCTTCCTTTACATGTGTTTCAATTGGCATCCTAGCAGGTCTGTCTGTTTTTGGCTTTGTACCCAGGTTCCTAGAACTCACTTTAGGCCAGCCTTACCTGATGGCCCAAGCTTGTTTCAGTTACCCCCTTCAGTTCATCTGCTCAACCTGCTACCTTTCTAGTATAACAATACCACCTCTGGGTAGACGACACCCCACTACCAATCCCACACCTGCTGGGGCCAGCCTCTCTCACTTCCTACCACAACTTACCACAAGAGGAGAAATCTCAAATTGGTGATGTTGAGGTGATGTCAAAGAAAGAAAAGAAATCTGAGATAAGCTACATACAATAAATGGACCAAGAGCACTAAAGTGAAAGAAGAAGAGAATAAAAGTAGTCAAAATCTATAGTTGCTCAAAAAAAAAAAAAGAGAGAGAGAAAAATACTAAAGATGCAAAGATATGCACTCTCCTCTCAATTATCAACAGAGAATGATGGCACTAATATCAAACTGAGGATTAACATACATTTGAATGTGAATTGTAATTCTACTTGGATAGCTCACTTATTGGGAAAAACCTTAGTTTAATGATTGAAGTCATTTAGTGAAGAGCTAACTCAGGAAGCACTAGGAAAGCATTTAGATTTCTTATCTGATATTCCCAAACGTCCCACTCCCATCTAGAATACCCACAAAAAGTGTAATCCTGCCCATGATGCAAAGTGCCACCGACACAGACATGCGGAGCTCACCCAGGAACAGTAACAAATGAACAAGCTCATTTCAAAGAGCTCCCCTCAAGTTCTTTAAAAGGCAGTTAAGTGAAGCAGGTATTTAAAAGCACTTACTTTAGCAAATGCCAACTAAAAATTGTTGCCTGCCATCTGGTTCTACAAGAATGAAGTCACTAGCCACTGCAGTCACTGACCTTCAACACACCCTGAAAGGAGTTCAGGGTGGAGACGCGGAAGGCAGCACTCTGTGCTCTGGGGAAAACTGACAGAACAGGCCTTCAGATGGTTAGATTATTTTCAGGAGATTTTATGAGACCAATTTCTTGCATCCTCTCATATCTAGAAAAGCACTAAAATCATTAACAGACACAGCTGTTCCTCGTGACCAGCAGTAACCTTCCTGTGACTAGCAGTAAACTTCTGCCAAAACTGTACTTGATGTACCTGCCTTTTCACCAAAATCACATATGTACTGACCTCCTCCCTCACCTCTTCGGGGCAGTTTCTCAGAGCTATCGGAGAGACTGTATCCCAGGCTACAGTTCTCATTTTGCCCCAAATAAAGCTTAATTCACAACCCTTATATTGTGCTTTCTTCCCCCACAGTGGACATAAGTAGGCTATAATGCAACAGTATCTCTTAAGTTCTCTCTATTTAGGATTGTAATGTAAAAATGGAGGAAGGTAAATGATAACAGAGGTCAGATGTGAGCCTGACCTGCAAAACACATAGATCTACAAAGAGTAAAAGGCTATGCTCAGACAGAAAGCAGACAAGTCCAAGGAGCATGAGGCTAATCTGAGTCTACTTCTGTTTAGCCAGAGTAGAGAGAGGTAATGAGAACCACCCATGTGAAGAGTGTAAAAGGTTTTTAGGAATAAACTAAGGTATCTGAACTCCATTTTCAATCTTTAGGAGTCAGTGAAGTTCTATTAAATATAGGAAAAAAGCATGTAAACAGTGTCTGAGCCCTGTACTGACACTAGTAAAGTTAATTGAGGGAAATTTTAATCAATGTGTTATTATTTAAATTAAAAACACTTAATGTGGGAAACATGAGACTTTTGTATTCAAAAGAAAGGAGTTTTTAATATATATAGTCTATGTGAAAAGATCTGTATTTACTGGATAAACAATCAACAAATATTAAACAAAAGAAGCAAGGGTTAGTGTGGTTTCCTTTGCTCCAATGTAATACTTGAAAACAAAGCATAGATCTTTAGGGGAAAAACAAAACTACTTCAAATAATGCTTTCGAGGAGGTGCAATCTACTTAAATACAACAACTGCAAAAATGATGAGGTAAATCCTGTGGCCCTTTGCTGCTCTGTGCATCAATCCTGGAATGAGAATGCTTACTAAACATGCAGAAACTCAAGTGCCGCTCTGGGGGATTAAAAAGTAAGCTTCAGACCATCTCTAAGAAATAAACAGTCTAACTGGAGAATGCAGAACAACTACACAGGAAATAGCTAAATAAAACAAAAGAGTGAATGATGCATTTTGTAATTGCAGTAGATGCTCATTTCACGCAGAAAGAGTCAGGAACCATTTTTTAAAGTGGGTAGGACTTAAGCTAGAACATAGGAGCTAGGAAGGCTCTGTATAAACAGAGCAACAGGGACATGATATGCGAAATAAAAATGGTTTCAGGATACAGTGCTAGAGTTGAGCTCAAAGACTTTCAATGAAAGAATAACAATCAGGGACATGACAGACGTGCAGGTCATTATCTATGTAAATGGCGCCCCCTGAGGTTCTGTGTACATAGTTGCCTTACCCACACATGAATAATGATCAGGACAGGAGTCAGATGGGGTGGGAGGGAGGTTTAACAGAGAAGGGACTTATGTATACCTATGAATGACTCATGTTGATGTATGTCAGAAACCAACACAATATTGTAAAGCAATTATCCTCCAATCAAAAATAAACTTTATATAATAATGATAAAGATAATTATGAAAAAGAAATGTCAAGGGACCCTGAAAACATTATACAAGGTGGCTCAAGATTTAAAACTGGAACTTGAGCTAGGACAAAATTTAGGAATTATCTTCTTTGGAAATTGAATTTATGCAATTCAAAAATTAAGAAGGCCCAAAGACAAATCTATTGCTAAGAGCTGAGAGAAAAGAGGAACGCACCAAAGGAGTGAGCAGAGAAGTAACGGTCCTGAAGAGTAGAAAACTGGGGAAGAATCAACAGTACCATCTCTGCAGAATGCCTTTTTTCTCCCCATCAGTCTAACTAGAGAGTTATGACTAAGTGGGAAGTAAACAATGAAATCTTCTGATCATATATTCAACCAGCTGCTTTTCTGAGCAGCTTCTCCATCTTAAGACACAAAATTGCATGCACACGTGCTCAGCTGTGTCTGACTCTTCGCAACCCCATGGACTATAGCCTGCGAGGGTCCTCTGTCCATGGAATTTTCCAGGTAAGAATACCGGAGTGGGTTGGCATTCCCCCCTCAGAGGATCTTACTCATCCAGGATCGAACTTGCGTCTCCTGTGTTTCCTGCACTGGCAGGCAGTTTCTTTACCACCAAGCCACCAGGGAAGCCCATGTTGGAATCCAGTACCCATGTGTACATGCTTCAATTTCTACAGTTATTAAAAATTTCAGGTTTCAAAATTAAATGCATTATGTAAAGAGTACTCCTTAATAGATACAGGGCTATTCAGGTGATTGCTTTCTCCTTCAGTGAGCTTTGGCAGTTTGTCTTTTTTGAGGAATTTGTCCATTTCATCAAGCTGTCAAATTTACTGTCATAAAGTAGTTCATAATCTTTTACTATCCTTTTTAAAGTTTGTAAAATCTGCAGTGACATCATCTTTCTCGTTTCTGTTCTTGGTAATTTTGTCTTCTCTAGTTTTTTCCCCTGGTCAGTCTGCTGAGAAGTCTTCATTAGGTGCATAAATGTTTATCATCTTGACATGTGTTCTGTTTGTTTGATCTCCTCTTTCCCCCCCCTTTTTTTTCCTGCTTTTTATTTCTTTTGTCTGCACTGGGTCTTTGTTGCAGCATGTGGACTGTAGAGTGCAAGGGCTCAGTGGTTGTGGTGTCCGGACTTGGTTGCCTCAGAGCACATGGGATCTTAGTTCCCTGACCAGGGACTGAATCTGCGTCCCTTGCACTGGAAGGCAGATTCTTTTTTTTTTTTTAATTTGATTTTTTTTTTAACTTTATTTTGCTTTACAATACTGTATTGATTTTGCCATACATTGACCTGAATCCGCCACAGGTGTACATGAGTTCCCAATCCTGAATCCCCTCCCACCTCCCATCCCATATCATCTCTCTGGATGCACCAGCCCCAAGCATCCTGTATCCTGTATGGAACATAGACTGGCGATTCTTTTTTTTTCCCCTAATTTTATTTTATTTTTTTACTTTATAATACTGTATTGGTTTTGCCATAGAAAGGCAGATTCTTAACCACTGGACCACCGGGGAAGTCCTTCCTGTTTCTTTTAATTTTTTTTGTTTGTTTTATTTCTCTTGTTGGCTTACTAGTTTTAATTCTTTGTTTTGTTATTTTAGTAGGGTTTCCCCTGTGGCTCAGCTGGTAAAGAATCTACCCGCAATGTGGGAGACATGGGTTTGATCCCTGGGTTGGGAAGATCATCTGGAGAAGGGAATGGTTACCCACTCCAGTGGGTAATTCTGGCCTAGAGAATTCCATGGACTATCCAATGGGGTCACAAAGAGTCAGACACGACTGAGCAACTTTCACCTCACTTAGGATTTCTTTAACTTATGACACTGTACACTTCACATACAGTATACATGCTCTTACCTCCTGGCTTTTATTCTATTCCAGGTAGCCCGTGCTTTCTGCAAGTTCACTCATAGCACTTTTATGAAAGACTCACATTAGCATCTGTTTTCACTAACTAAAGAAACCCAAGGAGGACTTTCATTTAAAAAAAAAAGTCAAAAAGCAAAACCAACATTAAGCATTTGTTTTGCAGCAAGCTGAGCAGTTATGGAGGCAACACACACCCCAAGGAGAGAGAGTGGCATCGCCAAAGCTCCCTATCTGGGAACTGGACTCAGCATCAAGTCACCATAGCTCTGAACTGTGTCTGTGAGCATCTGCTTCATCTCAATTACTGCACAATACAGAGTTATTCCTTTTGTTTAAACAGTGAATTATATTTTAGAGATAATTAATCAGGAAAAGGTTTTACATATTCACTCCTCAGCCAAAGGACTTCCTTTAACATTTTCTGCAATTCATATTTGCTAGTGATGAATTCATTCAGGTTTTGTGTATCTGTAGAAGTATTTTGCCCCAGTTTTTTAAAAATAAGCTTCCCTTTCTTGTTTATACTTTAAAGATACTGTTCTGCTGTCTTACTGCTAGCACTGTTTCTAA
The DNA here is from genome assembly GCA_006410875.1 of Neotragus pygmaeus. Classification (NCBI taxonomy): domain Eukaryota; kingdom Metazoa; phylum Chordata; class Mammalia; order Artiodactyla; family Bovidae; genus Neotragus; species Neotragus pygmaeus. The sequence continues at coordinate 6,715 of SJYV01045706.1, read as the reverse complement.
AGAGAAATCTGCTAAGTATTGACCTTTGTTCTTTTGTAGATATTATGTCTTTTTTCTTTGGCAATTTAAAGATTTTCTCTTTATCACTGGTTTTGAGCAATTTGATTATGACATGCCTTGGTGCATTTTTCTTCATGTTCCTTTTGCTTGGAATTTAACTGAACTTGAATGTGTGGATTTTATAGCTTCCATCAAATTTGGAAAAACATCAGGCATCATTTTTTCAAATGTTTCTCTGCCCCTTTCCCCTTGTTTCTTCTTCAGGGACCCCAATTACACACCCAGGAGGCTTTTGCAGTGTCTAACAATTCATTATNGTGTGGAGTTTATAGCTTCCATCAAATTTGGAAAAACATCAGGCATCATTTTTTCAAATGTTTCTCTGCCCCTTTCCCCTTGTTTCTTCTTCAGGGACCCCAATTACACACCCAGGAGGCTTTTGCAGTGTCTAACAATTCATTATTCTTTTCTTTTTAAAAATCCCATCTTTATATTTTGCATAGTTTCAATGGTTATGTTTTTAAGTTCATTAATATTTTCTTCTATAATATCACATCTACCATTAATCTCATTTACTATTTCTTAATTCTATTAAACATAGTTAATTTTTATCTCCTGAAATTCAATTTGGGTCTATTTTTTAATATCTTCAATTTCCTTGCTTAATTTTTTGAACCTATGAAATAAAGTCACAATTACCATGTTAACATCACTGCTAATTATAACACCTGGGCACATCTTGATCAGTTGGTTTTTCTCTTCACTATGGATCAAATTCTGCTTTGGCCATATTTATAAAGGTGATTCTAAGACATCGTAAAGCAACATTTCACAACCATGGGTGATTCTGCTCCCCAGGGGACATTTGGTACTGTCTGGAGACATTTTGTTTTCACTGGTGAAGTGCCACCTGTCACTCTAGAGAGACTGGATGAAAAGTGGTCTATACACTGACCTGACCGAGTAGTTGGAAATTCTAGTCTGTCCCCTCAGTAGAAGGATACATAGGGTCTATATTTTTTCATAAGTATCTCTCATTAAGACTTCTCAGCCAAAATATGCAGACAGTCAAGAGGCAAAGATCAAATGAAGGATGTTGCCTTCCCACCCAAACTTGTGGTTTTAGAGCTGGCCTCCCTGAAACCATTAATAAAATGGGGTAAGATGAGGACGGACCACTAAAAACAAATAAACAAATAAATACTACAAGACTTAAGAATTATGCTTAAAAGAAAGATTTGGGTTTTTAGTAGTTTACTCATAATGAACTGACTGGAAGCAAAAATCCCAAAGCCTACAAAAATACTGAGGAGATTAATTTCCAAAAGGCTGGCCTAAATAAAACCAGCTTATTTATTTGATCACTAAAACAACTCTCAAGTTTCCAAATCTCCACAAGGAGGAGGTCACCTCTGAAAATTGTACAATCCCCAAGGAGGGTGTACTCTTGAACACTAACTTAGATGTCGTCACAGAGGACAGTGGATAATGGCATGGCTGCTGGAGAGGAGGACCAGCGGGCAGCCAGGGAGGCTTCTCTAACTGCTGGAGGAGGGAACCTTGGATGTTTCTGTGGACCACTGTTTACAGTGTGTTTCCCATTTCTCCCCTTTCAAAATGAGAGTTTTAACTGCACTTAGACTTTTCCCTATCACGTCTGCACACTGGATGTGAGATGAAAAAGACACCTTGTCACTGGACTGTGAGGAACCATCCCAGACCTGACATCACCCAGGGCTGTGCATCACCCAGGGATGCTTCCTCTGAGCAGACAAAGTAACAGAATGGGGGCCTTTGAATGTCTCGCTTGGGAGGGAGGGAGGGAGTGTCTACGTGTGGGAAAAAAGGTGATCACAGACGTTGAATGGCCAAAGGGCAGGAAAACTATGATTGACTTTGTTAACTGTTCTCTAAAACATTTCCCCCTTCTTCCACAGACATAATCGCTGTAACAGGATACGAGGCTGCTGCGGTACAGACTGTGTTTCTTTGTTCCCTTGCAGCTCAGTGTGGCGTGGACAAACATTTTGTCATTGGAACATGAGCAAAAGTAATATATTCAAATTACTCACTATTTGCTTAAAATAAAAATTCTTGTTCTTCATTTGCTTAAAATCTCTCCCTCTCTCTGAATTGGAACTTGGATACGGCATTGATCTAGTTTTAACCATGTATATGAGAACAACATCCTAGGAGACAGCAGAGCTGTAACATTATCTAAGTCATCTATAGAGCCGGTTGCCTGCCTTTCTGGGCCAGTCTTTCTCTTTTTGGACTGGTACGTATGTGTGAGAGAAATAAAACTATCTTATTTAAACCACCATATTTTTCATGGTTTCTCTTTCATGTGCTCTCCTGCTTTCTAAATAGCAGCTTGGCCTACACCTTAATTAATCAAAGTTACCTAGGCCACAAGTAACTGATTTTGTTATAAATTCATTTGGCTATGCCAAACCCAGATTTCCTTAGTCAAAGGAAAACAGCAAAGGAGAAAAAAGACCAAGACTATGAAGTTTTTGGTGATTGTATTTCCAGTAAAGAGAGTATATTTTAACCTTTTCTCAACCTGCATAAACCAAGTATCAAATTTTTATATGCTTCAGTTGAATCTCCTCTGACTGATTCTCCTATTGTGATAATATCTATCGATTTCCACAGTGAGTCATCAACCCTGTCAGCACCTTAATGAACAAAATTAGTCTATTTCATGCTAAAAAGCAATGCCAGCAACTCTTGCAGATAAAAAGGGTCATAAAAACTTATTGGGCAGTGACATCCTCTCACAAAATCTCTTGATAGTATCTCCCTATGACCAGCCCACACACAATGATTGGTCAGAGTGAAACGGAGTTTGAGTAGGGCATTAAACAGCATTCAGGCATGACTCTATACATCTTAATGGCCATGAAAGAAGAAATGGGTAGGCTGAGTTTAGGAATCAAATATTATTCCAGCCATTCAACAGCAGAGAATATTTTAATTTCATGACCTTTCTTCTTTAAAAAAAAAAAAAGTTTACTTATATGGCTGTGCTGGGTCTTTGTCGTGGCATGCAAGCTCTCTAGTGCAGATAGCAGGCTTAGCTGCAGCATGTGGGATCTCAGTCCCCCGCCCAGGAATCAAACCCGCATCCCTTACGCCAGAAGGTGGATTCTTAACCACTCAACAACCAAGGAAGCCCTCATGATCATTCTTGATAGCCAGTTGGTTTTCATTAGCCTAAATTCAATTATTTGTTAACATACCAATTGCTCCTAGTTTTCCCGGCTCTGTTTCTGTCCTATTCAACCAGTGATGTTTCAAATTTGGGATGACTATCTCTAAGCATGCAGTTGAAGGAGTTCAAAACACACTACCCCAAAATATGGCATCTTGGAATGCTGAATACTTTAAGCTGAAGGAGTCTGAGAAAGTGGCCTTTTCCCACCCTCCCCCAGACCTTCCCGCATCTTTCTCCTCTGAAGCACATCATAACACCCTCATGTGAGAGGTATCCTTCTACACCTGGAAGGAAAAACATCCTTATCTCCCAGAGAGAAAGATGCTACAAAGAATTCAGACAAACAGGTCTTATAATATTTTTCTCAGTTAATCATACTTCTTCATAACTGTTCACTTTTCATGAAACCTAGCATGAAAACACTCAAGTTTAACTAGTTCTTCAGGTCTTCACTTTCTTTTGAAGGCTCCTATGTCATGTAAAACATATTAAATAAATTTGTAAGCTTTCTTCTGGTTATCTGTCTTTGTCAATTTAGTATTCAGATCCAGGCATGGATTCTATGAGGGTCGAGGAAAACTCTTCCACCCCTGCTTAGTCCTCAAACAATATGGACAGAAAACTTTTTCATTCATAGTTCAATGTCAACATTGATTTGAGAAACGGAAGTTGATTTTACTACAATTTAAGAATCCCCTGCTATGCAATGTGAAAAAGCATGGAATCTGGGGTGGGAGCTCTAGGACTGAGTATCAAATGGGAGTGATAATCTCTTCTTCACAGGGTAACTGTAAAGTGTAAAATACCTACACATCTATAGTTTAATGATTAAGAATTAATTCAATAGTTTAAGATAGGCCCAGTTCTGACACTGGTGTGTCATTCACCTAAAGGAATAACTTGAGCCAAGTTATTCAGTTTCTCAAAGCCTTTGTTTCCGCATCTGTAAATGAGGATATGGGCTCAACAATCTTTGTAAGATCACTATTGAAATGAAAGGTTATACATTATGATAAGTGAAATAAGCCAGTTACAAGAAGACATATACTGTATAATTCTACTTATATGGGGTACCAAAAGTAGCCACATTCGTAGAGAAACAGTAGAATGGTGGCTGCTAGCTGACTGGGGCAGGGAGAAACAGGGAGTAATTATTTAATGGGCTCAGAGTTACAACTTGGGAAGATGAGAAAGCTCTGGAAATGGACACTAATGATGACTGCACAACAGTGTGAATATGTGAACATCACTGAACTACATGCTTAGAAATAGTACAAGTGGCCAACTTTATGTTAAGTGTATTTACTACAATTTTTTTAAAAAAGAAATTGGGCTTCCCTGGTGGCTCAGTGATAATCTGCCTGCCAACGCAGGAGAAACAGGTTCGATCCCTGGTCTGAAAAGATCCCACGTGCCACAGAGCAACTAAGCCCGTGCACCACAACTACTGACCCTGTGCTCTAGAGCCTGGGAACTGCAACTACTGAGCCCACGCACCACAGCTACTGAAGCCCGCATGCCCTAGAGACTGTGCTCTGCAGTAAGTGAGGCCACTGCGACGAGAAGGCCACATGCCACAACCAGAGCAGCTCCCACTCAGCAAGACTAGAAAAAAGCCTGTGCAGCAACGAAGACCCAGCAGAGCCAAAGATAAATAAATAAAATTATTTTTTAAAAAAGAAAAAAAATTAAAGATCATAAAGATGAGTTTAAAAGTATAGCATCAGGTATATTTTAAGTGTTTTACAAATAAGAAGTATATAACAATTAATTTTATTATTTAGTTTTAAAGTGAATTTAAGAATTCATCATAAATGATAAATGTACAATTAGAGAATTTCAGATGACAGTCATTAGATTTGCTAAAATATGGATATAACATGTTACTTGGTATCTGGAAACACCTGGTAAGAATAATGGAAATACAGAGGTGTATCCTAACTCATTTGAAAAGACCCAGATGCTGGGAAAGAGTGAGTGCAGGAGAAAGGGACAACAGAGGATGAGAAGGCTGGATGGCATCAACGACTCAATGGACATGAGTTTGGATAGGCTCTGGGAGTTGGTGATGCACAGAGAGGCCTGGTGTGCTGCAGTTCATGGAGTCGCAAACAGTCGGACACGACTGAACGGCTGAACTGAACTGATGCATTAAACATACACCCTCACATTTACACATGCACACAATGACATTTCACTGGTTTAGTACAAATGAATTGTTCACATACAAGGATGCTGCTAAAAGGGACTTTTAAGTAAGATTATAAACAATTTGTTGGTATTCATTCCTAATTATAATAGATTGATTATTCTTTTGCATCTAACTTTATTATATTGCTTTCAAAACTCTTTTTTGTAAGAGAGACAAACATCAACTTCAGCCAAAGAGTTAAATAACAAATGCGGTAATAATTCCTATCTATTCACTAAAGGACTGAGATGATTGTGTATAGCATATATAGTCATTGTATATGTATATACATAGATATGTGTACAGACACATTCACTTATACACACATATACACACATATATATACATATAGCAAAGATTAGCAGTCAGCAAGACAAAATTTAGAGCCTGAGAAACAATATTTTCTTATTCCTTTACCTGTAAAGAAGGAAATTAAGTGTTAGAAAGATTAGATGATTTGCTTCAGTTCAGTTCAGTTCAGTCGCTCAGTCGTGTCCGACTCTTTGCGACCCCATGAATCGCAGCACGCCAGGCCTCCTGTCCATCACCAACTCCCGGAGTTCACTCACACTTGCGTCCATCGAGTAAGTCATGCCATCCAGCCATCTCATCCTCTGTCGTTCCGTTCTCCTCCTGCCCCCAATCCCTCCCAGCATCAGAGTCTTTTCCAATGAGTCAACTCTTCACATGAGGTGGCCAAAGTACTGGAGTTTCAGCTTCAGCATCATTCCTTCCAAAGAAATCCCAGGGTTGATCTCCTTCAAAATGGACTGGTTGGATCTCCTTGCAGTCCAAGGTATTCTCAAGAGTCTTCTTCAACACCACAGTTCAGAAGCATCAATTCTTCGGTGCTCAGCCTTCTTCACAGTCTAACTCTCACATCCATACATGACCACTGGAAAAAACATAGCCTTGGCTAGACGGACCTTAGTGGGTAAAGTAATGTCTCTGCTTTTGAATAGGCTATCTAGGTTGGTCATAACTTTGCTTCCAAGGAGTAAGCATCTTCTAATTTCATGGCTGCAGTCACCATCTGCAGTGATTTTGGGGTCCAAAAAAATAAAGTCTGATGCTGTTTCCACTGTTTCTCCATCTATTTCTCATGAAGTGATGGGACCAGATGCCATGATCTTCGTTTTCTGAATGTTGAGCTTTAAGGCAATTTATTCACTCTCCTCTTTCACTTTCATCAAGAGGCTTTTTAATTCCTCTTCACTTTCTACCATAAGGGTGGTTTCATCTGCATATCTGAGATTATTGATATTTCTCCTGGCAGTCTTGATTCCAGCTTGTGTTTCTTCCAG
>SJYV01045705.1:0-13125 GCA_006410875.1 Neotragus pygmaeus | reverse complement strand
TCAATCTTTCCCAGCATCAGAAATATTGACAAATAATCATCTATTCAATTTGAAACCAATTGTTCAGAAATCCAAAATTAGTGGATTTCATGCCACAGTATATGAGGTCTTAAATATATCCATTTTTATTTAAATACATTTTTTCCTTAGAAAGTATCAGCTTGAGAATTGATAAACCAGGTCACTCCTTAGAAAGTATCAGCTTGAGAACTGATAAACCACATCACTCCTTAGAAAGTATCAGCTTGAGAATTGATAAACCACGTCACTCTGAGAGTAAACGAAAATAACTGACAGCTGGTAACAGGTAAACGAGCCAACTGCTGTCTTAGGGGGATTAGGTGGCAGTCTTCCGTTCTGTCATAACACTGTCTCCTCACCTTCAGATAGATTACTCTCCTGCTCCATCACAAACAAATGCTGCAAGGTCAGCACCAGAAATGTTATGTCATCGTTAAGAGAGTATCACGTTTTCAGATCATCTTAAAAACAATCAGCTCAGCCTTGAAGAGTGAACTGGAGTGGAAACTGGACACATCAAATGAGGTGGGTCTTGTTAAATCCCTCCAAGAAGCAAGAAAATAGAAGATGTTGATACTGTAGCCAAGGCTTTCTGAGCCTCCAGTGAGGTGTTTTTCCTGTCCTGAAAGTTCCGTTCACATCTCCAGGGTTTTGCTGTACGGCACGTCAGAGAAATAACATTTCCTCTCAGACGTATGTTGTCTCCTGCTGTGGGCTCTGCCCACAGATACCCCAAAGTATCTGATCCCCATTTGGGATCAGAAATAAGTCGCTGTATCAACCATGAAGCCTAAGCCACTGGCAAGTACAGGAACTGTGTCTTCATCTTGAAGCATCTATTTCTTTGCTAGACTAACTCACAGGTTTTGTGAGGCAGATCCATTTTTGCATCAGCTCAGGGGACACTCATTTCATGGGACTTGCCTGACAGTCCAGTGGTTAAGGCTTCACCTTCCGATGCCAGGGGTGCGAGCTGCAACCCTGATTGGTGAACTAAGACCCCACATGCGTTGGGGCCAAAAATCCAAAACATAAAATAGAAGAAATATTGTAACAAATTCAGTCAAGACTTTACAAATAGTCTACATTTTTAAAAATGACATTTATTTCAAACAAAACAATTGTGCTTTCCCGAGAGAGTTTTGAATTTCTGATAAAAAGCCCAAATCCCTCCTTTTATGGTTAGGAGTCTCCCAAGTACTGAAAATGACCAGCGCCAGCATAGCACCACTAGTTGATCCCTCCAAGCCCCTCGCAGGGTATCTGTACACGGACTGCGCTTTTATTCTTAACTGGCTCCAAGGGGGCCCCTGATGTCATCGTGGACCTGCAGGTTTATACACTGACAAATCTAAATGAGCCCGCGAGCTGAGCCAGTGCAGTCTACTGGCATGTAGGCACTGCTAAAATCTCTAAACATTCTTCCAGGGCTTTAGAGGAATTCAGACCACCAGGGCTCCATCTATTAAAGACCGATAACACTCATTCTATCTGGACCTTCTCCAGCCCAGCACTTTGTTTTACCCCATCTCCAGTTGGTTTGACTTGGTACATGTCCTAGAAACAAGGGCCAGGTGTTCAGCACTGCCAAGCCAGAAGCCATTTCCATTTTGGATGGAATTAACAATTCCAATTTAATTCTACTTTCAATCTTTCAGAATCATTTGTAAACATAGCCTGATTTTTCAGGGAAGCTAGGTTACTTTCGCTCTAGTTCCTTGCTTTTTAGAGAAATTCAATATACGTTGATTGATTTTTTTTAATTCATCAATTCTTTCTACTAATGATAAGCAGATGACCAATTTCAAATATTACCAGAGAATATGCCAATTTTATTATACCAAGTAAAATATTATTGTGATGATTCAAGTGAAGGAGTCGATTATTACAAGGCACAGTTTCTTAAGACTCAAATTGTAACAAGCTAGACATATTCATGTCATAGCCTTGATGTCAATAAAGTCTCTCTATGTGTGTTTAGTAATTACATGCATAAATGGATCTTCCAACATTGTCTCCAAAATTTAAAGAAGGGAAAGATTAGGTTTCTTGTTAAATTACTTAGGCATTGTAATTTTTAATTCTAAAGCAGAACCTCAGTTTCTACTATCCCTAGGAATTTTTGAGTCTAAATTAAATAAAGTACCAAACCAACGTATTGACCATTTTTGCTCCAAGACTTGAAATCAATAAGCTCGCTAAATCCAATAGTTTCATTAATAGAAGTTTTCAGTCATTCACTCACAGAAATAAAGATGCATATTGGTATAATCTAGAGTAGCTTGAAAGATAATTAAATCAACACCATTTAGCTTCCTGAGGATTGCCTGAAAAAAGATGAAGGAAAGAAATAAAAAGTTGAAGACAAACTTCAAATTTATTTGTAGGAGTCTAGTGCACTCCAATGAAACATAATCAACAGTGATTCTCCAACAGTTTCTCTTCCTTTTTAGCCTCATAGTACTGCCTGTGGTTCAGGGGAAGATAGAATTAATTGAACATCTCTTCAATACATGCACAGATTTTATTTCTCACACAAGACACCACAGGCATAAATCCCAGAGGTAACATGCACCTTGATGTCTCTTTGAAGGGCACCCCCATTTACTACTTCAATCCAGGAATTCAAAAAGAAGGAAACCATGCTAAAATCAAAATTATCTCAGATCGATTTGTAGCATCGTAAAATTTTCCTGAATTCTCTGAATATTTGGGAAATAGTAAGAAAACAAATTGAAACAAAATTCTAAGAATTTTTTTAAATAAATCAAAACATTCCAGTTAAATTCAAGGCAAAACATCAATAGGCCTTTACTCACACTAGTGGCTTATGGCCAAGTATAGCATAGCATAGCATAGCATACTTTAAGTATCTGCGTACATGCTAAGTCACTTCAGTCATGTCCAACTCTATGTGACCCTATGGACTGTAGCCTGGCAAGTTCCTCTGTCCATGGGATTCTCCAGGCAAGAATACAGGAGTAGGTAGCCATTCCCTTCTCCAGGAGATCTTCCCTACCCAGGAATCAAACCCACATCTCTAAGTCTCTTGCACTGGAAGGTGGATTTTTACCACTGGGTTTCCCTGGTAGCTCAGCTGGTAAAGAATCTGCCTGCCATGCAGGAGACCCTGGTTCAATTCCTGGGCCAGGAAGATCCCTTGAAGAAAGGATAGGCTATGCACTCTAGTATTCATGGGCTTCCCTTGTAGCTCAGATGGTAAAGAATCCACCTGCAATGCAGGAGACTTAGGTTCGATCCCTGGGTTGAAAAGATCTCCTGGAGGAGAGCATGGCAACCCACTCTAGGATTCTTGCCCTGGAATCCCATGAACAGAGGAGCCGGTGGGGTCACAAAGAGTTGGACAGAGCTGAGCAACTAAGCACAGCACAGCACCACCTGGGAGCCTCGTAGTGTAAGTAGACCAGTTAAAAGGGACTGCATAGATCCAAAGGGAAAACCCGATCTTATACCGTGTATGTAGAAGATACCCATTTAAAATAAAAGATACATATAGATCAAAAGTAAGTGAATGAAGAAAGATAAAGCATGCTGAAACTAAAGTAAATAAAGCAGGTGTAGCTGTATTAATTCCACACAATGCAAACCTCAGAGCAAGAAAAGTTACTGAGATAAAGAGAGACATTTGTCATGATAAGGGGTCAGTTCTCCAAGATGACCTAACAATCCTTAATGTGTATACACACAGCATCAAAATATGGGAGGCAAAAACTGATATAACTGCAAGGAGAAATAGATGAAGCCTCTATTGTATGTGAAATATCAACACCTTCTAACAGAAATGGGCAGATCCAGTAGGTAGGAAATCAGTAGTTGATCTCAATAGCACCATCAATCAACTGGATACAGTTGATACCTATAGACCAATTCATCCAACAACTGCACAATACATTTTCAGCTCAAGGTCATGTGGAACATTCATTAACATAGACAATATTCTGGGTAACAAAACGTACCTTAAAAATATTAAAGGAACAGAAATCATACAATGGCTGCTCTCAGACCACATTAGAATTAAACTAGAAATCAATAAGAGAAAAATAGTTGGGAAACCCTAAAATACTTGAAGATTAAATAAGACAGATCCACATAACCCATGGGTCAAAGAAGAAGCTTCAAGAGACTTAAAACTTTTTTTTTTTAATAAATGAAAATGCAGCTTCTCAGAATTTGTGGGATACTGTAAAAGCAGAGCTTAGAGGGGGATATATGCTATAGAAAGGATGCATTAGAAAAGAATAAATACCTAAAATTAAAGCTTCCATCTCAGGCAGCTAGATCAATAAAACTGATTAGCCACTAGCCAGGATAGCTAAGAAAAGACATAAACTACCAGTGTCAGAAATGAAAGATAACCCACCAAAGCAGCTCACACTGAATGAACGAGATAGTCAAGAAATGTTATTAATGACTCTAAGCCCACCAATTTGATAACCTAGATGGAATGGACCAACTGCTTGAGACAAAATCTGCTAAAATCCACACAAAAAGAAACAGACTACTTGAATAAGCCTATTTCTATTTTTAAAATTGAAATACTAAGCCTATGTGGGTTCACTGATGTATTCTACCAAACATTTAAGGAAAAAAATCATTCCAATTCTCTACAATCTCTTGCAGGAGATAGAAGCAGAAGGAATGCTTCTTAACTCACTCATTCTGTAAGTTTGGAATTACCTTAATATAAAAATCAAATAAAGACATTACTGGGAAAGAAAACTATAGATCAGTATCTCTCATGAACATAGAAGCAAAATCTTCACAATATTAGCATGTCACATCCAACAAGTTGGTTGCCAAAGGGGAAAAGTGGCATTGGGTAAATGAGGAGGTTGGGATTAACACAGACACACTACTATATATAAAATACATAACCAACAAGTACCTACTGTATGGTGCAGGGAACTATACTCAATATTTTGTAACAACCTACAAGGGAAAAGAGTCTGAAAAAGAAGATAGAAACTGATTCACTTTGCTGTACTCCTGAAATTAACACAACATTGTAAGTCAGCTATAATTTAATTTAAAAATAAACTAAAAAAATTTTAAAAATTACACATCACAACCCAATGGGATTTATTCCAAGTAATACAAGGTTGGCTCAACATTTAAAAATCTGTTAATGTAATCAATGGGCTTCCCTGATGGCTCCACAGGTAAAGAATCTGCCTTGCAATGCAGAAGTCACAGGAGACAGAACTAAGTCCTTGGATCAGGAAGATCCCCTGGAGGACAAAATAGCAACCCACTCCAGTGTCTTCACATGAAGCATCCCATGGACAGAGGAGCCTGGTGGACTATAGTTCATGGGGTCACAAAGAATCAGACACGACTGAATGACTAAGGACGCATGCATGTACACAATGTAATCCATATCATCAACAAGTTAAAGAAGAAAAATCACAGATCATGTCTATAGATGCAGAAGATGTATTTGACAAAACTCAATACCCATTCATAAAAAAAAAAAAAAACTTAGTAAACTAGGAATATAGAGGAACGTCCTCAGACTGATAAAGAACATCTACAAAAAAAATGCTGTAGCTAGCGTTGTATATAATGGTGAGGAACTGGAAGATTTCCCACTAAGGGTACAACACTATGATGTCCCTTCTTACCACTGTTTTTCAACATCATACTGGAAATCCTAACTAAACCAAGAAGGCAACAACAGGAATTGAATTTTGGAGAGATTGAGAAGGAATAAATGAAATGGTCTTTGCTCAGAGATGATATGATGATGCATATAAAAATCCAAAAGAATCAACAACAAAAAATTTAGAACTAATGAGAAATTATAACAAAGTTATAGGATACTAGGTTGATACACAAAAGGATATGAAATGATGTACAAGTCATACGTCATTAGGGAATTTTGAGTTTAAAATAGCAATGAGATACCAATGCACAATAATTAGAATGAATGAAATCCAAAACACCAGCAACACCAAGTGCTGGTGAGGGTGAGGGGCAGCAAGAACTCTCATTCGCTGTTGGTGGGAATGCAAAGTAGTACAACCATTTTGGAAAACAGTCTGCCAGTTTCTTTAAAAAAACACACACATAACTTTTGAGGCCTAATAAAAGCCATAACTAAAATAGGCCTGAGCTAGCATCCCAGAAACAGCTGAGTCACTGCCCAGGCGGAGACGTGAGGACTCAGCCAAACAGCATACTCCCCGTAGCCTGATTTGAGTTTATCAGGACGTAAAAGACATCCCCCTGCAGCCAACAAATATTGGCCAATTAGTAAATACCAGGAAACCCCTGCTGCCAATCAGCCCTTGCCAACTCCCTGTCTTTGTTTTAAACCTATAAATACTGCTGTGAATCTGGGCTCGGGGCTCTCTTGCCTCACTCCACTGTGTTGGATGTGGCAGAGCACCCTAACCTGAGTTAGCAATAAACTCCCTTCTGGCCTTTGCATTGCCGTGGTGGATTTGTTCTCTCAGTCTATTTGGAGACTTGGGCTCGGAGCATAACACAACTAGACATTATCTTACCATATGAATCACAATTCTTGTATCTATCCAAAGAAGTTGAAAATTAGGATTATACAAAAACCTGAACAAGGATATTTATTGAAGCTTTATTCACAATTGCTGAAACTTGAAAGCAAGCAAAATGTCCTTCAGTAAGTAAATGCGTGGAGAAGGCAATGGCAACCCACTCCAGTACTCTCACCTGGAGAATCCCAGGGATGGGGTAGCCTGGTGGGCTGCCATCTGTGGGGTCACACAGAGTCGGACACGACTGAGGCAACTTAGCAGCAGCAGGTAAATGCATAAACTGTAGTACATCCAGACAATGGAATATCATTAAGCACTAGGCCATGAAAAGGCATGGAAGAAATTTAAATGCCTATTACTAAGTAAGAAAGGCTAACCTGAAAAGGATATATACTATATGTGATTTCAACTATACAAAATTCTAGAAAAGGCAAAGCTTGGAAGATGACAAAAACACAGTGGCTGTCAGGGGCTGGGAGGAGGTAAATGGGTGGAGAGGCAAAGCCTAGCGGACTTTTGGAGCATTGAAACCACTCGGCCTGATACAGTAATGGTGGACACACATCCTTATACATTTGTCCAGACCCACAAAATGGAAGTGAACCCAGTGTGAAGCATGGGCTGTGAATGGTGACGGTGTGCCAGCATCGGTTTACTGATTGCAACAAATGAACTGCTCCAGCGGAGGATGCTGGTGTGAGGAGGTTGAGCATGTGGGGGCAGGGATGCACAGGAATTCTCTGTACCCTGCACTCAGTCCTGCTGTGAATTTAAAGTGGTGCTAATACAGCCTATTTTAAAAACACACAAACATTGTGAACTTGAAACTGAAGTTTAGACTAATCAAAAACTTGTACACTGAAGAGCAAAACAGATAAATCCACAAGTTACATATAGTGTTATTGCATTATACGACCCTCTGGCAAACTAAAAGCATGGGCACAGAGAACAGAGGAGCAGCTGGAAGGGACTGTGCGTGGAGGAAGGGTTGACTACAAGGCCACTGAAGGGGAGTCTCTAGGGGATGTCCAAAATCTCTACCCTGGTGAGAGTTAAAATGGTCACACTGGTCAAAACTCACTGAACCCTGTACTAAAAGGGTGAATTTTACATATGCACATTATACCTTAATTTTTTTTTAATTTGGAAAAATAAAGAAGCATAAAAATGTGACAGAGAGGGCTTCCCTATGGCTCAGTGGTAAAGAATCCGCCTGCCAATGTGGGAGACGTGAATTTGACTCCTGACCCAGAAGGATCCCACAAGCTATAGGATGACTAAGCCAGGGTGCGCAGCCCCCGAGTCTGTGCTCCAGAGCCGGGAGCTGCGACTACGGGAGTCCGCGCCCCCCGGAGCCTGCACCCCACAGGAGACGCCGCTGCACCGAGAAGACTGCGCCTTGGAACTACAAATAAGTACTATTTTTAAAAATGGCAACGCAGAAAGTTCCTGGGGTTTGGGGAGCCATAGCTCTTGCCAGCAGAATGTGAACTGAGTATAGTTGTCGCTAACAATCAAGTCAGGAAAACCCGGAATGCGCGTTCTTCATCCTGTCTTTCCCTTCTGCGCCGCTCAGGGCGAGGCTGAGGGTGAGCTGCAAGATTTGAGGGGCCTCGGACTCTAAACTGTGGTGGTCTGACCAGGACCACTGGCCTCCGACTTTTATACGAGCAAGCAACAAACTCCTCTTGTGTTAAACCACTGGAAATGTTGGGTTCTGTACATTGGAAAAAAAGAAGCACAACCTAAAATCGAGAGTTATATTTTATGTGGCAGACACAAAACTGAGGGTTTAAGCCCAGGACTCGGCCTTTCAGATAGCACTGACGTGTGAAGTGTGGGTCGCTCAGTCCCGGCCGACTCGGCCACCCTACTGGCTGAGCCCACCAGGTCTCTCTGCCCATGGGATTTTCCAGGCAAGAGTACTGCAGTGGGTTGCCATTTTCCTCCAGGGGATCTTCCCCACCCAGGGACTGAACCTGCCACTCCTGCGTTTCAGGCGAATTTTTTACCATCTGAGCAACCACGGAAGCCCAGATGGCTGAGGGACTGACCTGAAGAGGCAGGAGAGGGGCCTCTTTTTCTTTTTTTTCAACAAAGACCAACTACTCAGAACACCGAAAGACTACCATTCAATAAAGAAAACCAGACTTCTCAAGTTAGTGGATTTAAGGGCTTCTCTGTGTATGGGAAGATGCAAGAGTCTGGGCCTACTGAAATCATTCCTTTGATATGAACCGTAGCCATTTAGGAGGAGCATCAGTTCCTTCCCATCCTGAGTTCCTTACAGGCAAACTCTTGAAGAGGCTTCCCTGACTGAGGGCTTAGCAGTGCAGACAGTTTGTCTCCACCCTGAGTTCCCCGTGAAATTAAAAGACCCTTGCTCTTTCAAAAGATTCTTTAGGCATAAAATTAAAAGACACTAGCTCCTTGGAAGAAAAGCTATGACCAACCTAGACAGCATATTCAAAAGCAGAGACATTACTTTACCAACAAGGTCCATCTAGTCAAGGCTATAGTTTTTCCAATGGTCATGTATCGATGTGAGAGTTGGACCATAAAGAAAGCTGAGCACCAAAGAATCGGTACTTTTGAACTGTGATGTTGGAGAAGACTCTTGAGAGTTCCTTGGACTGCAAGGAGATACAATGAGTCCATCCTAAAGGAGATCAGTCCTGACTATTCATTTGAAGGATTGATGCTGAAGTTGAAACTTCAATACTTTAGCCACCTGATGCGAATAACTGACTCATCTGAAAAGACCTCGTTGCTGGGAAAGATTGAAGGTGGGAGGAGAAGGGGACGACAGAGGATGAGATGGTTGGATGGCATCACTGACTCAATGGACATGAGTTTGGGTGGACTCCAGGAGTTGGTGATGGACAGGGAGGCCTGGCGTGCTGGGGCTCACAGGGTTGCAAAGAGTTGGACGTGACTGAGCAACTGAACTGAACTGATTTCATCTATATATGTATATTTATCTATGTCCATCTGTCAAATGATGGGTTCATACTGATAACTCCAATTCCAATTCAATGCCAAAGGTTTATTATCATCACTTTTTATAATTCACATTGAAAATTCTGGATTCATTTGTCTACAGTGTATTTACTTATTTGCTCAATACTAAAATTAAGAGTAGTATTAGAATAACCCAATCAAACTCGCTGAAAAAAGCAAGAAATTCCTAATAACTAGGGTTTAATGTTTGCTTATGCTTATTTTCTTATTCATCCCTCATAGTAATTTATATATCACTTGGTGTGACCCATATTGTTAAATTCATTCATTCAGTACATTTTGAAAAGAGTCAGAGGGTGTTGGAATTGAAAAGAGCAGTGTGTTTTAATTAATAAACAAGGGGTTAAAGCAAATTCTCACTCTGCCTCTTAACTGGTATTGTGAGCTGAGCAAGCTGTACAACTCCTAACCCTCAGCTCCTCACATATGAAGTGGAACAATAACAGTGTGTACTCTTGGCATTTACTACTTTCTAATAACATCTTCTCCAAACTGAGGTGTTGCATATAAACACTTAATACACTGTGGTGACATATAAAGATAAATAACATTAAGGATGGCAATAAATATTTATTCTCATCAGTACTTTTATTCTATTATAACTCAAGCATTTTGTCTCTTGAAAAATCTCCATGTAGTTTAACATGCAGTCTCTGTGAGATGAGCAGGGAGAAAGTACTCAGATCTATCATTTACAGATGTTCACTGAACCACTGCTAAAATAATCCCTTTTATGCTTTCAGACATATCAAATCTACTTGGTGCTTAAAACATCTTAATTTGTTCTGCATTAAAAATTCAACTTTAGACTTCAGTGCAAACATAACTCAGGAAGAAAAATCAATACTTACATGCTCAGTGTTAAGCAAAACCAGGTTTCATATCGCAAGGTAGATCAATTTAGTGCTAAGATCAGGAAATCCATGCCTATCAGCAATGCACTTTTAATTGATAATGGCCTCGGATGTTAATGACTCTCAGCGTTTCAAGTAAATATGCACCATTTTCCTGAGTAATTTCTTGACACATGTGACATGGCTAGCAGAATTGCATGTATTGGATTTGAGAAACATGATCCATAATTCATGAATAACATAATTTATTTAAAAAGAAACCATTATTATAAAAATATGTTCATGAGTCAGACAAAGGGATAATTATTCATGGGAAAGAATAAACATTTCCATTGATCACAGAATTTGTTGTGAAATCAAACTGACTTTTAATTTTTACACTCTNCATAATTTATTTAAAAAGAAACCATTATTATAGAAATATGTTCATGAGTCAGACAAAGGGATAATTATTCATGGGAAAGAATAAACATTTCCATTGATCACAGAATTTGTTGTGAAATCAAACTGACTTTTAATTTTTACACTCTTTTGTCTATTTCAGCCTTCAATTTGAACTAGTAGTCTAGTAACTTTATGAAGATTAGTAGACTCTGTGTTTAATTAACATGATTTTTGATCTTGCTAATAGTTGCTTCATATCACAGAAATATGCCAGATAATTTTAGTGCCTTTAATTTCTGGGAAAAGTACCTAAGAGCCTATTACAATAGGTGAACTAAGTAAAATAAAGATTGTGGCCTGAAAATAAATCTGTAGATGACATGATTTCTATTGATTATACGGGAGATACTTCAGCTGTAGCTCACATTTAAAGTGTAGTCCATCAGTCGTGTCTGACTCTTTTCGACCGCACAGACTGTAGCCCACCAGGCTCCTCTGTCCCTGGGATTTTCCAGGCAAGAATACTAGAGTGGGCTGCCATTTCCTTCTCCAGGGGATCTTCCAGACCCAGGGATCAAAATCGTGTCTCCTGCATTGCAGGCAGGTTCTTTACAGTCTGAGCCACTTTATCATAGCTCACATTATCAATTAATAATATTGGCATTCTGATTTATAAATCAATATCTTTCAGGAGTTTGACCCAAGTAGATCATTTTGCCTGTACTTGACCAATTCTGACTTAAGCAGGTAAAAAACAAAGTTATAACCTTCTAATACTTCTGTGGTGGTGGTGGTTTAGTTGCTAAATTGTGTGAGACTTGCATGACCTCAGGGACTGTGGCCCGCCCTCAGGCTCCTCTGTCCATGGGAATCTCCAGGCAAGAGTACTGGAGTGGGTTGCCATTTCTTCCTTCAAAGTATCTTCCCAACCCAGGGATGGAACCTGGGTATCCTGCATTGTGGCACTCTCTTGCATTCCAGGTAGATTCTTTACCATCTGAGCCACATCTGGACTGAAATGATAAACATTTAGATCCTCTGTTGGATTTGCTGCTACTGAGGTCCTGGTGGAGTTGCCCTCTCCATTGATGTGCAAGGTTTTAAGTAGCACGAATTCAAGAGAGTTTCTTTCAATAGAGGCACTCCTGACTCTTAAGCATATTTCAGGTTGTCCCTTGAAGGACTTTACTTATATCAATAAATGTGTTAGTTGCTCAGTCATGTTTGACTCTTGACCCCACGGACTGTAGCACACCAGGCTCCTCTGGCTGTGGAATTCTCCAGGCAAGATACTGGAATGGTTACCATTTCCTTCTCCAGGAGATCTTCCCAACCCAGGGATCGAACATGGATCTCCTACATTGCAAGCAGATTCTTTACCATCTGAGCCACCAGGGAAGCTATATCAGCAAGAACTAGATATTATAAATTTTACCTGGAATAAGAGATTCAGGTTTAATACATTTAAACAAATACTCTTGAGAAAATGACCTATTATTTTGTTTTTCCTTATCTCTTTCACTGATATCTGGGGTTTATCGTCCTTAATTTCATAAGCAATTCAGTCTTCTAAATATAAACACTGGCTTAGAAAAGGTCTTTGGAAAATGGTACAAAAATTTTAGGTTCAGTTAAATCGCTCAGTTGTGTCCAACTCTTTGTGACCCCATGGACTGCACACTCCAGGCCTTCCTGACCATCACCAACTCCCGGAGTTTACTCAGACTCATGTCCATTGAGTTGGTGATGCCACCCAACCATCTCATCCTCTGGTGTCCCCTCTCCAGCCTTCAATCTTTCCCAGCATCAGGGTCTTTTCAAATGGATCAGTTCTTCACATCAGGTGGCCAATTGGAGTTTCAATTTTAGTTTTATATGTTCATATCTTGTCTGAAGGACATTATAAAAACAGAAGTATATACATTTTTTAATTCCAAAATAGGAATTTTTGATGAAAATCTGTGTTGTCTGGGTGGAACTGCTTGGGAACTGGTATTTAAGCCTAATGAGGGTCAGTTCAATTCAGTTCAGCCGCCCAGTCGTGGTCAACTCTTTGTGACCCCATGAATCACAGCACACCAGGCCTCCCTGTTCATCACCATCTCCCAAAGTTCATTCAGACTCACGTCCATTGAGTCCATGATGCCATCAAGCTGTCTCATCCTCGGTCATCCCCTTCTCCTGCCCCCAATCCCTCCCAGCATCAGAGTCTTTTCCAGTGAGTCAACTCTTCACATGAGGTGGCCAAAGTACTGGAGTTTCAGCTTCAGCATCATTCCTTCCAAAGAAATCCCAGGACTGATCTCCTTCAG
>SJYV01045704.1:0-12610 GCA_006410875.1 Neotragus pygmaeus | reverse complement strand
ACTAAGTGGAACTAATGAGTCTTTGCCATAGCTGTGCCTCCAAACTATACGGATGGAAGTGCTGCTAGTGAGCATGAGGTTTCTAAGAACATAGGTCAGGAATTCCAGTTTGGGAGTACAGTGGGCTTCTTCCTTTAGTAGTACTAGCTCTTAGTGGACTAGATAAAGCTCTTCAGTGGCTTACTGATATGGCAATGATTCATTCACTTCTACTTTGGTCAGGACTACTCAGGAATGTGAATGGGCACATGGAAGACGAGTGCTTCCCCTAGTAGTACTAGCTTGGGAAACATTTCAGGAAACTACTTTGGCAAATCAAAGGTCGTTGTGGTATGGAAAGAAAAGTCAATTCAGGATGCCATCAGGTCTACCCCTGGTGCATCTCCACCGCACCTCAGTGGTAGAACTGGGAGGGACGAGTAAGGCATCTGCATCAGTAAGGGACAGACTGTTCTGCCAGGGAAGGGAAACTTTGGTGGAAGTCTGTCTATACCCCCATCTAGAGAAGAGAGGGATGCCTCAGAAGGAAAGAAGCAAAGGTGCTGGCTGCCACTTTTTTGTCACAGATGGGAGATACTCAGAGTTCCAGACTCACACCCTTGGATTGCGTAATGAAAAACTGGGATAAGTCTGACCCCCAGAGTTTAAAAAAGACATGCCTGGCTTTCTTTTGCAAATTTGCATGGCCACAATATCTGTTGTGGCAGACAACTGGCAAACAATGCTGGTTGAAGTGTCTCAATTACGATACTGTTTTACAATTAGATTGGTTCTGTAGAAGACAAATGAAATGAGTAGAGGTGTCATATGTGTTGCTCTTTATTTCTCTGCAAGATATGCCAGACTGATGTCCTAAGGGTGAAAATTTGGGTGTTAAACTTTCTGC
The DNA here is from genome assembly GCA_006410875.1 of Neotragus pygmaeus. Classification (NCBI taxonomy): domain Eukaryota; kingdom Metazoa; phylum Chordata; class Mammalia; order Artiodactyla; family Bovidae; genus Neotragus; species Neotragus pygmaeus. The sequence continues at coordinate 11,724 of SJYV01045704.1, read as the reverse complement.
TGCCTCCTGTTCTCTTACTTTGCCACTATATCTGGGGCTCCCAACTGAACAGTCTGAGAATTAGGGCACCCTTCCAGGAGGGGTTGCCTCAATCTCGGTAGAAATTCAAACAGTACCAACTGTGGTTGAGACTATTGACAGGATCCAAAAAATATATAGAAGGCTTTATGGGACTAACTCAGAGAAGGCAATGGCACCCCACTCCAGTACTCTTGCCTGGAAAATCCCATGGACAGAGGAACTTGGTGGGCTGCAGGCCATGGGGTCACCAAGAGTTGGACATGACCGAGCGACTTCACTTTCACTTTTCACTTTCATGCCTTGGAGAAGGAAATGACAACCCACTCCAGTGTTCTTGCCTGGAGAATTCCAGGGACTGTGGAGCCTGGTGAGCTGCCGTCTATGTGGTCACACAGAGTTGGACACGACTGAAGCGACTTAGCAGCAGCAGCAGCAGCATGGGACTAACTATTTTATGAGCTTTCTTGGAGAGGTGTAACATATGTCTTGGGACAGACGCTGACTCTTGACTCAAGAGCACAAGTTTTAGGGGAAGCTACTGCTTTTGGAGAAGGAAATGGCAACCCACTCCAGTAATCTTGCCTGGAGAATCCCATGGAGGGAGGAGCCTGGTAGGCTACAGTCCACGGGGTTGCAAAGAGTTGGACATGACTTAGCAACTTCACTTCACTTCACTTCACTGTATTTGGAGATGAATGGCTTGAACGTGAGACTAGGGGAAAGAGGGAACATGAAATAGTCCTCCTCCTTATGGAAAGCCAAGTGGTTCCCATAGCAGAGCCAGATTGGAATTATCACAAAGAGAAAGGGATATGGGAGTGGACCCACTTCATCAATTGCATTATTGAAGGGCTTAAGAGAGCTCGAACTAAGCCTCTAAAATATGTTAAATTGGCAGACATAGAACAAGAAGAGAAGGAAGCTCCTGGCAGATTCCTAGAGAGACTTTGGGAAGGCCTTCGAAAGTTCACTAATATTTTTCCTGAGCATGAAGAGGGAGAGATGATCTTAAAAGATAAACTTCTCACTCAGTCAGTTCCAGATATCCACTGTAAGTTACAAAAACAGGTGTTCAGATTGAATCAGTCTTTAGAAAAACTGTTGCAGATGGCTCAGACAGTGTATTATAGTAGAGAATATGAGGAGGAAAAACAATGGCAGAAAAGAAACAAATAAAAGGCCCAGGCTATAGTGATGGCTATGAAAACTGTTATAAATCAGCTTGAAGAGAAAAATGCCCAGAGGAACCCAGGTGAAAAGGGATGCTATTATTGTGGAAAGGGGAAGCATCTCAAGTGAAGTTGCTCTCAGGCATCTAAGCTGCCCCTGGCTCCCTGTCTGGTCGTGAAGGAACACACTGGAGTAGAGACTTCCCCCAGAGTTGTAGGCCCCAGGGGTCAGGCTCTCAGGACAATCAGGTCTGAAGATGCCCAGGAGTCCCCACACAAGCTCCCATCCTAATAATACCTGAGGAACCCTGAGTATTAATTAACTATGGGGGGGCGGGCAATCAGTCAATTTTCTTTTGGCTACTGGGTCAACTTTCTCTGTGCTCACTGAAGCCACTGGTCCACTTTCCTCCCAATCCACTACTGTAATGGGACCGTCAGGATGAGCCAAACACTATTATTTTAATTATCCTTTAAGCTGCAACTGGGACTCTGTGGTGTTTTCTCACGGGTTTCTGATCGCACTGGATTCTCCCTCACCCCTTCTGGGGAGGGATACAATGAGTAAGGTCTAGGCCTCTGTTTTCATAAATATGGAGCCTGCTCTTTCTCTCCCACTAACTGAACAAAATGTAAATCCTAAAGTGTCAGCTGATGGAAAAACTTTCACTATAATCTATCAACCCCAATTCTGTTGTTCACTTCTCCTACTGCCTTCAATCTTTCCCAGAATCCAGGTCTTTTCCAGTGAATCAGCTGTTCACATCAAGTGGCCAAAGTATTAGAGATTCAGCTTCAGCATTAGTCATTTTAATGAATATTCAGAGTTGATTTCCTTTAAGATTGACTGGTTTGATCTCTTTTCTCTCCAAGGGACTCTCAAGAGTCTTCTCCAGCATCACAATTTGAAAGCATCCATTCTTCGACTCTCAGTTTTCTTTGTGGTCCAACTCTGACATCCATACATGATGACTGGAAAAACCATAGCTTTGATTATATGGAAATTTTTTGGCAAAGTAATATCTCTGCTTTTTAATACTCTGTCTAGTTTTGTGATATATTTTCTTCCAAGGAGCAAGTGTCCTGTAATTTTGTGCCTGTATTCATGGTCCACAGTGATTTTTGAGTCCAAGAAAATAAAATCTGCCACTACTTTCATTTCCCCCCCTCTCTATTTGCCATTAAGTTATGGGGGTGAATGCCATGATCTTCATTTTTAGAATGTTAAGTTTTAAGCCAGCATTTCCACTCTTCTCTTTCACCTTCATCAAATAACTATTTAGTTTCTCTTCACTTTCTGCCATTTCCACTCCTCTCTTTCACCTTCATCAAAAGACTATTTAATTTATCTTCACTTTCTGCCATTAGGGTGTTTTCATCTGCATATCAGAGGTTGTTGATATTTCTGCCATCAATCTTAATTCCAGCTTGTGATTCACCCAGACCAGCATTTCACATGATGTACTGTGCATAGAAGCCAAATAATTAGGCTGACAGTATACAGTCTTGATGAACTCTTTTCCTGTTTTGAACCTGCTTGTTTTCCATGTCCAGATGTAACTGTTTCTTCTTGACTTGCATGCAGGTTTCTCAGGAGGCAAGTATAGTGGTCTGGTATTCCCAATTCTTTTAGAATTGTCCACAGTTTGTTGTGATCCACATAGTCAAAAGCTTTAGTATACTCAATGAAGCAGATGTAGATGTTTTTCTTGAATTCCCTTGCCTTTTCTATGATCCAACAGATGTTGGCAAATTGATCTCTGGTTCCTATCCCCTTTCTAAATCCAGCTTGTACATCTGGAAGTTCTTGGTTCAGGTACTGTTGAGTCATGGCTTGAATGATTTTGAGCATTACTTAGATAGCATGTGAAATGAATGCAATTGTGTGGTATTTTGAACATTATTTGACATTGCCTTTTTTTATGATTGGAATGAAAACTGACTTTTTCTAGTCCTGTGGCCATTGCTGAGTTTTTGAAATATGCTAGCATATTGAGTGTAGCTCCCAAATAAAGGCAATGCCAAAGAATGCTCAAAATACCACACAATTGCACTCATCTCACACATTAGTAAAGTAATGCTGAAAATTCTACAAGGCTGGCTTCAACAATATGTGAACCATGAACTTCCAGATGTTCAAGCTGGCTTTAGAAAAGGCAGAGGAACAAGGGATCAAATTGCCAACATCTGTTGGATCATCGAGGAATCAAGAGTTCCAGAAAAACATATTTCTACTTTATTGACTATGCCAAAGCCTTTGACTGTATGGATCACAACAAACTCTGGAAAATTCTTAAAGAGATGGGAATATCAGATCACCTGACCTGCCTCTTGAGAAATCTGTATGTAGGTCAGGAAGTAGCATTTAGAACTGGACATGGAACAACAGACTGGTCCCAAATCGAGAAAGGAATATATCAAGGCTGTATATTGTCACCCTGCTTATTTAACTTATATGAAGTGTACATCATGAGAAAAGCTTGGCTGGATGAAGCACAAGCTAGAATCAAGATTTTCAGGAGTAAATATCAATAACCTCAGATATGCAGATGACACCTCCCTTCTGACAGAAAGCGAAGGAGAACTAAAGCGCCTCTTGATGAAAGTGAAAGAGGAGAGTGAAGAAGTGGGCTTAAAGCTCAACATTCAGAAAACTAAGATCACAGGAATCTGGTCCCATTACTTCATGGCAAATAGATGGGGAAACAGTGTCTGATTTTACTTTTCTGGGCTCCAAAATCACTGCAGATGGTGACCGCAGCCATGAAATTAAGAGATGCTTGCTCCTTGGGAGAATGACCAAGCTAGACAGCATATTAAAAAGCAGAGACATTGCTTTGCCAACAAAGGTCCGTCTAGTCAAAGTTATTGTTTTTCCAGTATCATGTATGGATGTGAGAGTTGGACTATAAAGAAACCTGAGCACTGAAGATTTGATGGTTTTGAACTGTGGTGTTGGAGAACACTCTTGAGAATCCCTCAGACTGCAAGGAGATCCAACCGGTGTATCTTAAAGGAAATCAGTCCCTAATATTCACTGGAAGTACTGATGCTGAAGCTGAACTGCAATACTTGGGCCACTTGATGCGAAGAGCTGACTCATTTGAAAAGACCCTGATGCTGGTAAAGATTGAAGATGGGAGGAGAAGAGACTACAGAGAATGAAATGCTTGGATGGCAATACCAACTCAATGGACATGAGTTTGAGTCAACTCTGGGAGTTGGTGATGGACAGACAGGGAGGCCTGGCATGCTGCGATCCATGGGGTCGCAAAGAGTCTAACATGACTGAGCAACTGAACTGAGCTGAGCTGAACTGAACTTGAGTGTAGCACTTTAACAGCATCACATTTCAGGGATTCATAGTTTACATAATTTTAATTCTTATTACTTCTATTGTCTGTGCTCTAGTTGGTGAAATTTGTTCAGAATCTTGTGCAGACTTCCTGGTAGGAGAGACTGGTTTCTGCTCTCTGGTGGATGGAGCTGGTTCTTGTTCATTTAATGGGAAGGGCCATGTCAAATATTGTGTTTTGGTGTGTCTGTGAGCTTAGTAAAACTTTAGGAAGCCTGTCTGTTGATAGGTGAGTCTGTTTTTCTGTCTTGGTGATCATTTGGCTGGAAATACTCTGGCATTGGAGTCTGCAAACTGTTGGTTTGGACTGAGTCTTAGTGCTGATATGGCAGCCTCTACAAGAGCTTGCATCCATTAATATTCCCTGGGGCTTGGAATTCCCTGGTGGGACAGTAGCAAAGACTCAGCACTCCTACCATGGGGGTTCAGATTCTACCCCTGGTTGGCGAACCAAGACTGTGTTGTGCAACAAAAAAGAAGGGAAAACAACAACAACAACAACAAGAGAACACACAAGAAAACCCCAAACCAAATTATCATATGAAACAAACAATAAAAAGCAAAGAAAACAAATGAACAGAGCAAATCAAACAAATAAATAAAAAGAAGATAAAATAAAAAATAAGTGAAAAAATAATAATAATTCCCTGAGGCTTCTGCTACCTGTGTCTTTGCCCCCACATTTTGCTACAACCAGGAGACCTTCCAAAACCACTAGGTACATCTTGCCCAAGCTCTTAGAAAGTAGTACTTTGTGTCAGGTTCAAGGACATATTAGAACTTGTGTGTGTCCTCCAGGAATGGATTTTCTATTTCCCCTTACCCTGTGGAGCTTTTGCACTAAAACTCTGCTGGCCTTCAAGCCTAAATACTCTGGGGATTCTTCCTCTCAATGCTAGATCCTTGGTTGTCCTGTAGGGGTATTTTAATGTCAGAACATACCTGTGTATACTGCTTGATTTTATATATTTATTTATTTTTTAGTTCAATGGCTGTCTCAATATGCATGTCTGCCATCTCTTTCCTCAGTATATTCTGGCTGTTAACGCCTTGATACGGAGTTTGACTAATGTTGTGGTGACCAGAGGCTACCCTGGATATTCAGTGGGGTCTCCACTTTAATCTGTGGTTGTCACAGCCTTGTTAGGGGCAGGGTCTACTCTCTAGTTGATGGAATAGAGGCCCCTAGATGAGTTTATTACCTGTGTTTCTGATCTGCAGTGCAAGCAATGTGGGATTGGAGCATTTCCACTGAAAGTGAGGCCACTCAGTATTCGTTTCTTGAAGCTGTTCCCTTGTGAGCATGCTCTGTTGTGTCACCTTTAAGTCACTGTGAAAGCTCAAAAACTGCCCTATTTTTGCACTGCTCTTGGCCCCACTTTCACCATGGATATATCAGCAATTGGCTCTGATGTTTCTCAGGAATTGTTTTCAACAGCTCAGCAGAGTACATCCACTAAATCAGGTATCAGGATTGTGGTAATCATGGATCTGGACCTGCTGTGGGCACTATGGGAGAAGCTCAGGCTCTAGTCTGGTCCCATCCCCACATATGTGTCTTAAAATCTACAGCTGCTAAAGCAAGACCTGTCTTGACTGTGAGAACACTCATCCATTCAAATGTTCTGTAAGTGAAACTTTTACAAAGTTTGTTACAGGGGTGTCAGTTTGTGACTTGTGCATCTGTGAGAAAAGATTTTAGCATTTCTTCCTTAGTTGTATAACCCCTGAGGCTTAGCTGTAGTTTCAGCCTCGCCTATGCATGTGGATCACTCACAGGGGTCTGCTATTGAGGCTTCCCCAGAACACGAGTCCACCCTGGTGAAAAGTTAGTGTTTAGGCGGTAGCGGGCAGGGTTGCAGGAGCTCCAGTGGCGATGAGGGGTGCAGGGTAGCTGGTGGCTGCAGGCATGAGTGAGTTGGCCCCGGTGGCAAATGGTCATATATAGGGGCTACCTATGTGAAAGACACAGCCCTGGTGAGGGCCTAGATATTGTCCAGCCATGAGCATGAGACAGCTAGCTTTATATGGTTTTAGAAACTATATGCAAGATAGCAAAAGAGACACATATGTAAAGAGTAGACTTTTGGACTATGTGGGAGAAGGTGAGAATGGGATGACTTGAGAGAATAGCAAATTGAAACATGTATCATATGTAAAACCATATAAAGGCAATTTAAGTCTTGTAACAGAGCTGGGAAGCTTTAACTCCTTTTTTTGTTGTTGTTGATGTTCTTTTAAAGAATTTGTATATGATAGGAATTAACTGCTTCTTAAATATTTGTAGAAATTGCTTCTCACTGACTGGAATTAGAATACTGCAAGTGGTGGTGCTTGTCATGGAAGTAGGGGAGGGATTTGACTACCATTTCAATTTCTTTAATATTATTGATCTAAATATTTTATTTTTCTTCAATTGTAGCATGTTTCTAAAAATACATCCATTTTATCATGGATAGAGTTATTAGCACACTATCATAAATAACTTTTGTTTTCTCATTCTCTGTTATTTTCAAGTTATTCTCCTTTTTCTTTGCAATTTTTTTACTTGCATTTTCTCTTTTTTCCTGATCAGTCTTGTTAAAGGAATGAGATTTAAAATATGTGCACTAAGTTACTTTACTTATATCTGACTCTTTATGACCCTGTGGACTGTAGCCTTCCCGGCCTCTCTGTCTAAGGGATTCTCCAGGCAAGGATACTAAATTGGGTTTCCATGCCCTCTTTCAGGGGATCTTCCTGATCAAAGAATCAAATATGCATCTTTTATGTCTCCTACACAAGGGTTTGCTACCACTAGTGCCACCTGGGAAGTTCCAGTGATTTTTAAAATGTTTTATCACCACATCAAGGTTTGATGTTGCTAATTTTCTTTATTTTTAAATGGTGTTGTTCTCCATTTCATTTCTTTATATTCATATGTCTATTACCTTTAGTGTTTGCTGGATTTTCTCCATTACTTTGAAAGGCAGCTTCTTTGTTGAATGATTAAATCATTTAAGGTAGTTTTATTTTTTTCTCTATGATAACTTTTTTATATAATTTATTTTCTATTTTTAGTTGTGCTGGGTTTTTGTTGCTGCATGAGGGCTTTCTCTAGTTGTGATGAGTGGGGGTTACTCTTTGTTGCAGTACAGGGGTTTCTCATTGTGTTGGTGTCTCTTCTTGCAGAGCATAGGCTCTAGGTGCAGAGACTTCAGTAGTTGTAGCTGTAAGGTCAGACCCCAGGGGCCATGATGGTCCACCCCTTCCCTCCCCTGCCAGTGGGGGAAGTCCCTAAGGAAGGAGCCTCCCAGATTCCGGGGACAAGTGACAGCACAGTCCGCCAGCTAAAGCCACCCCACCCCAGCCACGTAGAAGGACCTATCAGCCCGTGACACCTAGGCCCTATGACCTATCCAAACCCCCACCCATTAACCTGACCATCCTTCACAACAAACTTATATAAGCTGCTTCTAGCATGGCCCAGGTGTGGACTTCCTCGACCTGCCTCGTTTGGGTCCAGGAATCCCAACGGGTAGTGCTTCATCATTAAAAAACTTGTTAGACGGTTGTTTTTTTTTTTGATGTCTTGGTCGTCTTTTACCTAACATTTGGCGCCCAACGTGGGGCCTGAGGCGAGGGCTCATCCCACTACAAGTGGGATTTGTGGCCCCCTTGGGTCTGGCCTGCACCGGACCAGGTCACCCCGTCACCCTTCCTGGACCATTCAACCATCTGGCAGGACATGGGATAAGTTCCATTGGTCAGGCTCTGGGGGTTTTTGCTCCCATTTTTGTTATGCCTAGGATGTCCTGGTTCCAGTAAATCGCGGCCGCGTCTGTACCCCTCCTCCCCAAGCCAGGCTTGCTTCCTTGCCACCTGACAATTTGGAGACGTCCATCTTGGCTGAGTGGCCTTCTCCTCAGTGGGTTGATGGCCCGTTCAGGGACGCCTGACTGGACTACTCCCAGCCCCACTAACGATTGGTCCAGGACCTTCGTTCCATATTCACCATGGGGGCAGCTGCCTCCAAGCCCAACCGGCCCTGGTCTACACCACTAGAATGTTTACTTGCCAACCTCAAAATTCTACATATCTCCAGAGAAATCCGTTCCAAATGCTTAACCTTCCTTTGTTCTGAAGCATGACCCCAATATTCTTTAGATAAAGGCTCACAATGGCCACCAACCAAAACTTTCGATTTTGACATCCTCCGTGACTTAGATAATTACTGCCGGAGGACGGGAAAATGGTCTGAGGTACCCTATGTACAGGCTTTCTGGCTGTTGCTCTCCAGTCCCACCCTATGTACCTGCTGTTCCCCTTCTGAAATTCTCCTAACCATGGCTCTCTCTAGCCCTACATCACCAGGGAGGCCATCAGTGGCCCAACCAGAGACCACTGAGGCAGAAACTTCTGCCCTCACAGTGCCTCCAGAAGATCTAGTGACCCCCCACCCTACACTCCAGTCCCTGCTACTTCACCAACCTCCACTCTGTCGCCCTCACCCACTCCCTCCATGTCCTCACCTCCCCCATCATCCTCAAAGCCTAACCCTCCTGTAACTAGCCCATCTCTATATCCACCCTCTCCTTCATGCCTTGCATCACCAACCTCCCCCATACCAACCTCCCCTCTATCGCCCTCACCCACTCCCTCCATATCCAACTCTCCTGTGACTATGCCTCCCGCCGCTCCCTTGACTCCGTCCTTGGCTCCATCTCTCTATCCACCTCTTCCTCCCTCATCGCCTCCTCCCCCACCACTCTCACAGCCCAACTCTCCTGTGACTGTGCCTCCCACCACTCCCTTGTCTCCGTCTCTCCATCCACCCCTTCCCCCCTTATCATCTCCTTCCCAACTGTTCTCACAGCCCAACTCTTCTGTGACTATGCCTCTTGCCACTCCCATGGGTCCACCTCAATATCCACCCCTTCCTCCATGCCCTCCCCCTTTCTGACTCACCAGTCAGCTCACACACAAGATCCCAAGCCACTCCCAATCTGCTGCCAGCTTTCCTGCTTCCTCTCCACCAGGTAGCCAGCCCGGAAGGTCTCACCCATGTCCACGTACCCTTTTCACTCCAAGACCTTGCACATATCGAACAGCAGCTAGGCTCCTACTCGGCCAACCCTTCCAATTACATCAAAAACTTCACCCAACTATCTCAATCTTACGCCCTCACCTGGCAAGACATATTTGTCATCCTGGGGTCCACTACTACCCCAGAAGAAAAAAAAAAGGCCTTTTGGGCTGCAACAAGGGTGATAACAAACAGGAGACATCTAGCCAACCCAGCTGACCCTGCCCGACCACCTGGAGTGGCTGCTATTCCAGATGTAGACCCAGACTGGGACTATCAAGAGGGACAAAGAGGAAAGGCCAACATTCGATACATGATAGAATGCCTATTAGAGGGAATGGAGACCGCCTCCCTTAAGGTAGTGAACCTACTTAAGCTAGATGAACTGACCCAAAGCCCTAATGAAAACCCAGCAGCCTTTCTTAACAGGCTGACAGAGGCTCTCACCACCTATACTTGGATTGCCCCAGATTCTCTGGTGGGGGTTACTATCCTAGCCAACCGTTTTATATCCCAATCAGCTTCAGACATCAGAAAAAAACTCTCCAAGGCTGAGGATGGGCCTCAGATCCCATTCTGAGACCTGGTAAAAATGACCTTTAAGGTTTACAATGCCCAAGAGGAAACCGCCAAAGCTAGCCAAAAGGCAAGGCTTAAACAAAAAGCCAAACTCCAGGCCGACCTCCTTGAAAAACACACCCAGGCACTGGTGGCAGCCCTGCAGCCAGCCATGGGACAAAAGATGGGTCCCCAGAAGCCACCACCGGGAGCCTGCTTCAAATGCGGTCATGAGGGCCACTTGGCCCGCCAATGCCCAAACCCCCGGCCCCCGACAAAGCCGTACCCTCGTTGCAAACAACCGGGACATTGTGCGAGTGATTGTCCCCAGGCGACTCAGACCCCGACCTTACTGGGCCGAGGTCTGGGCCCCCAAAAGGACATTTCCTCCCCACACCCCGCCTTGGAACTTCTCTCCTTTGATGAAGATTGACAACGCCCAGACTCAGGGACCCCCATAACCCAAGCCGAGCCCAGGGTAATGCTTCAAGTGGTGGGTAAGTCTATCAATTTCTTGATAGATACAGGGGCTACTTATTCANCCTTGGAACTTCTCTCCTTTGATGAAGATTGACGGTGCCCAGACTCGGGGATCCCCATAACCCAAGCTGAGTCCAGGGTAATGCTTCAAGTGGCGGGTAAGTCTATCAATTTCTTGATAGATATGGGGGCTACTTATTCGGTCCTTCCCTCCTTCAGGGGCACCTTGCATCCTTCCCAGGTCTCGGTGGTGGGTATAGATGGCACATCTTCACGACCCTTGCAGACTGGGCCACAGCCCTGTCAGCTTGATCACTTCTTATTCACTCACTCTTTTCTGATAATCCCTTCATGCCCCACTCCCCTGCTAGGGCGAGACATTTTAGCTAAACTCAGCTAAATTAAATAAATTCACTTACCTTTTCCACTTTCCCAATCTCTCACCTTGCCCCTACTCCTCCTCTGCTCCCCTGAGGCTCCAATTGTCGACCCTACCATTTGGGACACTGAAATCCCTCTGGTAGCAACCTATCACACCCCCATCCTGATTAACTATGTGATCCTTCCCACTTCCCAAGCCGCCCTCAATTCCCCATCTCTCAGACTCACCTATGCGCTCTTAAGCCAATCATAGACCGCCTCTCAGGCCAGGGCCTCCTGGTCCCCATGGCCTCGCCCTGCAATACCCCCATTCTCCTGGTACGGAAAGCTTCTGGAGGCTACTGACTGATCCAGGACCTTCGACTGATAAACGAGGCCATAATCCCTGCCCATCCGATTGTCCCCAATCCTTATACCTTGCTTTCTGACATCCCTAGCAGTATGACTCACTTTACTGTGATAGACCTCAAAGATGCCTTTTGCACTATTCCCTTACACCCAGACTGCCAGTTCCTCTTTGCTTTCACATGGACCGACCCAAAAACCCGACAGTCCTCCCAGCTAACGTGGACAGTCCTCCCCCAAGGGTTTAGAGACAGCCCCCATTTTTCTGGCCAGGCTCTGGTCTGGGATCTGGCTACATGCCCTCTGGCCCCTAGTGTCCTCTTACAGTATGTGGATGACCTTCTGCTCTG
>SJYV01045701.1:0-14155 GCA_006410875.1 Neotragus pygmaeus | reverse complement strand
GGTGAGAAATAAGGAATCCTTGTTTCAAGCCACTACATTCTGGAGAGGTTTGTTACATGCAGTGGATAACTGATACAGGCTATGAACCTAGTTCTATCTCTTTCTTTCTTTCTAGCTTTTGGTCATACCATGAAAGACCTTAATTCTCTGACCAGGGATTGAAACTGTGCCACCCTGCAGTGAAAGCTCGGAGTCTTAACCCCTGGGCCGTCAGGGAAATCCCCATGTCCACCTCTTAATGGAGAGAAACTGGACAGCTCCCCTCTACTGGGCTGCTGTGTTTTGTTCACGTGTTTGGACTTCGTGAGAACAAACAGTGAACCAGGATGCTCCGTTCTAAACCATTCTCAAAAGGAGAATAATGGCTGAGGAAGGGGACCAGAACTTTGTCCCTAAATCCCAGAAGCCTCTGTCTCTGTTCTATGATGGAGAGAGAGAGAGAGAGCGGTGCCAAACAGAGGATGCCTGAGGGGCTTCCCTGGTGGTCCAGTGGCTAAGACTCTGGGCTCCCAATGCAGGGGGCCTAGGTTCGATCCCTGGCTGGGCAACTAATTGCAACAAAGATCAAAGATCCTGAGTGCCACAACTATGATCCAGCATAGCCAAATAAACTTTTAAAAACATATATTAAAAAAAGAAAGAGGATGTCTGACCTTCACCCCTCCAGCCCTGCTCCTCTCTATCTGTTCATCTCAGGAAATAGAGTCAGCACTCTTGCTTAAACTTGACACTTGTATAGCAATCTTTTTCTTGTTTTTTCTTTTTAACTTTGCATTAATTATGTAAAATGTCAAGCACCACAAAAGTAGAGAGATTGGTGCAACAGAGTCCTTTGTCTCCAGTGCCCAGCATCACAGCCATCACTTATTTCACCCACATACCCCCACTTCAGAAAACTAAGATCATGACATCCGGTTCTATCACTCCATGGCAAATAGATGGGGAAACAGTGGAAACAGTGGCTGACTTTCTTTTTCTGGGCTCCAAAATCACTGAAGATGGTGACTGGAGCCATGAAATTAAAAGACGCTTGCTCCTTGGAAGGAAAGTTATGACCAACCTAGACAGCATATTAAAAAGCAGAGAGATTACGTTGCCAACAAAGGTCTGTCTAGTCAAGGCTATGGTTTTTCCAGTGGTCATGTGTGGATGTGAGAGCTGGACTATAAAGAAAGCGGAGCGCTGAAGAATTGATGCTTTTTAACTGTGGTGTTGGAGAAGACTCTTGAGAGTCCTTTGGACTGCAAGGAGATCCGACCAGTCCATCCTAAAGGAGATAAGTCCTGAGTGTTCATTGGAAGGACTGATGCTAAAGCTGAAACTCCAATACTTTGGCCACCTGATGAAAAGTGCTAACTCATTTGAAAAGACCTTGTTGCTGGGAAAGATTGAGGGCAGGAGGAGAAGGGGATGATGGAGGATGAGATGGTTGGATGGCATCACTGACTCGATGGACATGGGTTTGGGTGGACTCCAGGAGTTGGTGATGGACAGGGAGGCCTGGTGTGCTGCAGTTCATGGGTTCGCAAGGAGTCGGACACGACTGAGCGACTGAACTGAACTGAACCCTCTCCCCATCTCTCCCCCCTCCAATTGGAGTATTTTGAAGATCCGGAAGTTGTATTAATAGCCTTTGATCCATGAACACCTCCCTCACCCCTGACATGAAATCTACATCCAGGATCCTGCCTACAACACATCTCTCTAAACGGCCCTCAGGCCTCTCCCAGCCACCACCCTGCTCCAGGCCCCCCCAGGCATCCTCCTCCAGCATCAGTCTTGGACTCAACAGGCCTCCCCTTCCTCGCATGTCCTCCAGCCCGTGCAGAATCGCCTTAAAATCTAAACCCGATCACACCTCCACCATACTCACGATATCAGGGCTAGGACTTCCCTGGCAGTCCTGATAGTGAAGACTCTGCATTTTCAGTGTGAGGGGCACGGGTTCAATCCTTGGACAGGGAACTAAGATCCCATGTGTCGTGCAAAAATAAATAATTAAATAAATTTTATTTATTTAAATAAAAAATAAATTTTAAATAAATAAAAGATATTTTAGATTTTCATATTTTACACACACACACACACACACACACACACAACACACGCACCAGTGCCTCAAGGAAAACCCAGACTCCTGCCCTGGCCCTCAGACCCCAATTCCCCCAGTCATCGAGGCCCGCGCCTGACCCTACAACCAGCCAGGCTCCTTCCCTCCTCCAGGTCCCTGTTCTAGCTCCTGGAGTCCTCCTCCTCCCCAGCTCTCCCCCTGACCCCCAACCGCTCATTCTGAACACATTCACTCTCCTCCCTCAGCTCCCTCTGCAGTTCCTTTCTGCTGCTCAGCAGAGGTGGCAATTATTTTTATTTATGTACGCATGAGGTTATGATTTGTTTCTTCTATTAGAACTAAAGTTATGGAAGACAAATGGTCACAGGTGTAGACCTCTCAATCTGATGGAGCTCTAATTTTGCCAGTGGCCCTCAGCAAGTTACTTATCCTGTCTCAGCTGCAGAACAGTAGATAATAATAGAATCTGCTGACTTCCAAGGCTTATCACCAGAATTAAATAAGATAATATGCCACCAACACTGGCTTCCCTAGTGGTTTAGCGGTAAAGAATATGCCTTCTAGTGCAGGAGATATGGGTTCAATCCCTGGGTAGGGAAGAGCCCCTGGAGAAAGAAATGATAACCCACTCGAGTATTGTTGCCTGAGAAATCCCGTGGACAGAGGAACCTGTCAAGCTACAGTCCACGGGGTCGCAAAAGAGTTGGACATGACTTAGTGACTAAACAGCAACAACAAAAACACCAACACAACATTGTAAATCAACTTACTTCAATAGGTTCAGTTCAGTCGCTCAGTCATGTCCGACTCTTTGCAACCCCATGAATCGCAGCACACCAGGCCTCCCTGTTCATCACCATCTCTCGGAGTTCACTCAGACTCACGTCCATCGAGTCCGTAAAGCCATCCAGCCATCTCATCCTCGGTCGTCCCCTTCTCCTCCTGCCTCCAATCCCTCCCAGCATCAGAGTCTTTTCCAGTGAGTCAACTCTTCACATGAGGTGGCCAAAGTACTGGAGTTTCAGCTTTAGCATCATTCCTTCCAAAGAAATCCCAGGGTTGATCTCCTTCAGAATGGACTGGTTGGATCTCCTTGCAGTCCAAGGGACTCTCAAGAGTCTTCTCCAACACCACAGTTCAAAAGCATCAATTCTTTGGCGCTCAGCCTTCTTCACAGTCCAACTCTCACATCCATACATGACCACAGGAAAAACCATAGCCTTGACTAGATGGANAGTCTTTTCCAGTGAGTCAACTCTTCACATGAGGTGGCCAAAGTACTGGAGTTTCAGCTTTAGCATCATTCCTTCCAAAGAAATCCCAGGGTTGATCTCCTTCAGAATGGACTGGTTGGATCTCCTTGCAGTCCAAGAGACTCTCAAGAGTCTTCTCCAACACCACATTTCAAAAGCGTCAATTCTTCGGTGCTCAGCCTTCTTCACAGTCCAATTCTCACATCCATACATGACCACAGGAAAAACCATAACCTTGACTAGACGGAACTTAGTTAGCAAAGTCATGTCTCTGCTTTTGAATATACTATCTAGGTTGGTCATAACTTTTCTTCCAAGGAGTAAGCATCTTTTAATAAATAAATAAATACAATCACTGCGATACTAAAAAAAAGAAAACACAATATGTCTCCATCTTAGAAAAGGGTTTGTGACATAATAAATGCTCAATAAATTTAGCTGTCATCATCATTCATACTGTTTTTATTCATTATAAATAGGCACTTCATATTACACACACACACACAATCACATACACCAGCAGCCAGCACAGTGCCTAACACATAGTTGATGTCTGGTTAATATGTATTAAATGAATGATCCTTCAGCTGTTACCTACACGTCCAGGGTGACTGAGGTCCCAAAGTCCCAAGGATGGGCTGGTGGCTCATTTCACGTCATCCTGTGGCTCAAAGCTGCCAAAGGAGCTTTGCCTCGCCCAGCCTCCCCAGAAGTGGAGCTTTATCTTCCTTGGCCAACCGCCCCGAGAAGGGCACCCAGGGAAGTGTAGGCTGCCTTCCTGATCCAGAACAAACCCATGAGGGTTTGTGCCTCCTCTGTGGGTCCAGACTCAGGACGACTGGACCCCCAGAACCTCCCCCAGGTGGCAGGCTGCTGCAGTTTCTGTGCCCGCCATCTGTCCTCACACCCACTGCGCTCCGGCCCTCCAGAGTTCCTAAATACGAAGTCATCGCTGAGGTGGCTGGAAAGGGCAAGGACCCGACCCTGAGTCGGGCTGAGAAGGCAAGTTGCTGCCTTGCTGGGTGAAGGTATAAAGCTCCTGGAAGTTAGATCTGACAGGAACAAAGGAAAACAGTGGCCACACTGATAACCATGCACCAAATGTCGGAGGATGCGAACCCCTGCTCCAAGGGGGAGATCCTGCCCAGAGTGTCAGCTGAGACCAAAACCGGCTAGTTTTCTGTAACTTGTGGTTGCTGGGAAAAGACAGTTGTATTTTTCTTCTCTTAGGCTGCTGTTTCTAAAACGTATTAAATAAAACTGACTAAAATATGCACTTTTTTTTCAGTAGAAGAGTTTCAATTTATGTATTATAAAACACGTGCTATAACTAATATTTTAATATTAGGCTAATATTTTAAAGATCAAGCCCATAACTCTAAAAAACATTTATAAAACAAACATATTATCATTGAAAAATTCAGACTCTGGATATTTAGGAAGTTAGGAGTTGGAGTGTTACTGAATCCAGGTCTGGTGGCTCCACCGCTTGAAAACCAATTCTCAAAAGAGTTGATAGGAAAGGAAAGGTTGTTTTATTTTGGAAGAAGTTAACAGGGGTGAAGGTCAACTCCTGTCCGAGAACCAGTTCCCCTCCACTGACAATCAGTGGCAAAAGCTTGTATAGGCTGAGGGATGGGGCTACGTGTAAAAACAGTACAGTCAGCTCTGACTGTCATCTTGAAATTGGTTATCAGTGGTCTGACCAGCATCACCTTGATTAAGTACAGTTAATTTCACATGCTGGCAAGATTATGCTCAAAATCCTTGAAGGTAGGCTTCAGCAGTACATGAACTGAGAACTTCCAGATGTAGAAGTTGGATTTAGAAAAGGCAGAGAATCCAGAGATCTAATTGCTAACATCCATTAGATCATAGGAAAAGCAGGGGAATTCCAAAAAACACATCTGCTTCTTCTTCGTTGACTATGCTAAAGCCTTTGCCTGTGTGGATCACAACAAACTGTGGAAAATACTTAAGGAGATGGGAATACCAGACCACCTTACTTGTCTCCTGAGAAGCTTGTATACGGGACAAGAAGCAACAGTTAGAATCAGACATGAACCGAATGACAGGTTCAAAATTGGGAAAGGAGTATGGCAAGGCTGTATATTGTCACCCTGCTTATTTAACCTCTCTGTAGAGTACATCATGAGAAATGCCAGGCTGGATGACTCACAAACTGGACTCAAGATTGCCAGGAGAAATATCAACAACTTCAGATATGCAGATACCACTTTAATGGCAGAAAGCCAAGAGGAACTAAAGAACTTCTTGATGAGGGTGAAAGAAGAGAGTGAAAAAACTTGGCTTAAAATTCAGAGTTCAAAAAACTAAGATCATGGCATCTGGTTCCATCACTTCATGGCAAATAGTTAGGGAAAAAGTAGAAACAGTGATAGATTTTATTTTCTTGGGTTCCAAAATCACTGACTGCAGCCACAAAATTAAAAGACACTTGCTTCTTGGGAAAAAAAACCTATGACAAACCTAGACAGCATATTAAAAAGCAGAGACATTGCTTTGCTGACAAAGGTCTATATAATCAAAGCTATGTTTTTTCTGGTAGTTGTGTACAGATGTGAGAAGTGGACCATAAAGAAGGGTGAGAACTGAAGAACTGATGCTTTCAAAATGTGGTGCTGGAGAAGACTCTCAAGAGTTCACTGGACAGCGAGGAGATTAAACCAGTTAATCCTAAAGGAAATCAGTCCTGAATATCATTGGAAGGACTGATGCTGAAGCTGAAACTCCAATACTTTGGCCACCTGATGTGAAGAACCAACTCATTGGATAAGATCCTGATGCTGGGAAAGATTGAAGGCAGGAGGAAAATGGGGTGACAAAGGATGAGACGGTTGGATGGCATCACTGACTCAATGGACATGAGTTTGAGCAAATTCTGAGAGACAGCGAAGGACGGGGAAGCCTGGTGTGCTGTAGGGTATGTGGGGTTGCAAAGAGTCAGACAGGACTTAGCGACTGAACAACAAATCTTCAGTTCCGGGGTCGGTTTTTTTCCATTTCTTGAGGGCAGCTCTCTGTGGCAGCTCATGTTATGGCTACTGTCTGGGCATCTTGTAGTTAATTTCTCCACCTGGTGGGGGTTTCAGTATCTGCAAGACAGCTCACAGGATATGGCTCAGAATATTATCTATAGCCCTTGAGAAGAAACTAAAGGGCCTTGTCTATGCTTAATGACTAAACTATTGTGACTTGATCTCCTCTGACTGTTTCCCTTTGTTTCTGCATGTTCTCACTTCTCTCATTAAACTTAATCTTTGGCTAAAAATTTTCCACAGACAAACTCAGGCATAAGAAATGGGGGACTAGGACCCTTGGTCCTGTTTCAGGAGGGGAATTCTCCAGTGATCCAGTGGTTGGGACTCAGTACTCTCACTGTCAGGGGCCCAGGTTTGATCCCTGGTCGAGGAACTAAGATCCCACAAACTGAGTGATGTGGCCAAAAAAAAACACAAAAAGAGAATCAGAGTTCCCCTGCGAGTGGCAGCTTTTGTTGTTTCAGGGACCCTCCCACCCGTGGGGTAAAATGGAAACTCCAATCTCCATTTTCAACCTGACCCTCTGCCTTGAGCTCTGATTCAGGCATCCAAGTGTCTTCCTGTCTGATTCAGACCCACTTGGGTGACCTCCAAATCCTGCAAATGCGACAGAGCCCACATTGAATATCATCCATCTTTCCCAAGGGGCTGCTTCTCGCGCGTCTCCTCCTCCATGAATGGCACCACCAGGGGGAGCCAAAACTTGGCGGCCGCCATCCTCCCAGCTTCATCTTCAGCCCGTCCCTGGATCTGGTCCAAATCCACTCTCCAGCCACCTCTCAACTTTACTGTTCCCTCCCATCCGCACTCTGCTTCCGCCTTGGTTCAGATCACCACCCTCTCCTGCCTGGGCAGGGCCCTAAGTGGTGGCACCTTTTCTATTTCTTTTTCCCCTCGTTTTGTTGAGATATAATTGGCATTCAGGTCTTTCCAGGAGTCATGTATAGATGTGAGAGCTGGAAAGAAAAGAAAGCAGAGCATTGAAGAATTGATGCTTTCGAACTGTGGTATTGGAGAAGACTCTTGAGGGTCCCTTGGACTGCAAGGAGATCAAACCAGTCAATCCTAGAGAAAATCAACCCTGAATACTCTTTAGAAGAACTGACCCTGAAGCTGAAACTCCAACAATTTGGCCACCTGACACGAAGAGCTGACCTATTGGAAAAGACCTTGATGCTGGGAAAGATTGAAGGCAGAAGGAGAAGAGGGCGACAGAGGATGAGATGGTTGGATGGCATCACCGACTCGATGGACATAAACTTGGGCAAACTCCGGGAGATGGTGAGGCACGGGGAAGCCTGTCGTGCTGTAGTCCACGGGGTCGTGAAGAGTTGGACACGACTGGGTGACTGAACAACAACAACTGTATGCGTTTAAGGTGTATAGCATAATGCTTTGACTTACAATGTTGAAAAAATAGAAAAATATTTCCCTTGTGATAATATTCTAAGAACTCTTAGAATTTATTCCCTTAACAACTTCCATGTATAGCGTACAGCAGTGTTAATTATCTTGTCATGCTGTACATCACATCTCTAGTACTTATTAATTTTTATAACTGGAACATTGTACCTTTTGACTATATTCATCCAATTCGTTTTCCTCCCACCCCCCACTTCTGGTAAGTACAAATCTCATCTCTTCTTTTATGAGTTTGTTTGGTTTGGAAGTATGATTGATCTACAGTACTCTGTTAATTCATGGCATACGACATAGTGCTTCAATATTTGTATACATTTCAAAATAATCACCATGAGAAGTCTAGCTGTCGCCTGTCAATCCAAAGCGATCACGTAATTAGTCACTGTATTCCCCACACTGTATGTTTCAGTTCCATGACTCATTTATGTTGTAACTGAAGGTCTGGCCCTCTTTATCCCCCTCACCTATTTCTCTCCTGGCCCCCACCCCCTCCTTATCTTACATATTCTTACTGTTCTCCTTCTGGTTACTTCTGTGGACCTGAGCCCTTGTGGTGCGTCTGAGGCATAGTAGTGTCTTGATAAACACTGGACAAATGTATTTGTTTTTTAGTGTCCAGTGGGTTCCCTGGCCTCCATCTGAACCCTTCCCCCTGTAATAATCCTTGTTCACATGGGGATACATGGCTCAGCATGTGTTTAAATGTCTTAAGTTACACATTCAGGAACCAGGAAAATAACCCAAGATGGGTCTTTTGTGAGCAAGTTCTGTGGTACAGCATCCACTAGGAAGAAAATAAAAATCTACTCTTTTATTATTTCCTTATTAGTGAGAGAAACTGCCACTTAGCAATTGCCTGCTGCTTTCAACCAAGCTGCTGGGTCTATAATCCGGAGCTTCCCCTGCTCTTCAACCAACAAAATTACAGGCAAGTGGTGCAAGAAAGGGCAAATGGATGCTTGGAATATAAATTCTAGGCAAAGTCTCAAAGACTCTGAGACTGGCTGGAGACAGGCATTCAGCAGTGGCCTGATCACACTGCTCCTGAATCCCTGCTCCGTCCTCCAAGCTACCCCAGCTTCTCCTTGTTTCCAGGCCTGAATTTCATCCCACATTAACCCCACAGCTTCCAGTGTCTTACAAAGATTCCCTTCTGTTTTGCTTGCCATCAAAGGATGCTGACTCGCTGGGGGCCAAGGTACCCCTGGAAGGTGAGCATTTGAGATCTCCCCTCCTTTGGGGATTCAAACTGATTAAATAGCCCCAGATGGCTGGAGATGGCAGGAAAGAACCTCAAGGGACCCCAAGAGGGAGGAGTAGCTAGACACAAATTCGTACAGGGTCTGATGCTTCCTGGATGAAAAAGTCAACATCATCTCGTGAAACACAGAAATACCTTCTGACCCAGGCCTTCACTCCCGAGGCTATGACAGCTTGTCCACACACTGTCCCCTCCAGTCCCAGAGCCATGTGACCAGGAATGACTGCTTCATGTAAATCAGGAGCAATAGCACCTCTCCCTGCTGCTTGGACAGCAGCAGGAGGTGGTGGCAAGTTCTCACTAACAAAACAAGCTGACAGTAAAAAGCAGACTTTATCATCTCTCCTACCGGGCACTCCACCACAGGACCAACTTGCTGTGGCTAGAGGGATCTCGCACCAACCTGGAACCCTTTTTCTGGTCCCCAAGTATGGTCAGCAGAATGATGGCCCCAAATATGCCCACGTTCTAATCCCTGGAACCTATGCATATGTTATCTTATACAGAAAAGGGGATTCTGCAGATGTGATTAAGGTTAGAACCTTGAAAGGGGAGTTTATTATCCTGAAATATACAGGTGGAACACTCATTTTAATCAGCCCTTTGAAGTTTTTTTTTTTTTGAATTTTTGATTGCTTCGAGTGGCACCCAGGATCTTAGTTCTCCAGCCAGGGATCAAACCCATGTCTCTGCATGGTGAGTGCAGAGTCTTAACCACTGTATCACTTTTTTGTGTGTGAGCATGCATGCTTAGTCACTCAGTTGTGTCTGACTCTTTGCGACCCCTTGGACTGCAGCCCGCCAGGCTCCTCTGTCCATGGGAATTCCCCAGGTAAGAATACTGGAGTGGGTTGCCAAGCCCTCCTTTAGGGAATCTTCCCAACCCAAGGATTGAACTCAGGTCTCCCACACTGCAGGTGGATTCTTTACCGTCTGCACCACCGGGGAAGCCCTCTTTTTTTCTGGGAGCTTTTTTAATCAGCCTGTTTTCAGTGGCCACCGAGAGTGGAGAATCTCGGGAACCTGGTAACACATCAGTCTGTGGGGTAGGCAGCTCCCAAGTGGGATAGACTGATATTACAATTCTGTTCTCCAAGGCCTTGGAATTTTTTCTTTGTATTGTTCCAAGGAAGCCTGACTCTTCCCAAGATGGGGCCAGTGCTTAGTCGAGGCTGCTGTGAGTCCTCTGACAAAGCTTCTGTCAGATGCCTGCACTAGAGCATGAAAACCCAGCTTCCCATAACGCCCTCTGAGACCATGCATGAGTCAAGACCTAGACCTTTACTTTTTGGCTGCCTGCTTTTAAGAGTTCATCCCCCAAAGCTAGGTCTGCCTCCTTTCCATAGGCTTCTGTCATTCCTCTTGGGTGTGATATATCTTCCTAATTTGATTCTGCCCACCACCCACACCCATTTTGTTTTTATTTTCCATCTTCTCCTTAACTACCATGGGACCAACCTGGCAACAGAATAGAGAAAGGGGGAGACGGGGTTACAGGTGTCCCCAACCTCACACACCTTCTTCCCTGTCCTTGTACGCATCCTAGGTCAGAATCCTGGCATCTAACAAGATCTTTTCTTTGATGTAGGGCCCAGGCACTGCAGCAAACTCATGGGGTGTCATGAAAGATAAAACTTTGAGGGAAAGGCAGAGACACTGGACATCTGTCAGACAACTGGCAAGCTGCTAGCTTGAGGCCGTTCACGGTTTCAACATCGGATTGCACTACATTCCTTTCGATGACATAATCTCTTTGCACAGCTGGATTTTTGGCAGCTGCCATGATAAAAAGCAAGTACCGCAGTGAAAATCAATGCCAAACAGGAAATGAAGGTGACGATGTCCTGTCGGATTCCAAGTTTTGAGAAGTGGTGCACACACCCCACTGGCAAGCGACTGTGGTCATTTAAGAATAAAATATTTTTGTATCTTACAATATCTCTATATTATTTTCTCAAATGACTACTGAAGTATTAAAACACAAGCATTTCTTACATAGTTTATATCTAACTATTTACTAACTATGGAACTGTTGGATGACCAAGGGACTCCATGAAAAAATCAAGTGAGACACTCAGGACATGGTAAACTGACAATGTTTGGGAATCTTTACTTTTGGGACTTGGTGGACATGAGATGACAGTTTCTGGGGATTCAGCTCTCCTACAATCAGTTTCTGGATTCTGCCAGCTAAAACAGATAGCACTTTCTGTAGAAGATTCATGCCGCCACCTTGAAGGTCCTCACCAGGACTTGTTTCAGAAGAGACTTGTTTCTCCTCGTAGAGTTCTTTCTTTTCTCCAGATTATTGTGGCTATCATGGGTATTATAGTATGCCCATTTTTCAAATGAAGAACGGTTAGGGAAACTGCCTAAAGTCTGCAACCCTCAAGCAGTAGAGCTGGAATGGAAGCAAGCCTGTCTAGTGCAGGGTGCCTGGTCTTAACCACTGCTAATTTGTCTCCTGGAGAGAAATTCCCAAACTCAACCGAAACCACACTAAAATCATGGCCAGTCTCAGAGACCCCTAAAGCTGCACCTGTTCTGGGCCCCTTGTCTGGATCCTACCAGGTCACAGGCAATGCCTCAGTTAGCATTATCATTCATCAAAACCACAACTGACTGTGAGGAAGGCTTCACCCACCCCCCCGCACCCAATCACAGCATGATCAGCCTGGGAGCCCACATCTTGCAGCCTTACCCCCAAAAGCAAGTTCCTTGGGAGGCGGGCATTTCCGGACCAGAGGCATGGCTGTCACTATTCACTGGCTCTGCTCTAGGGGTGAAATCACAGAATCAGATTCAAACCTCCACTTACTAACTCGGTCAAATTGGGCAGGGCTTAACACAGGTATTCAGGCAAGTGCTTTCAGCTTCTTCATCCATAAACTGTGGCAAAACTAGCACTTCTTTGGGACTGTTACGGTTCTTAAATATTTTTTAAATGTTATGGTCCTTATCTGATTCTTAAATGCAAATCCCTTAGAATTGGGCTAGGCATAAAATAAGTGCTGCAGGCATCTACTATCGTTTTCATTATTATTTGGCACCAAGCCCCACGTGCACTGGTAGAGGCCAGGACACGAGGACTGGAATCTCCCCTGGAAGCCATCCCACACCCTGAGTTTGTCCGAGGTGGCTCAGAAGCAGGGGGTGCTGGCACCTAGCTGTGCTCAGTAGGTGTTACTTTCATTCCCTTCAACTTTAGCTCCTTGGTCTGTCCCACTATTGTTTGAATAATATTTTACTGAGTTCCTAGCACTCACTGAAGTCGAATCTCCTGGCTTCCTGGCTTCCCAACTAGCATGGGAGTCAGCAGACTAATATTTTCTAATGTAGAGATGAGCACTGATGAAAAGAACGTCCTACTCCAAAAAACTGTGACTCTCAGATCCCAAACCCACTCCCTCCCGCCATACACACCTCCCCCCAAGAAAGGTGTGGACACTTGCAAGCTAGTGAGGAGGAGGGACCTAGCTCTAACAATTCTTGGCCCCCAAGTGAGAAGCTGTGCTTTTGTCCCTGGGAAAAGGGATTCAAGAGGAAGGACAGCAAGCTGCTGTAAAGACACAGAGACCACTCAGCCTGAGGGCCAGGGTGAAGCCCTCTCGGTGTCTTCCAGATACGGTGAGAGCAGATCTGCTGTTCTGCTGGGGGAGCCGCCAGGTATTAGCTACACAAATACTTAACCAGCGAAGCAGTCGTTCATTGAGCAGCGCCGTGCTTTCCTGGTGGTTGCAAGCGCCGAAGACAGGTGGCGCCAAAGGCCGGCTTCTGGACGCCGTCCGCGGGACTCCTGACAACCGACTCCGAGCGCACTCCAGAGAACCGCGATCTTGACGACTGGAAACCGGGGGCAGGGAAGGAGAGAGCACCAGGGCCGGCTCCAACGGCATCCTGGCCTTGATCAAACCCACCGGCAGTGAGCGACCTCAGAGAGTCCCGGGTCCGGAGCGGCGGAGACTTCGGTCCCGAGAAGGCGGGGCCTGACGGTGGGCGGGGCTGTAATTAACGAGAGGAGGAACCCGAGCGGAGAGGTTGAACCCGAGCGGAGAGGTTGGGTTCGGTTCTCTGCGTGGCTGATGCTCGTGTTCAAAGCCCGAGAGAGTAGCCCTCTCTGGGTGGGCGGGACTCCCGGGCATTTTTAGCGGGAGGGACCTAGGGCTCTTTAGAGTTGGGCCGTTATCTCAGTGTGAAGGGAAGGCGTGTTAGCCAGATGTGGGCGGAGCTCTTCCCTGGGGAGGCCGGCTTGGGGCCCCGCCTCTGCGATTTGGCGGGGTCGGGGGGGTTACTCGGGGAGCCTTCCCTGGTGGCTCAGGCAGTAAAGTGTCTGCCTGCAATGCGGGAGACACGGTTCGATTCCTGGGTTGGGAAGATCACCTGGAGAAGGAAATGGCAACCCACTCCAGTACTCTTGCCTGGAAAATTCCATGGACTGAGGAGCCTGGTAGGCTACAGTCCATGGGGTCAGAAAGAGTCGGACACGACTGAGTGCCATCCATCTCAGACTCGGGGAGGGGGCGTGGCTTGTAACGGGGTTGGGGCGTAGCCTGAAGAAGAAGAGAAGGAGTAAACTCGTGGAGGGCGGAGTTTTCATCTCTCCCGGACAGAGTTAGTGTCTCTGCGGGACTCCCTGCACTCGTGGACCTAGTCCCCAGCTCCCCAGCTCAGCAAAGGGCGGAGCTGCGTGAAGAAAATGTGTTAACTCTGGACGGAGTTCAGAGCACCTTGAAGCGAGAACTAATAATTGCCAGTCTCAAAAATTAAAAAAATAATTATAATAATTGCCAGTCTGCCAGTGCAAGCCTCACTTAGGAGGCGGGGCTTACGGCCCAGGTGGGCGGGACCTAGTACCGCCTCGGCCTGGGCGGAGCTAAAGAGCGGAGGGGCGGGTCAACCATTCGGAAGAATCTCTGAGCTGGCAGGGGCGAGGCTTGCGGCTTTGGTGGGCGTGACCTCCGGAGAGTTCCCAAAGGGACGCTAGCCGGCCGTGGGTGGGCGTGGCTCGAGGCTCGGAGAGACCCGGCGGATAGCTCCGTACCCCCGCGCGCCTGGAGGAGGCGGGGCCGGAGCCAGTGGGAGGAGC
>SJYV01045697.1:0-17560 GCA_006410875.1 Neotragus pygmaeus | reverse complement strand
ATAATGTAGAAATAGATATTTTCTGGAACTCTCTTGCTTTTTCAATGATCCATCAGATGTTGGCAATTTCTTGGCAAAACTCTCAGCCACACTGAAACCATACTCACAGAAACTAGTCAATCTAATCAACTAGGACCACAGCCTCATCTAACTCAATGAAACCAAGCCAAGCCTGCAGGGCAACCCAAGACAGGAGAGCCATGGTGGAGAGGTCTGACAGAACGTGGTCCACTGGGTAAGGGAATGGCAAGCCACTTCAGTATCNAGAAACTAGTCAATCTAATCAACTAGGACCACAGCCTCATCTAACTCAATGAAACCAAGCCAAGCCTGCAGGGCAACCCAAGACAGGAGAGCCATGGTGGAGAGGTCTGACAGAACGTGGTCCACTGGGTAAGGGAATGGCAAGCCACTTCAGTATCCTTGCCTTGAGAACCCCATGAACAGTATGAAAAGGTAAAATAATAGGATACCAAAAGAGGAACTCCCCAGGTCATTAGGTGCCCAATAGGCTACTGGAGATAAATGGAGAAATAACTCCAGAAAGAATGAAGGGATGGAGCAAAAGCAAAAACAATACCCAGTTGTGGATGTGACTGGAGATAGAAGCTAGATCCGATGCTATAAAGAGCAATATTACATAGGAACCTGGAATGTCAGGTCCATGAATCAAGGCATATTGGAAGTGGTAAAACAAGAGATGGCAAGAGTGAACGCCAACATTCTAGGAATCAGCGAACTAAAATGAACTGGAATGGGTGAATTTAACTCAGATGACCATTGTATCTACCATTGTGGGAGAGAATCCCTTAGAAGAAATGGAGTAGCCATCATGGTCAACAAAAGAGNGTTTGTTGTGATCCACACAGTCAAAGGCTTTGGCATAGTCAATACAGCAGAAGTACATGTTTTTCTGGAACTCTCTTGCTGAGTTCCAGATGATCCAACAGATGTTTTTCAATTTGATCTCTGGTTCCTCTGCCTTTTCTAAATCCAGCTTGAACATCTGGAAGTTCACGGTTCACCTGCTGTTGAAGCCTGACTTGGAGAATTTTGAGCTTTACTTTGCTTGCATGTGAGATGAGTGCAATTGTGCAGTAGTTTGAGTATTCTTTGGCCTTGCCTTTTTTTGGGATTGAAATGAAAACTGACCTTTTCCAGTCCTGTGGCCACTGCTGAGTTTTCCAAATTTGTTGGCATATTGAGTGCAGCACTTTCAGAGCATCATCTTTCAGGATTTGAAATAGCTCAACTGGAATGCCATCACCTCCACTAGCTTTGTTCATAGGGATGTTTCCTAAGGTCCACTTGACTTTGCATTCCAGGATGTCTGGCTCTAGGTGAGTGATCAAACCAATGTGATTATCTGGGTTGTGAAGATCTTTTTTGTATAGTTCTTCTGTTTCTTCTTGCCACCTTTTCTTAATATCTTGTGCTTCTGTTAGGCCCATACCATTTCTATCCTTTATTGTGCCCATCTTTGCATGAAATATTCCCTCGGTATCTCTAATTTTCTTGATGAGATCTCTAGTCTTTCCCATTCTATTGTTTTCCTCTATTTCTTTGCATTGATCGCTGAGGAAGGCTTTCTTATCTCTCCTTGCTATTTGGAACTCTGCATTCAAATGGGTCTGTCTTTCCTTTTCTCCTTTGTCTTTCACGTCTCTTCTTTTCATAGCCTTTTGTAAGGCCTCCTCAGACAACCATTTTGTCTTTTTGCATTATCAATATGTATGATCCTATTAGCATTTTCTTAATTGTTCTGGGTTTTTTTTTTCTATAGGTCTTTCCCTTCCCTTGTGTTTCCTGCCTAGAGAAGTTCCTTTAGTAAAGCTGATTTGGTGGCGCTGAATTCTCTTTAACTTTTGTTTGTCTGGAAAGGTTTTGATTTCTCCATCAAATCTGAAGGAGAGTCTGGTTGGGTAGAGTATTCTTGGTTGTAGGTTCTTCCCTTTCACTACTTTAAATATATGGTGCCATTCCCTTCTGGCTTGTTGAAAAATTGGCTGATAAACTGATGGTTGTTCCCTTGTATGTTATTTGTTGTTTTCCCCTTGTTGGTTTTAATATTATCTTTGTCTTTAATTTTTTGTCAGTTTGATTACTGTGCATCTCCATGTGTTCCTCCTTGGCGTTATCCTGACTGCAACTCTGTGTGCTTCCTGAACTTGGCTGACTATTTCCTTTCCCATGTTAGGGAAGTTTTCAGCTATCATCTCTTCAAACATTATTTAGTATTTCTTTACCGTCAAGTTAGTCAGATTATTAACTAAGGAAATTTGGACATGCTACTTGGTCTCTTTCCACTTTTTGTTGCACCATTTTAAAAAGGAGGAAGCTGGACTCAGGTTTGTTTTTTCACGGAGGAACTTCATCAGTGTTCTCTGTTAGTGTTAGCAGGATCTAATATTTAAACAGTACATAGATTTGTGATGCTTTCAATACAGAATGCTGCTCTTAAACTGAGTAGAAATGAACTTCTTTGTAGTGCAAATTGGTTCATTCTCAGATAAGTGTGGTCCCCTTAAAGGATATTTTTTGTCCACGAGATCTATCTTTTTGTCATTCTGTTACTCCCTCAACTGTGTACCTGAGGGTGATTATCTTACCTGAATCAGTTTTACTATGTATATTGTAGGCTATACAGTTTGTTTTGTTTTCTGAACATTCTGGAGTTATTTGCCATTATTGACTAGAGGTCTAAGGCATAGATTTTCTTGATCTATTGTTTTTTTAATGCTTGAGTTCAATATATAAGGGAAAAGATTGTTTGCATTTTCTTGCAGACATTTTTCTCTGAAATAATTTTTAGCTTCAGTGAAGTAGCTCTATTTCTGTGAGTCATCATTCTGTCTTATATAGTGCTGGGTAAAGGTTGAATTTTGCAGATATTGATTTATGACTTCTAGAAAGCTGAAAAAATTGAAATTTCTTCAGAATTTTAGATTTGCTATAAATTTCTTTACATATTGAAAATTGGAGTTTATCTACAAATATATGTAATTGTGCTTGATAAAGTGTTTCTAAAAATCTCATGATTTTTCAATGAGAAATAGATTTCTCATTAGTCATTTTCAAATGTAAGTTTATGTGGTTTTTTTCTTTGTTTGTTTCCTCAGCTTCCAATAAAAACAGGACAGCAGAACACACATACCAAAGTCAGCACTGAGCACAACAAGGAATGTCTTATCAATATTTCCAAATACAAGTTTTCTTTGGTTATAAGTGGCCTCACCACTATCTTAAAGAATGTTAACAATATGGTGAGTATTTGCTTTACTGTTTTATGAGGGAATTTGGTTTGTTTTCTGTTTTAAAATTTGGAGCAACATATTTTGAAGTACGTAAAGTCAATTTCTGTGGACTCTGGATGTAAAGATTTATCTTAACTGGTGCATAAGTGCAGATAACCTTTTAACTTTCTTTTTAGATTTTAATTCTTTTGTTTTAGATACTTGTCTTATTTGTGATTCTATCTACTGTTTCCTTTTTCTGAAATTAGAATTTCATACAGATTTTGTTATATATGAATTGACTGTAATAATCTATTTAAATCTTTTCCTTAGCTTGTCATTTTACGTATCAGATTGTCCTAGTCCAAAGGAGTTGGTAAATAAAATATGACTTTGTAGTCCTCAAATGTGAAGTTGCTTTTGTGAAGATACTGTTTATTTCCTTCCTCCTGTAACCTTGGCAGATTCCATTGTAGAGAGTCTGTGTTGAAACAGTTTTCCTTAGATACCAATTTCATCAAGTATTTCCACTGTCAAAAGCTCATAATTGCTTCTTTTATTCCTTGTTTTATAAAATGTGTTTACATTCCTAGACTTCAGCATACTCCTGCTGTTTTCTCTGTTTCCCTTTGAACATACTATCAATATTTTTTCTGTCCTGTCAGGTGGTTCTTTGCTCTGTGTCAATTCATATCTAAAATCTGCTTCATGCTCAGTTCAGAACAGCCAATCTGGATATATCGTGATTAACTCCCAAACTACTCAGCTTGTTTTGAGCACTTAAAACCACAGTTTTTTATTATTTGTATTGAGCAATGAAACTGATTTTTGGTTGTAGATTGTGAAAATCAGTAAGTACCATTTTCATAGTCATATCATCTTTGGTGTGTTTTCTTTCTAAAAAGTTGATTAGAAGCTATCCCAGAGTTAAAAAATTGGTAAAATGGAGGTGTGATCAGTCCTTTGCTTTACAAAGATATTTTCTCTTTATGGAAAAAAAAATAAGATTTTCTGAAAAAAAGCAGAACTTTTTATAAACATGTATAGTGCTTTACAGAAATACATTTAAGATTTTATGGAGCTATTCTGTTACACAGTGTGTTGGTCATAGTGATAGGATTTTGCTTATATAAATAAGTGGACATGTTTCCAGTTAGATTGAAAATGTTTTAGTATTTGTACCCTTCTTTTAAAAATGAAAACAGTATTGTGATATTGGCATTCATTTCATGCTTATTGAGTAAATTAAGTTGTGAAAGCCATAATCTCTTGTTGGTAAATAGCATAGTGAATGCTTAAGACTTACTGTAATTGATGTTACAGCATTTTGTTGCTATTAGAGTTTAGGCTTTGATTTTTTTTATTTTGTGGCATCAAAGTGTGGTTAAAAGTTTAACATTCTAGTAAAGATCTATATGTCTAAATCCTATATATTTAAAAAATATTGTTCAAATCTGCTGCTGCTGCTGCTGCTAAGTCACTTCAGTCCTAAATTGTGCTTAAAAACTAGCAGAACATGGGACTTTCCTAATGTTACCATTTCTTTAATGGTGTTCATTTCAAAGTACATTTACTACATATTTTAAAAGTATAACTTAGTGTATCTTTTACTGTGGCAGATTAATGGCAGATTGTAGTAAATTCTAGCATTTTTGTTTGCCTGAGAATTAATTTTGTGTGAGCATTAGAATAAAATCAGAAATAATAGATTTAAATATAGTATAATCTGAGAGATAAAATAGCAGACTTGATTTTCTTGATCCTTAGTCCCTCATTTTTCAGATGTGTACTGATTTGTAGTGGGGACTAATAACCAACTTTTATGTTCTGACTATCTTTTCTTTTAGAGAATATTTGGAGAAGCTGCTGAGAAAAATCTGTATCTCTCTCAGTTGATTATATTGGATACACTGGAAAAATGTCTTGCTGGGGTAAGTGAATCTGTTCTTGAATAGGCATGTCTTATGAATTCAGTTTTGGGAATGATCTGATGTACTGAATGAAGCATAGATGTGGACAAGGAGAAGAGTCATGGACTAAAACATGAAAAATGAATTTTGTTTACAGAGCAGACAGGGTGGCATAGAGAAGTTTTCAAGAAAAAATTATATTCTCATCTTTTGTTAATTAAATGTTAAGATTACTTATAAGTAATAAAGTTTATATTTATAAAGTTAAGTTGGAGTCATATCGCTCAGGTTTTTTAGAAAAAATTTTATAGAAAAGTCGCTGTTTCATTTAATTAATTTCTCCAGTGGTTAGGCCTGTGGCATTGCTTGGCTGTCACAAAATGTGATGTTAAAGACCACGAGAATCTTATTTCCCCCATATGAATCTGATTTTAATATTTTACTTTTCAAATTTATGATAAAGAGAACTAAAATTTAAGCTGTTATATTGCTGATAGAGCCTACCTTAAAAACACTTTTAATGTAAATATGAACATATAAAATAGATACGTGGAGGAGTGTGTGGGTGTGTTAGTCACTCAGTCGTGTCCGACTCTTTTTGACCACACAGACTAGTCCACCAGGCTCCTCTGTCCATGGAATTCTCCTTGCAAGAATACTGGAATGGGGTGCCATTCCCTTCTCCAAGAGATCGTCCCAGCCCAGGGATTGAATCCTGGTCTCCTGCTTTGTAGGCAGATACTTTACCATCTGAGCTACCAGGGAAGACCATGTGGAGGAATAGTTGAATACAAAACAGTTGTTTCTCATGTTTCCTCTAAATAGTTATCTCAGAGTTTTCAACCATGACTTAATTAGAATTTTTTCAAGAAGATTGGTTGTATAGAGCATAGTGTTTCTATATTTCAACAACTTTAACTCTTCCTGGAAAATAGTAGGAGTTTATATAAATATATAAATTTTATATTTATTTTTAGAATTATTTTATATTTATTCATATTAAATTTTATATTAGTACTTTAATACCTCCATTTTAAAGATCTGTCTGTTCAGTATGTGTTGGGGTTAACTTATTTCTTAGAAGATTATAATCTCCCTTTCTTTGACCTATCTTTTGCTTTTATTTTAAATTGCTTCTCTCTTTCACATGTTAAAGTTGTTCTCTATAGTAAACCTAGATAAGAAAGGACTTTGACATATGAGCACTGATCTGTTGAGAAGAGAGAAAACACTCATAGGTGTTTAAGGAACCTGTAGGATAGGGAATTGGACAATATATACTCTTCACACAACAATGGATTCTTAGGGAAGAGAACTATTTTAGACAATAGGCCGCAAAACCTAAGTGTGGTGTTTTAAATTCTTTTATTGACTCTTATCCATATTCCTAAATTGTGAGACAATGCTTATAAATTTTCTACTTAAATTGGGGGTGAGCTAATTTCATTTTAGCTTTATGTTGTCTCTTAATTTGTGATGAGCTGTCATTCATTTGTAAAATGAGGTGGAAGAGCAGAAAACCTGTTAAGTGTTTAATAGAATGATGAAAGTTTGAAGGTACATGATTTTTTTTTTAACTTCTCTTGAATCAATTTTTTATAGTGATCTTACTACTTTGTAGTTACCAATACATCTCTGACACCCATGTTTGAATGGGAGTAGGCCTTAGAAAGCATCACTACGAACAAAGCTAGTGGAGGTGATGGAATTCCAGTTGAGCTATTTCAAATCCTGAAAGATGATGCTCTGAAAGTGCTGCACTCAATATGCCAACAAATTTGGAAAACTCAGCAGTGGCCACAGGACTGGAAAAGGTCAGTTTTCATTCCAATCCCAAAGAAAGGCAAGGCCAAAGAATACTCAAACTACTGCACAATTGCACTCATCTCACACGCTAATAAAGTAATGCTCAAAATTCTCGAAGCCAGGCTTCAGCAATAAGTGAACCGTGAACTCCCTGATGTTCAAGCTGGTTTTAGAAAAGGCAGAGGAATCAGAGATCAAATTGCCAACATTCACTGGATCATGGAAACAGCAAGAGAGTTCCAGAAAAACATCTATTTCTGCTTTATTGACTCTGCCAAAGTCTTTGACTGTGTGGATCACAATAAACTGGAAAATTCTGAAAGAGATGGGAATACAAGACCACCTCACCAGCCTCTTGAGAAATCTGTATGCAGGCCAGGAAGCAACAGTTATAACTGGACATGGAACAACAGACTGGTTCCAAATAGGAAAAGGAGTACGTCAAGGCTGTCTATTGTCACCCTGGTTATTTAACTTATGTGCAGAGAACATCATTAGAAACGCTGGACTGGAAGAAACACAAGCTGGAATCAAGATTGCCGGGAGAAATATCAATAACCTCAGATATGCAGATGACACCACCCTTATGNTGCATATTGTCACCCTGCTTGTTTATCTTATATGCAGAGTACATCATGAGAAACACTGGACTGGAAGAAACACAAGCTGGAATGAAGATTGGCAGGAGAAATATCAACAACCTCAGATATGCAGATGACACCACCCTTATGGCAGAAAGTGAAGAGGAGCTAAAAAGTCTCTTGATGAAAGTGAAAGAGGAGAGTGAAAAAGTTGGCTTAAAGCTCAACATTCAGAAAACGAAGATCATGGCATCCGGTCCCATCACTTCATGGGAAATAGATGAGGAAACAGTGGAAACAGTGTCAGACTTTATTTTTTGGGGCTCCAAAATCACTGCAGATGGCGACTGCAGCCATGAGATTAAAAGATGCTTACTCCTTATAAGAATAGTTATGAGCAACATACATAGCATATTCAAGAGCAGAGACATTACTTTGCTGACTAAGGTCCATCTAGTCAATGCTATGGTTTTTCCTGTGGTCATGTATGGATGTGAGAGTTGGACTGTGAAGAAGGCTGAACGCTGAAGAATTGATGCTTTTGAACTGTGGTGTTTGAGACTCTTGAGAGTCCCTTGGACTGCAAGAAAGTCCAACCAGTCCATTCTGATGGAGATCAACCCTGGGATTTCTTTGAAAAGAATGATGCTAAAGCTGAAACTCCAGTACTTTGGACATCTCATGCGAAGAGTTGTCTCATTGGAAAAGACTCTGATGCTGGGAGGGATTAGGGGCAGGAGGAGAATGGGACGACCGGGGATGAGATGGCTGGATGGCATCACAGACTCAATGGAGGTGAGTCTGAGTGAACTCCAGGAGTTAGTGATGGACAGGTAGGCCTGGCGTGCTGCGATTCATGGGGTCACAGAGATTTGGACACGACTGAATTACTGAAATGAACTGAACTGAACTGAACTGAAGAGAAGACAACAGTAAAAGATGTCTCTTGTTTTCTTTATGAGGAGACTTTTGTAAACACACCTAGGGATAGGGGATTTCTAACAGGAGAATCAACCACATGATTAGGAAAATTTAGTCCCATTCTCTTCACCTCAAGGTACAGGGGAGGAGCTGAAATGTGGATTAATGGCTAAAAGCCAATGACTTTATCAGTCTTGTTTATGTAATGGGAGTTTTCCAGGTGGCTCATTGGTAAATAATTTACCTGCCAATGCAGTAAATGCAAGAGATGCAGGTTCAATTCCTGGATCAAGAAAATCCCTGGAGCAGATAATGGCAACCCACTTCAGTATTCTTGCTTGGAGAATCTCATGAACAGTGGAGACTGGTAGGGTACAGTCCACAGTTTTGCAGAAGTAGACATGACTTAGCGATTGAGCACACACACCCATAGGTAATCAAAACATCAATGACGATGTATCTCTGAAAAAATCCACTAAGAGGAAAGCCCTCTAAGATAAAAGCTTCTGAATGTTTTCAGTCATACTTTTGTCATTTTACCATGGACCAGATGTATGCGGTTAAGATTAATGATCATCAGTGTTTTTTCCCTCAAGCATATGGAAGAAAGTTTAATTACTGCCCTTCCCTGGATCTGAATGCTGATAATTTATCAGACTAAAGATACATTTCAAGATTTTAGGACAATGGACCAGGATGTTTACTGAAAAAAAGTCCAAGTTCTCAGAATTCTATACTGACTGCCCAGTAATTTCTACCTCACTACCATATTCCTTTCAATATTCCTTTCAATAGCTACGAGTTTCTTGAAGTATTTTGGAAATTTATAAACTTGAAGAATAATGTAAGTCATGAAGACTTCTAGAGCTAAACAATTTTTCCTATTTTATTTTCCAAATATATTACACAAAATGGCAAAAATAGAAAAAATTAAATAATGATGTTTTGTTGTTACTGTTGTTTAGTCACTAAATCATGTCAGAGTTTGCAACCCCCATGGATTGTAGCCTGCCCAGTTCTTCCTTTGCCCATGGGATTTACCAGGCAAGAATTCTGGAGTGGGTTGCCATTTCCTTCTCCAGGGGAGCTCCCAAAGAATAATGTGCACCATTGTAGATTTACCCATACCATGAAGATAGTTGTTCACATTTTGGGAATTCCCTGGTAGTCCAGTGGGCTTCTGAGGCAGCACTAGTGATAGGGAACCTGCCTGCCAATGTAGGAGACTTAAGAGATGCTAGTTCAATTCCTAGATGAGGAAGATCCTCTGGAGGAGGGCATGGCAACCCACTCTAGTATTCTTGCCTGCAGAATCCCATGAACAGAGCAGCCAGGGGGGCTACAGTCCGTGGAGATGCAAAGAGTCAAACACAACTGAAAGGACACAGCACAGTGTTCCACTGAATAAACCTGGCTAAGTTTTGGTTTCCCAAAGAAAACTGTGAGCATATATTTTAATGAAACCTTTGAGTATCAGTTTTCTAAATTTGTAAATGATACAGTACAGGGAACTTTATTAAAGAAATATTTACCAAAACTATACCAATGGGAGCACAATTCTAAGAATTTGGTATAGTTGGCTTCATCATTACCATTCACTATAAAACAGAAATAGCTTAATTCTATGGTATGTAATGCTTTGCTATGTTTATCAACAATTAGAATTCAATATTTTTGGTAAATATATTCTGTATTTATAATAAATTTGTTGTACTATGAGTTAATGTTTCTTACTGCACCTACTAAAAGTCAAAGAAAATAACACTTAAAATAGAACTCCTAGAGATTTATCTGTTAGAGGAGGCAAAATTTCTGACTAGCAACATATAATTGAAAAGTTAATTAAATATTGATGCAATCTGAGAAATAGCAGAGAAGGTAATCAAAAATGAATCCAAATATAATATTAAATCAAATGTTTAAAATTCTATGACCAAATACTTTCTAGACTTCACTTACTAGTTTTTGGATATTTCCCAAACATTTATGCTTTGTTTAGTAAGGGAAAATTGATAAAATACTGTGCTTTTACCTAAATATAATATATTAATTTATTTTTTGAAATCTGTTTTCATCATTTTTGTATCTAGTTTGTAACACTTTTATTTTTCTCTATATAGAATTTGTTGGCAATACAATTAATTCATGGTCAAGTTCATAATCCAATTAATTTACGAATGTGTGAAGGCTTCATACTCAATGAGGTATTATTAGGTTGGTGCAAAGTAATTGCTGTTTTTGCATTGTTGGAATTTGCCATTTGTTATTGGAATACATCCCAAATAAATGTTGCTATACTATAGATTATTTTAATGCACACTTTTGCTTTATGTTTTTTGCTAGTGACTTATTACTTGTTATTAATTTTATATTTATTTTATTTTATGGAAATGATGTTAGACAAAAAGCAAATTTGAGCAATTTTCTTGAGTTCAAAATAGGTTGCAAAGCAGCAGAGACAACTTGCAACATCAGCAATGTATTTGGTCCAGAAACTCCTAGAGAACATACACTGCAGTGGTGGTTCAAGAAGTTTTGCAAAGGAGACAAGAGCCTTGAAGATGATGAGTGTGGTGGCCAGCCACTGGAAATTAACAATGACCAGTTGAGAGCCATCATCAAAGCTGATCCTCTTACAATTACAAGAGAAGTTGCTGAAGTCCTAAACGTCAACCATTCTACAGTCTTTTTACATTTGAAGCAAATTGGAAAGGTGAAAAAGTTTAGTAAGTAGGTGTCTCATGAGCTGACTGCAAATCAAAAAAAATTGTTTGGAAGTGTCATCTTCTCTTATTCTACACAAGAACAACTATTTCTCAATCAGATTGTGACATTCTATGAAAAGTGGGTTTTATATGACAACTGGTGATAATTAGCTCATTGGTTAGACTGAAAAGAAACTCCAAAGCACTTTCCCAAAGTGAAACAAAAAGCCATGGTCACTGCTTGGTGGTCTGCTGCTGATCTGATCCACTACAGCTTTCATAATCCTGGTGAAACCATTACATATGAGAAGTATGGTCAAGAAACTTATGAGGTGCATTGAAAAGTGCAACATCTGCAGCCAGCATTGGTCAATAGAATGCGCCAAATTGTTTCCCATGACAATGTGTGACCACGTGTAAAACAACTAATGTTTCAAAAGTTGAACGAATTGGGCTATGAAGTTTGGCCTCATCCACCCTGTTCACCTGACCTCTCACAAACTAACTACCACTTCAACCATGTTGATAACTTTTTTGCAGAGAAAAGGCTTCCACAATGAGCAGGATGAAAAAAAAAATGCTCTCCAATTGTGAATAATAGAATTTTATGCTCCAGGAATAGACAAACTTATTTCTCATTGGCAAAAATGTGCTGTTTGCAGTGAATCCTATTTTGATTAATAAAAAGATGTGCTTGAGCCTACATATAATGACTGAAAATTCATGGTCCAAAACTGTAATTACATTTGCACCAACCTAATATATGTCGGGGTCCATCCCCGGTGGATCTAGGGAATTTGAAGTGGGGGCAGAGGTGGTGTCTGGGAAAGGACGATTTAATTAGAAAAGAGAGAGATTAGGAAAGAAAAGTGTAGTGGGAAATTTAGAGGAGGAGAGGCTGTATTTCTTTGTTTACATATAAAGCCAATAAAGCCCCAAGACAAGGGACTTGAACCGTCTACATAGGGCCACAGGTGCCTGCTTGAATAGCAGAGGGTGCCCTGCCTTAGGCTCTCTCTCGTGTGGGTCTCAGAAGCCCAGACAAATAAGTACACAAGGATAGCCTCTATGTCCCAGATAAGAATCAGCCAGAAAATAGAGTAAGGAAGAAAAAGACGATATGGGGGACCAGTCTTTCTAGAAACTGGCCCATCTTTTATTGTCTGGAAAACTTTTCATACTTTTAGTTGTATATAGAGATCAATGGATAATACAAAGTTATGCAGCATCAGCAGCCCTGACTCTTATCGAGACCAGGCTTTCTCTCTGCATACCTAGCTGTATACACAAGTCCTAGGTGATTTACATCATCTTTTGGCCAAGAGGCCTAGTAGCAGCGTTTTATGGCCCTTTTTTGATAAGGGTCCATCAACCAGAAAACTTATTTGTCTTAAAAGTGTTGTTCTTACTAAAGTCTGGTGGCACTCTCAGAAAGCACTAAATAAAGTTACATTCTTACATAGCAAGGACACAACGATTTATAACAAAGAAAGAGGAGTACAGTGATTTATAACAAAGAGAAAGTTCATTAACTCAAAAGTCTAGTATTATTAACATCAAAACTACTTTATTTCTATTTCTGCATCTCAATTACATTGATTAATATCCTCCCTGGTGCCTAAAAGATAAACGATATGGAGACCTGGAGGCAAACACTAGCTCAACAATAAAACTCTTAACCAGACTAACTTTTACCTCTAAAGGGCTCTATATCTTTAAGATGTTCTAAGCTGTGTGTCTCTCATGGTTGAGGGGCTGTAAACAATCACAAGTTGTAAAAATCTCTAACTGTCAGGCAAGTTAGAGAGCCATCAGAGGGCTTTGAGCTGAGACACTCCTTTTATAAGCAGGAGACTGTTAACTGAAGCTCTAAGTTAACTCTTTTTAGAGAAAGGTGGTCGGGGATAGCCCCCTGTTACGTCAGAAGAGTGTAAAGCACAGTACATAAAGCAGGCAGACTCTGGTTTTGGGGGTAGATGTTCAGGAAAATTCAGGGGTACCCCTGAGGCCTGATCTCAGCCTTTGCCTTTTGTCAGACCCCTTTCCTCGTGACCTTTGCCATGGGTGGGATTCCCCATGCTGGCTCCTGGCATCTCCTCCTTTTTTATTTCTTAAGATAGCCAGATGTGGTTTAGTTGTGAGCTTTTGAATGTTTTGTTGAAGAATCTTGACAATACAAGGAAGAATAATTAATGAGAAGCAGAATCACAGCAGCTACAGCAGCATAGTTAAAAATAGTAGACATAATTTTTTTTTTTTGGAAATGAAATTAGAGAAGGTGTGGGAAAAGTCGTTAGCTGTTTCTGCAGCAGTAAAATCTAATTGGGAGTGTTCCATGGTCTGAATCTGATTATGAAGTTTCCCTAAATCTAAACCAATATCTGAGTTGTTCCAGACACCTGAAATGTGATTTTTAATTTTTTACAGTCATAATCTGTCTCATTTATTTTCAGGAACATAACACATATCCACCGGTAGTCAGCATGACAGGACAGAGCCATTTTTACTTTTAGGATCTGTAATTCAGTCCCAATATGTATTATTGTTTTTATTAGAACATCTACCTTCATTTTTAGTTTTTGTCTATAGCTTTCTGTGTTGTCAGCATTAGAGAGACATTTTTAGACATAGTATCAGCATATTGGGCAGTATGTACTTGTTGAGTCAATGATATTGCCACCACAGTAACAAGCAATTGTAGCTATTAAAGCTGATATTTTTAAGATAAGTAAGCCCACAAACCATCCCATTCACATTAAATCTTGTAGTTGTTGTAGCACAGCAAGACCATAATTATCATACCAATAAGTGGTTACAGTTACAGGCAGCATAAGATAGGGTGAACGTTTTAGCACCACAAAAGAACAAACATTATATTGAGGAGTTAAACAAGATGAGAGCATACATTGTTCATAAGATATTATATTAGGTCCACCGGAATAATTTATTTGTATATTAAATATTCCAGACTCATTAGTGAAAAGAAAAACATAAGGAGAGGGCAGACAAGCCAAAATAGAATAAGTAGAATTATTTTCTGGTCGGAGTTCGCACTGCAGCAGTTCTGTCAGTCTCGCCATGATCTCGATGTTTATCTTGTTTCTCCTGTTGGTGGGCGCCTGGGAATCACCCTCACCCCCTCGCTGAACTGGCCATGGGCCTTGTGGTAGCCAAGCGAGTGCAGACGGACGCTGGCAGGGTCACCAGCTGTGAGCGTGGTACACTGGGTCCCAGAGGCCAGGTTAGCCCTGCCCACGTCTCCCGGCATGGCTGTTCTGTGCAGCAGTGGTGACAGGGGTAGAGGAGTGCCCTTTCTCTTTTGTGGTGAATCAGGTGTCTGGGGGACTGCAACATGGCGAATCAGTCTGTCTGGGATCCAAATTGGCGAATCTGTGTTCTGTGGAAAAATACAAGCACATCCTCGACTGCTAGTTAATAATGGGTCAGGACCTTTCCATTGTCCAGAGAAGAGGTCCTTCCACTTTACCAACGGCTTTGCATTTTGTTGCTCCAGACGAATCAGCATTTAGGTTATTTATTATAAGGAGAGCATGTTATAAAATCTCATGGGGGAAAATTATACTTAAATTCTGGCAAATATTTAAAATACCGCAAAATATTTACTCTAACCATGAGTCTTCTCTTGTGGGAAGACTTCCCTTGGGCTTCCCTTGTGGCTCAGCTGGTAAAGAATCTGCCTGCAAAGCAGGAGACCAAGGTTCAATTAACTTATATGCAGAATACCTTATGAGAAATGCTGGAATGGATAAAGCACAAGCTGGAATCAAGATTGCAGGGAGAGATATCAATAACCTCAGATATGAAGATGACACCACCCTTATGGCAGAAAGTGAAGAGGAACGAAAGAGCCTCTTGATGAAAGTGAGAGAGTGAAAAAGTTGGCTTAAAGTTCAACATTCAGAAACCTAAGATCATGGCATCTAGTCCCATTGTTTTATGGCAAATAAATGGGGAAACTGGAAACAGTGACAGATTAATGTAACTGATATAAACTTCAGTTAAGATAAGAGTAGATAATCTTTTCTTATTCATATTTGTCTTTTTTTTTTTTTTTAACTTTAAGCTTTATTCCTGGAGAGAATACTATCAGAGACATTTACCTCCTCAAGTTAGGAAAATGTTTAAAGGAAAGTTCAATGTGCAACTGTGTTCTTCCTGGGACTAGGATTTCACTCTTTTCTCCCATAATGATAAGATTTCCATACTTGAATTTTTGCTATGAATTAATGTTGCTCTGATATCCTCTTGAAAGTTGCTCTTAAATATGAAAGTGATGATAACAGGCCCCCAAAGTAGTTTTCATTACTGCTTTCTGGAAAATGTTTCAGATATTCAAAATCTATGAAAACATGGAAAATTTACATGTTGTCTTTTTTGCATAATAGAAATGCTATCAAATATTAAACGAATATATATTATTTAGTTAAGGAATAGCAATTTAATTAAGTGGATGAATAGTTAAAATTTCCGTCACTTAAATTTAATAATTTTCATGTGGAAAGATAAAGTGATTCAATCTTCTTAGATTTTAAATAATTTATTCCTTGAAATTATCACTTAAAGATAGTTTTGTATTTACTATTGTCATTATTTAACGACCTTTTGAGCTTCAAAAATGATATCACACCAAAACAAATTTGCCATCTGAGAAGCAAATACATTTATGAGACATATGTATATTATGTTGAATATTTTTCAAAATTTCAGCGATAGATGATTAATATATAAGGTTGTTGTGAAAGAATAATACGTGTTTTACCACTGAATCTTACTTTAAATATATATATGACTCATGAAGTGAAATGAAGTGAAATTCTCTTAGTGGTGTCTGACTCTTTTTGATCCACTGGGACTATACAGTCCATGGAATTCTCCAGGACAGAATACTAGAGTAGGTAGACTTTCCCTTCTCCAGGGAATCTTCCCAATCCAAGGACTGAACCCAGTTCAGTTCAGTCACTCAGTCCTTTCTGACTCTGTGACCCCATGGACTGCAGAACGCCATGCTACCCTGTCTATCACCAACTCCAAGAGTTCACTCAAACTCACGTCCATCGAGTTGGTGATGCCATCCAGCCATCTCATCCTTTGTCGTTTGCTTCTCCTGCCCACAATCCCTACACCAGTGTCTTTTCCAGTGAGTCAATTGTTCACATAAGATGGCCAAAGTATTGGAGTTTCAGCTTCAACATCAGTCCTTCCAATGAACACCCAGGACTGATATCCTTTAGGATGGACTGGTTGGAACTTCTTGAAAACCAAGGGACTCTCAAGAGTCTTCTCCAACACCACAGTTCAAAAGCATCAATTCTTCGGTGCTCAGCCTTTGTCACAGTCCAACTCTCACATTCATACATGACCACAGGAAAAACCATAGCCTTGACTAGACGGACATTTGTTGGCAAAGTAATATCTATGCTTTTGAATATGCTATATAGGTTGGTCATAACTTTTCTTCCAAGGAGTAAACATCCTTTAGTTTCATGGCTGCAATCACCATCTGCAGTGATTTTGGAGCTCCCCAAAATAGTCTGACACTGTTTCCACTGTTTTCCCATCTATTTCCCATGAAGTGATGGGATCAGATGCCATGATCTTTGTTTTCTGAATGTTGAGGTTTAAGCCAACCTTTCCACTCTCCTTTTTCACTTNCCTTGACTAGACAGACCTTAGTCGCCAAAGTAATGTC
This sequence comes from Neotragus pygmaeus, assembly GCA_006410875.1. Classification (NCBI taxonomy): domain Eukaryota; kingdom Metazoa; phylum Chordata; class Mammalia; order Artiodactyla; family Bovidae; genus Neotragus; species Neotragus pygmaeus. The sequence continues at coordinate 694 of SJYV01045697.1, read as the reverse complement.
TCTGCTTTTGAATATACTATCTAGGTTGGCCATAATTTTTCTTCCAAGGAGTTAGCGTCTTCTAATTTCATGGCTGCAGTCACCATCTGCAGTGATTTTGGAGCCCCCCAAAATAAAGTCTGACACTGTTTCCACTGTTAATAGAGGACTTAAAATTTTTAAAAAGTTTAAAAAAAAGGAGAAGAAAAAGAAAAGAAGAAAAAACAATCAACAACATCAACAACAACAACAAAAAAGAGAATGGTCGTAAAAATAGTAAAGATACTTCTGGGACTTTCTCTGGTGTGGGCAGTGTGTGGTCACTTCCAAGGCAGTTCCCTCTGTTTACTTCTTCTGTTTGCTGGTCTCTTCAGTGTCTGATTTCTGCCCTGACACAAAGGAGGGTGGTGGTGGACACTTTTTTTTTTTAAGACTCACTTGTTCAGTCGTGCTGTGGGGAGGGAGGGGTGCTGCAAACAAATAACACTCGCGTGTGCTCACAGTGTCTCAGCCATGCTGGGCATGCCCCTGCACATGGCGCACACCACTCAGGCTCTATGTTGCTCTGCTGGGAACCGTCTGAGGCCAGCCCTAGGCTGCATGCACCTCCCCAGTCTAAGCCGCTCAGGCTCAGCTCTCAGGTAGTCCTCAGAGGCACAGATTCGGTTGGGCCTGCATTTTGTGCCCTTCCCAGGACCGAGTAGCTCAGGTGTTT
>SJYV01045696.1:0-21847 GCA_006410875.1 Neotragus pygmaeus | reverse complement strand
CTTAACAAACAATGATTCCTTAATATCTTCAAATAGTCTGCATTCTGGTTTTCTCCATTATCACAAAAATGTCATTTAGCTGTCGGTTTGTCTGGACCAAGAGCCAAACACTGTGCGGGGCATTTGGTGCTTATGTCTCTTTTGTTCTGTGGTAACCTCTCCACCTACCCTTCATCTTCAGGGCACTCACAGGATGGAGAGCTCGGGTCACCCGCTGTATCTCCTGTAACATGGCTGCATGAAAGGTTAGATTCTACTCAGGTTAGACAGCATAGGCAGGAGCACTCCACGGGTGGTGCACGTACATCTGATGGGTGACGGGATGGAGGAAATGTGATGACACCCTCAGTGGGTTTTAGTGCCCTCAGCCTGGTGCCCTGGTTATAAAGCCTAACACCCTGCTCTGGGTGGTCTTCTCATCCCCTGATGACCGTGCCTGGATCCGTAACTTCATTAAAGGTGTCAAATAGCGATTTTCTAACTCTGTCATTCCTTCTGCATTTATTAGTTGGAATTTTTCTATATAAAAAAATCTTTCATTCTTCAACTGCTCGGTCTCCCTGAAACATGCTCTAGTACAGGAAAGGACAGACACATCTATGATTCTTTTCTCTAATTTATCAAGTCTTAGGGTGATGAGTTGGAGAAGGCAATGGCACCCCACTCTAGTACTCTTGCCTGGAAAATCCTATGGACGGCGGAGCCTGGTGGGCTGCAGTCCATGGCATCGCTAAGAGTCAGACACGACTGAGCGACTTCCCTTTCACTTTTCACTTTCACGCATTGGAGAAGGAAATGGCGACCCACTCCAGTTTTCTTGCCTGGAGAATACCAGGGACTGGGGAGCCTGTGGTTTTGGTTTGTTCAGGTGTGGTTTTTAAACCACACATGATGAGTTTCAATCAACTGCAGCCATTCAACACATGGGACAGATCTGGGTTAAAATTCCAACTCCATCATTTTCCAGCACCCTAATCTTAGGCAAGGGACTTAACTTCTCTGAACCTTGGTTTCATCATCCAAAAGGGAATTAATGAAGCCTGACATTGTAGGGACATGGGGTGGATGAAACGTGATGACATGTATGCTTCACTTAGCCTGGTGCCAAATAGTCGTGGTCATTCTTATCATAATACTGTGAGGAAGCCTCGAGTATGCAATCTGGGTCAGTGTTTGGCACCGATTTTCAAGGCCTTTCAGTTCTGTTGCAGCAAACAAGTATATTTACATTAGAGAGCAAGACACAAGAGGAAAGCGCTGTGTTGCTGTTAGTCTTGATTTTATCAAGGGAAGATGAGAGTCAGGTGCTGATGTTTTGGGATTACCAGTTGGAAACTCAGAAACTTTGTAAATTCTTCTCCTAGGAGAGGAAACTGAGGGCTTGATCAGACATACTAGCTCTGAGTAATAATACTGGAAACTGAATCTAGACGCCGAACACGGGATCCAACAAGCCAGGAAGGGTTACTGCGGGGAGACGGTCCACAGCAACCCTGCAGCTTTAAAAACTATTAGCCAATAAACTCAGGCCTTTGAAAGTGTGAAGGAGGTGAGACCTTTCCTCAAAATAAACAAAGATGCAGGTATTTTACGTACTTGCTTTGCCAGCTGCTCTTTGCTCCATTCTTCCACTTACAGCAAACTGGGGGTAAGAGATGGAGCTGCTAATTACACATGCTTAAACAGGCCTGACTTTAAGTAAACATATTATACAGAGTCAATAGAAATGTGTTTAGTCATGCTAATGAACACAGAGAAAGGGCACAGCACTTTACTAAAACAAACAGTCTTCCAGTTTTTAAGTGCTATAGGGATTGCAACAAAACGTATTTTAAGTTAATTACAGGAGTCTCATCTTGCCGGCTGATTAAAAAAAAAAAATCAGGATCTTAAATGCTCTCAAACGTCCCAGAGCTGACCACAGATTGGATGACCCTAAATGAACAGGTGACTCTACAGTCACCCTTCCTTGTGGGATACAACACCTGTTGGAGACACCAGGACCCGAACTCACACTGTCCACCAACACACCCCCAGTCATGGGGGCGGCTTCCCAGGATCACGTGGCTGCACAGTAGCTGGACCGGGACTCAGTCCTGGGCCTCCTCACTAAATGGATTCAACAAATTGAGAGGAAAATGCAGAACGAGAAATTCCTTGACTCTATAGTAAATCTATATAAAGACATTTTAAGCCACTTAGTTGTCAAAAACAAACGACAATGCAAATTTTAAAACTAAGAAAAACATGGGGGAGAAGTAGGAAATTAATACAAGTCAATTTTATTTCTTAAGCAGACCATTCATGTAAGTGTAAGCAAAAGGAGTAAGCAAAAACTTGTGAAGATGTTCAGTATTGCTAATAAATAATAAGTAAAAATTAAATAAAATGAGAATAGTAAAGCTAAATTAAAAATATAAAGTCTATGCTGACAGGCCTGTGGAAAAAAGGTACAAGTCGGTATCATCAGGGGCAATGTGAACTGGTGTTTCTGGAAGTTAATTTGACAACAGAGGGTCATAAAGCCGATCTTTACTGAGCTCATCCTGTGAGCTGTGTATGGCAGGTACCTTACGTGATTCAAAGATGAATTAAACACACCTCTTGCCCTTCAAGAAAGAGGTAAGTAGCAAAGACATGAAGAAAACATGTAAATGGCTATAATGTAAGCTAAGAACAACATTATGAGGTGGACAGTGCTGCCCCATTTTAAAGATGAGGAAACTGAGGCCCAGGAAGGTGAAGTCATCTGCCCAGGGTCCCACATTTGTAAGTGGTAGAGCCAGACTCCACATTAGGCAAGATTGACTCCAGAGTCCAAGTTCCTTCCTATGCCAAGTGCAGTCTGTGCTAACGGAGGGAATGACGGGCATTCAGGACCAGAATCGTATGGGCTTTCCACCACTGTTCTTCACATTTGCCTACTTTCCTCCTGCCCTTCAACAAACGTGTGCTGTGCCAAGCAGCTGGAGAGTAGTAGAGAGCAGACAGGGCTCCTGACCAGCTGATTACACTCACCCTCTGGACTAAGCCCCTTGTGGGTCCTTTTCCTGGGCTCATCTCTGTATCCCAAAGCCAAGTCTGCAGAGCCTGCAGGAGACAGGCACCCACGGCAGCTGACTGAGGAGAGAAGAGAGCCTGCTTTACACTTGCATCTAGAGATCAGAGCTCACCCTACAGAGACATGGGCTGTGACATTCGGAGTTGAGAGAAAGGGCCTCTCAGGCAGGGAAAACAAGCAGATCCGCGGAGTCAGAAAAGAAAGGAGCACAAACGGACTTCCCTCGTGGTCCAGTGGCTAACAATCTGCCTCCAACATAGGCGGGCATGGGTTTGATCTCTGGTCTGGGAAGATTCCACAGGTCGCAGAACAACTAAGCCTGTGTACCAGAGCTTGGAACTGCAACTACGGAACCCACGTGCCACAACCACTGAAGCCCACGTGCCCCATAGCCTGTGCAACAAGAGAAGCTGCAACAAGAGAAGCTGCCTCAACCAGAGAAAGCCCATGAGCCGCAACAAAGACCCAGCACGGCCAAAAATAAACAGATAGAAGGGAGCTTTTTAAAAAGAATGAAAAGAAGGAAAGATGCACAAGAGGGCACAGTGAGTGGCTTTATCTGGGTCAAGCACAGGTGCCTGAAGATGAGGAAGATGCTTGCAGAGGAAGGTCGGGGCAGGCGTGGAGGACCCAGGACCCAGTAACCTCAAGTACTTGTAAACTTATCACAAGAAAATCATTCAAAATCTATACATATTCAAACTGACCTACAGATTCAACACCATTCCTTATCAAAATCCCAGATAGTTTCTTTGCAGAAATTGACTAATTTTAGAATTGGTGTGGAAGTTCGAGGGACCCAGAACAGCCAAAATGGCTTGAAAAAAAAGAACAAAGGTGGAGGATTCTTGGTTTCAAAACCTGCTACAAAACTCCAGTAATCAAGACTGTGGTTTTGGATAAGGCAAGATCTACGGATCACAGCAAAACAACTCAGAGTCTAGAAACAAACCTTCACATTTACAGTCAACTGATATTCAGCAAGGATACTAAGACAATTCAGTGAGGGAAAGGATAGTCTTTTCAACAAATGATTCTGGAAAAAAGAATAAATCTGTTGTATATCAACTATTCTTCAACAAAAACATTTTTTTAAAAGAATAAATTTGAACTCCTATCTTGAACAGTTCACAAGCATTAACTCAAAATGGATCAAAAGCCTACGTGAAAGAGATAAAACTATAAAACTCTTAGAAGAAAACATTGGCATAAATCTTGGTGACCTTGGATTTGCAATGGTTTCTTAGGTATGACTCCAAAAGCATGAACAATAAAGAAAAAAATAGATAAATGGAACTTCATCAAAATAGAAAACTTTTCTGNATAAAACTATAAAACTCTTAGAAGAAAACATTGGCATAAATCTTGGTGACCTTGGATTTGCAATGGTTTCTTAGGTATGACTCCAAAAGCATGAACAATAAAGAAAAAAATAGATAAATGGAACTTCATCAAAATAGAAAACTTTTCTGTTTCAAAGGACAGTATCAAGAAAATGAAATGAATGTATGTCAACTATACCTTGATTTAAAAAAAGAAAATGAAAACCCACAGAATGGGAGAAATTTTTTTCCGATCATGTAACTGATAAAGGACTTACATCTAGAATATATGAAAACATTCTTATAACTTAATCATAAAAAGAAAAAACAATTTTAAACAGGCAAAGAATTAGAATAGCCATTTCTCTAGAGAAAATATACAAATGGAGAGTAAGCATATGAAAAAGTGTTCACCATCACTAGCCACAAGGGAAACACAAACCAAAAACACGAGAGACCCCTGCATCCCCACTAAGATGGTTAGAATTAAAAAGAAAGATAATAACAAATGTTGGTGAAGATGTGGAGGAACTAGAACTTTCAAACCCTGCTGGTTGGAATGCAAAAGGGTATAGCTCCTTTGAAGAACAGTTTGGCAGTTCCTTAAAAAGTTAAATATAGAGTTGCTACATGACCTAGCAACTCCATACCTAGGTGTTTACCCAAGAGCAGTGAAAACATATGCCCACACAAATGCTTGCGCCATCAAGTGTTCAGGGCACCATTATTCACAATAGCCCAAAATGAAACAACCCAACTATCCATCAGCTGAATGGATATGCAAAATGCTATATCCATATAATGGAGTATTACTTGGCAATAAAAAAGAATGGAGTATTGACACGCTACAACCTGCACCTACCTTGAAAACTTATACTAAGTGAAGGGAGCCAGAAACAAAAGACTACATATGATATGATTTCACTTACATGAAACGTCTAGAACAGGCCAATCTATGCAGCAAGTAGATTAGTGGTTGCCTACGGCTGGTAGAGGGTAGGGAGGTGAGGACTAGGGAGAAAAGGAGAGTGATTACTAGTGGGTACACAGTTTCTTTGGGGGTAATGAAATTTTCTAAAACTGATAGTGTTGATGGTTGCACAACTCTGTGAATATACTAAAAGTCATTGGGCTGCAACTTTAAATGGATAAATTGTATGGTATGTGAATTATACCTCAATAAAGCTGTCATCCACAAATTCAAATATATGCATATATAAAATCTATCAGTAAAAGGTACTTCAATACATGCTTTTTCAGGGCAGCACTGTGGTTAAAAGTGTGGGGAGTCAGGCTTCTGTGTGTAGTCTAGTTCTTTCCCTACTTCTAGATGTGTTGTTGATGTTGTTCAGTCACCCAGTCGTGTCCAACTCTTTGTGACGCCATGGACTGCAGCACGCCAGGCCTCACTGTCCCTCACCATCTCCTGGAGCTTGCCCAAGTTCACGCTCATTGCCCTGGTGATGCCACCCAACCATCTCATCCTCTGAAGCCACTTCCCCTTTTGCCCCAGGAGTCTGCTCTAGGACCACAGCTCAAAGGCATCAATTCTTTGGCATTCTGCCTTCTTTACGGTCCAGTTCTCACAACCAGATGGGAGCACAGGAAGACCACAGCCTTGACTATGTGGACTTTGTTGGCACAGTAATGTCTCTGCTTTTCGACGCACTGTCTAGGTGTGCCGTTGCTTTCCTGCCAAGAAGCGATCGTTTTCTGACTTTATGGCTGCAGTCACCATCCGCAGTGATTTTGGATCCCAAGAAGAGGAAATCTGTTCCACTGTTTCCACCTTTTTGCCTTCTATTTGCCATGCAGCAATTGGGCTGGATGTCTACAATCTTAGGGTTTTTTTTTTTTTTTTTAAATATTTAGTCTTAAGCCAGCTCTTTCACTCTCCTGCTTCACTCTCATCGAGAGGCTCTTTAGTTCCTCTTCACTTTCTGCCATTACAGTGGAATCATCCACATATCTGAGGTTGTTGATGTTTCTTCTGCCTATCTTGATTCCAGCTCGTAACTCATCCAGCCTGGCATTTCTCATGGTGTGCTCAGCATATAGGTTAAACAAACAGGGTGACAGCAGACAGCTCTGTTGTACTCGTTTCTCGACTTTGAGCTAATCAGTCATTCCATACAAGTTTCTAACTGTTGCTTCTTGACCTGCATATAGGTTTCTCCAGAGACAGGTAAGATGGTCTGGTATTCCCATCTCTCTAAGAGCTTTCTACAGTTTGTCACGATCCACACAGTCAAAGGCTTTAGTGTAGTTGAGGAGACAGAGATAGGTGTTTTTCTGAAATTCTCTTGCTTTCTCTATAATGCAGCGAATGTTGGCAATTTGATCTCTAGTTCCTCTTCCTTTTCTAAACTCAGCTTGGACATCTGGAAGTTCTTGGTTTGCATAATGCTGAAGCCAAGCATGCACGATTTTAAGCATGACCTTGCTAGCATGGGAGATGAGTGCAATTGTCCAATGGTTAGCACATTTCTTTGGTACTACCCTTCTCAGGAATTGGGATGAGGATTCACCTTTTCCAGTCCTGTGGCCACTGCTGGGTCTTCCAAATTTGCTGACATAATGAATGCAGAACCTTGATGGCATCATCCTTTAGGGATCTGATTAGTTCTGCTGGAATTTCACTGCATCTACTAGCTTTACTAACAGTAGTGCTTCTTAAGGCCCACTTGACTTCACACTCCAGAATGTCTGGCTCTGGGTGACTAACCACTCTGTCGTGGTAATCTGGCTCGTTAAGATCTTTCTTATATAGTTCCTCTGTGTATTCTTTCCATTTCATTCTAGGTGTGTAACCTTGGATAAGCTCTTTAATTCTTAAGTTGCTACTGCATCTCATTTTTCTCATATGTGAAATGAGTATGTATTAATAATACCTATCTCCAAATCGGTACCTATCTTCAGGGGTCTTCTGAAGATCAAACGCGATCAGGTACATAGAACATTTATGATGACAGGGGCTACATAGTAAATACATACTAAACACTGACTGCTGTGAAATTATTAGCTAATACACGTTAATAACAAATGACTAGAAGTAGACCAATGTCCAAAAGTGAAGAGAGCATTAAGAAGAGGATGCTACCTATGGAATCCACTTCTTTCATTAAAATAATAGCTATGTGGGGTCCGTGTAGATATGGAAAGTCTGATTTATAAGAAACATTTCCAGGAAAACAGCCCCCCCCGACAAAAAAAGTAGGTCTAAAATGGGAAAAATAAAGTCTGTGTGACAAAAAGTCAGATGCAAAGTTTCATAATGGATCATGTGTCATAAAGGAAGGATCCTCTGGGTTTCTTTCTTATTTGCCACACTACTCTTGTGGATATCCTAACACTGCTGCTGCTGGTCCTGAGTAATATAAAATAAAGCAAGTTAGTCGCCTTACATCAAACTGAGGAGAGTCAACCCCCCAGAGGTTTCCAGCACTGTTTAGGAACTGACGCCACGACAAGAACCTCAAACTGCCACGCGATCCTGAAGAAGCTTCTGATGTGTCAGCCACTCCTGCTCCATGTGGCTCAGGGTCTTCCCTCAATTTCAGATCTTGAGGACTCTTAACTCGCAGTCTTTCTGGTTCTGACTTTTCCTGTATGCTCCAAGAACCAAAAGTGGGGGTATCAGGGCACTTGTTTTCCCTGAGCATCTTTTGGTTTTTTCCCTTTTGCTTCTGGGTCTTGTGTGAAGCCTGGCTTCAGCATCGCTGGAGGATGGGCTAAGGACAAACTACAACCGGTTTCCCGAGTGAACTGATTCAGCGGGGAGCCCCATTCTCAGAGAAAAGGGTGAGTTCTGCTCACTCCCACACCCCTACCCAGAACACGCCAAAGGAGAGCCGAGTCAGACACGTGTCAGAAGCAGCAGGGTTTATTTGTGGGCGTGCAGTGAGGCCGCCTAAAATGCTTCTGAAGCAAACCGCACATAAAAGTGTCTACACATACACCTGGAGGAAGAAAACTCTCACTGTGGTGAGTAGAGCCAGAGGGTGACTCACGTGTGTCCACCGTCTCCTGAATGGGGATGAAGCCGACGGGCAGAGTGTCCTTGATGTCGATGAGCTTCATGTCCACTAACACGTTCCCTAAATGGCTCTTGGGAAGAAAGAAAAGAGACACAGACAATTAATCCGAACACGCCTGTGGTGGGTCTGCCATTTTGCCTTCAAAACGCGTATTTAACACAATGACTCATGCAGCTTTACGACAGCAGGTTAATTAGAGTAGGTGCCAGTTAATGATCCCCAGCGGCTACATGGGGACTCTGGTGGCCCCCAGAAAAGGATTTCGCCTGCAGAACCTCAAGGCCACTCACTCAGACGTGGCCTTGGTTAGCAGAATGAGTGGCCCAGGAGATGTCCAAGAGGTAACCACGCAGAGGGCAGCTGTGCACCCACGTCCCAGGGCCACGTGGCCCCTTAGCCCTGAGCATCAGCTCTCAGGGCAGCAGGTTTAGAAAAGTACATTCCCGGGGTGGCTGTTGCACCGGGAGGCGGGGGAGCTGCCTCTCTAACAGAGAATCAACCACACTCCCCAGTGGTCACTGGTCTCTGCATACTGACACGCATCTCGGTGGCTAGGTATGTTCTGTAAAACCCCATGAATCGTAAACTCACACAGAGTGGGAAAGTGCTGCTGCCTAATATTACACAGCTTCTAGGATGGCGTGCACAGGGGCCTCTTTAAGCTTCTACTTAGTGGTGGTGCACGGGGCCCACAGTGCACAGTTTTCCGTAACCGGAGCAAAAATATCTTTGAAGATGGCACGCCGTCCTATAATTGCGAGAGAGAATTCTCTGCAAATGCCCTGGCACTTGCAGCCCACATTTCAAGCTGGAAACAAGCTCTAAAGAGATCTACCCTACAACTTAAACAAAGTGGGGCCACCTCGGAGGTTTCATTAACATCTTCAGAGTCATTTACAAAACTTAGCTCCCCCTCTCTCTAGAGCCAGTTAGAAAAAGAATGATGCCTTCCCATCCCAAATCTCTCCTGTTAGGATGCTAACAACGCACTTGGCATGCCCATCTTCAAGAAATGCCCAAGCCCCCATAAGCACAAGCGCAGTTTACTTGTTCTGCGATTCCAGAAGACCCCACCACTTTGCCCTGAACAGCAGTTCCTCCGGAGTCAAGCCTGGCCTGCTCAGAGAAGGGTGTGGCCCTCGGTCTCTGTGGCCCCGCCTGTCCTGCCCAGTGCCAACACCATCACTGAAAACCAAGCAGGCAACTCCTATCATCTATATTCCACGCTTTGCTCTCTCTTGGCACGCTCAACTTTATCCTTCTTCTCAGTTTCTAATGGCATGTTTGTGAGGTTTTTATGTAGTATCTGCTTCCCCACCAGCGTTTAAGAACCACAAGGACCAAAATCATCTCTGCTACTTCTATATATCCAAGCCTAGCATAGATCTTGCCAAACAGTAGGTACTCAATAATTATTGCTGAATAAATTACTATTTTGGGGTACATTTTCAACCAGACGGGCCACTCAGAATCCGAAATCAAAATGGACTTGCTCAGATGACAAATCTAAATAATGCTCGCAAAAATATTAAAAGTATATTTAATAAGTGCGTTATAAACCAAAAGTACACAAACGAAATAAATTCCCGAAATTTAGCCATGAAGGTCAAAGTGTCGAGTGTAAACTATGACCAGTGTTTTCTCGGCACTGTGGTCAGAAAGCCGTCTCTCTCAAAAGCTGGTATTTGCAGAGGATTTAAAATGATTACATTTCAGGTAGCTGGGTCTCGGGAAAACAACGCACTGGCCAGCACAGCAAGTGGCGTGTGGAACCCTAACGTGGAATAAATCTCTGACCGTGGAGGAAGGGTTTGAACCATTAACCCAACTCGCAAACATCAGCTGCTTTCAGAATCGCCTGATCTAATCTATCATTTTTTTTTCCCCATGGCAGTTGCTTTTCCATGTCATCACTGCTTTCTGCATTGAGAAATTAACAGCTGGGTATGTTTCCCTGCCCTATAGATGGATGGGCCTTCATCAATATCCTTCTCCAATGTCTTCTATCTGACAAGTTGGGTTTTAACAGAAATCAACTGCAAACCACTTAGCGACCTCACCCTCCACACTCTACAAACGCCCCTGATCATAAAGCCAGAACGTCAGTGGTGCAGCCATTAAAAGAGGCATGAAGACCCCCCTCTGGTGCACACGGAACAGGAGGTTGCACTGTCAGAGCTTCCTGCAGCCCAAGTGAGGTCTCTTGGCGCCCCGGGCTGCTGCTGCACCAGGTTTAATACAGTAGGTCTGCGACACCATTAATTTTGCCTATTCCTCTCCCCTCCCCCATCCTGTGCTCTCTTTCATTTCCTCCTCATAAATATGAAGAACGTATTCCCAATCCTTGTTGAGCAAATGATTCATGCCAAAAGCCCAATATGCACTGACTCAGGGTATTTATATTGTCTCTGGTAGCCAGTATTTGCTAGTATACTGTAATTATTTTTGACAACCTTGCATTTAAGGTAGCCACAGATAACCAACTTAATATTCAAATGTTCATAAATCCTTCTGTTTAATATCCTCCCTACCTAATCTATGTACATTATTATTACAGGTAATGCAGAAAGTACAGGGCATGAAAAGTGCAATTAATCTCGATCCTTCCCCAGGAAGCAATGTCACTCCAAAGCCAGGTTTCTGTGTTAACAGCATTATTGGGGGAAAGGAATTCAGGTTCCAGAGGAGTCTCCCCAAACTCCTACACAGGGAGTCTCAAGTCGCCTAATTAAGAATCTGTCCAGTCTTGAGAGTCTACATCCCTCCTTTGCAGTTGTAAAAAATTATGCCATGCAAAGTCTTGGCTCTGACAGCGGGGCTGGGACAGACTGGCTGTAACAGATTAAAATATGGCTCATTCCTGCTCTACTCCTGGGCTGGCATGGGGGTCCCTGCAGCCCCTTTGAACTGCCTTCCCTCTGCGTCTCACTACAGGACCCATTCATTCTTTTTCTGAAAATAAAAGGCACCCAATTTCCTTACTGCCTCAAAAGGGGGGCAGAGGATTCTCCCACTGCCCTTGTCCTCGTCTTACACCCTCTCTCACACACACCTCACCATGCCTGCCTGGCCCTCACAGGGTAAGAGATACAAAGTAGGCACTCAACACACATCTCCTGAATGTTCAACAAATGATTAGATCGATGTATTTTCTACCATCCACTTACCCATGACACTAAAATTACAAGCCCCAGTGACTTCTCTCTGTCATTTTTTCACTTGTTAGTGTCCCTACTCCAAGGGATCAGGGGTTCTTCTGGCTGAGAGTACCAACACCCCAAAGCCTTCAAGGAAATGCAACAAAAGCAGAAATCAAAAACAGCCAATGAGATTGTCTGTCCTCTGCAGCTGCGGGCTCCTCTTCAGCAGGAGGGGCCGAGGCTGAGTGGAGGTCAGGAGTGAACGTGTGAAACCACCGGGCAGAGCAAGGGTGTGGACACGAGCTGCTCAAGCCTGGGGAGGTGGTCCCACAGCCCTGCGCAGTGAACACGCAGACTTCCTGCGGAAAGGGTAGCCAGCGGCAGAACAGAGGTGAGAAAAGCTAAGAATATGGATGGTTTCAAAGAGGGTATAGGTAACCCAGGGACAAAAGCGACGAGACAGTGCCATAGGTATTCATGGACGCAGGATGGAGGGATGGGGCCAGGGGCACTGCCCGAACGTCACAGGCCTGATGTCTGGAAAGGTAACCGGGCCTTCAGACCTGTCCCTGGGGTCTCCTCACTGCACGGTGACCCGACCTCAGACCTGCTCCTGGAGTCTCCTTGCTGCACCGTGACCCAACCTCAGACCTGCTCCTGGGGTCTCCTCGCTGCTCTGTGACCTGAGGTCCTACTCAGACCCACCACGGGCCCAGCTGCCAGGAACTTCCCTCCTCCGTCAGGAGCTCTGTCCTTTACAGTGAGCATTTATTACTCTCATCATCAGTGGGAAAAAATGAGATCAACGAGTCCTCCCTGAGTATGTCAGAAATCATTTTCCTAACAAACACTTATCAACAAATAGGAATGGCTGCTGGACAAGAGTGTGGACCACAGATCCATGTGATGATCCGCAGCCAGAAAATGCTGCAGGGACACACGAGGACTGTGACAGGACCACGGGGCTGTGGGCTTGTGACAGAGAGAAAGATGGTGACCTTTCCCCTTCCAGGCTTCTGAATGGGGATGCTTGAACCTGACTTTTTTTTTAATCACTTATGAACATATTTTATTGTTGCCATAAGATTTATAAAAATAATAAAAATATTTCCCATCTGATTTTTTTTTTTTTTTGCATTTAGGCCCCAAATAAAATGGCACCCCTAAAAATGAAAATCTGACTGCTCCCTGTTAGGGTTAGGGAAGACAGGTGTCCTTAGACAAGCACATAAACTCCCTGATCTCAGGAGCCATTACTTTAAGAGTCTGAGGATGGAGGCAGCATATTTGCAGAGTGCCCAGGACAGGCCTCACATGGAAAGGATACTCACAAGAGACACTTCTCTTTTTTCTAAACCTATTAGAACATCTTTAGTAGGTGCCTTTAAAATTTCCTAATTTATGGGCTTAAGTATTAAAAACAACACAGTAAAAGTAATCTGCATGTGAGGTGGATACCTACCTGCCGAAACAATGAAATGCCACGTGGCAGAGAGACCTGGGGAGAAAGTCAGCCCGGCCACGTCTTGGGGAGGGGTGTCCGTGGGGCACCTTCTGGCTGTGTTCCCCTCTGTTGCTCAGCTTTAAGGCCAGCTCCCCGGGAAGATGCTCACATCATACTACCCTGCAATGTGTTACTCAGATGAAAGGCAGGCAGGATGAGAGCTGTGAGAGAAATCTTTTCCGTGTTTCCTTTGGAAAACGGGTTTTAATGGAATTCACTACACACTTGGGTACGTGGTTAATAATACTGTTAATAAATGAAACCCAGCGGTGGGTGCTGATCCTACCCTGTTTACTTAAAACCACCGATAAATTAACACAGCAATGAAAATAAACCACCACCAAAAAAGTGAGGAGAATTTCAAACGCGAATGGAAATGACTTGTGCTCTCTTAGCCAACGGAAGGCTACTACTAGACTTACATTTTCTTTGGAAAAGGATCTCGTGAAGCACAGGTATCGGGTAACCTTGGATTTAAATAAGCCGTCTTTCCAGAGGTCAGCGTCCACACCATCTGCTGTCTGAGCGACCTGCACCAGAGAGGGGGAAGAGGACACAGGTGAGGCAGGGAGCCGCGGAGCGTGGGCGTGAGGAGCTCCCGTACCTGCGCCAATTAACTCCGGCCCGGACTTGCACGGCATCTCATTAGTCCACTTCACCAGGCCCTGGGAAGAGATTTTTCCAAGAGGGGCCAAGGGAGAGTGTGAAAAATACAACTTCTAAAAATACTGTCCCTGGGGACGTCATTGATTAAAGACACCCTGACAAAAGTGCTTCTAATGAGAAAAGAGGAACTTCTGTTTGTCATGGACCAAGAAGGGACCGGAGAGGTCAGCACATTAAGCTGCTCATTGCCAGTCACTCCGGGGACAGTCCAGGGTGCAGAGGGCAGAAGGGGGCATGCAATGCCACCTGAGAGGGGCCCGCCTGCCAGGCGCCTGAGGCGGCTTCCTGCTCCGGGGCTGACTGGGCTGGCCAGGGGCTGCTATCACTGGGCACGGGGGGTGGGCTGGGCGTCAGAGAGGTTCGCTCTGCCCCGTTTCTTTCCACACAAGTTCTGTGAGTGGAATTCAAGGTTGAAAACCAGCGTGATAGGAAATTTAAAAAAGACTCAGCTGCTAGTTTCTAGTCTCACTGAGGAGCCATATTCTCGTATATGGCTGTAGAAATTTCCCTCCAAGGGCTTCCCTGGGGGCTCAGGTGGCAAAGAATCTGCCGGCAATGTGAGAGACATGGGTTCGATCCCTGGGCTGGAAAGTTCTCTGGAAAAGGGAAAGGCAACCCACTCCCATATGCTCGCCTGGAGAATTCCACAGACATAGGAGCCTGGCACAAAGAGTCGAACATGACTGAGCGACTAACACTTTTCACTTTTAGTTTCAAGAAGCGTTCAAGGATGAACCCAGCCATGATGTGAGTCTTACAGGGCCTGGGCCCTGGGCCGTGGGACCAGGGCCATCAGTGGGGAGAGCTCACAAGGAGACGGGAGAGGAGGAGGAGAAGGCTGGCCGGGACACGCTCTCCCCGTTCTTTCCACAATGCTCGTTAGGGAACGATCAGGCTCGTGCCGCTGCTTCCTTCAGCACCTAACAGGCCGGAGGAATCCACATCCTGGCTGCACCCCAAGGGCACTCTGGGAAGAGCTGGGAGCAGCGCCCCTTTGGGGAGCAGCGCCCTCTGCAGCCGGCCCCCTGCAGCGCACTCTGGGGTCTCCCTGCTCCTCCTGAGGCTTAGACTGTAGGAGGCATGTGTGCTCAGCTGGGTCTGACTCCTTGCAACCGCATGGAGTATAGCCAGCCAGGCTCCTCTGTCCATGGAATCTTCCAGGCAAGAATACTGGGGTGGGTTGCCATTTCCTTCTCCAGGGAATTGTTCCAACCCAGGGATTGAACCCACATCTCTTGCGTCTCCTGCATCAGCAGGCAGATTCTTTTCCAGCTGAGCCACTGGGGAAGTCTATGGGAAGCCTTCTTTGATCTGACAAGCTCCAGGCTGTCCTCACAAACTTCTGAGAACGCCTCTGTTCTTTACACAAAGCTGCCCTGATTCTGCCGTGTCCCGTGTCCACACGGCACAGCAGGCCCACACGGCTCGGACTGTCACGTGCGAGGCCGGGAGTGTGGGGGCCGCCTCCACCAGGAGGGTCCCGTGGCCCCCATGGCCACGTTCTCTGAGGGAGCCCCTGAAAAGACCAAAGGCCAACTGGAAAAAGAGAAGTACTTGCTTTCACACCGAACAATTGTTAAGTTCATAAATGCCATAAAGGGAAAAGAAGGGTCCTTGTGCTGAAGATGCAGAGATGTTTGACCTAAAATCTGAAGGAGGAATGGTATGGTGACAATCTCAGGGACAGTCTGGTTCAAGTATGTCACTCCCACAGAGAGAAACACGGCCGAACAGACCAGGCCTTGTCCGCACTTGCCCCCATAATGGTCACACATAAAGCTCCTCAGAAAACCTGAGATTTGAGGCCGTGGCCCCAACTTCTACTACCAAGGATCCCTCATGCTTTGTTTTCTCCCACAGGCTCCACGTTTGAAAGATTTTTGTTTCCCAAACGGTACTTGTATTTCCTCAGTTCAAAGATGTAGCCATTTGAGAATCACCTGTGGATTTAAAGAACGCTCCTTTAGGAAAAAAAGAAATATCACGTCAAATTGCACAAACGTATTTCTCAGATGCATTGCAATTTTGCAACCATTAAAATGTGATGAGATGCCACAAGAACAAAGAAAGAAGGGAACCTATGTAGTTTCTCTATAATACATGTATTATTTTTGATAAATTAAAAAAAAAAAAAAACAGAGTCTGCAGAACATGCAAAGGCTGTGGTACCTCAGAAGAGAGACAGCTGGGTTCAGCTTTCCACGGAAAAGTCTGGGGGTTCAGGAGGGTTTTCCTGGCTACCGTGGGGTGGTGTGCCCTCTCATTCAAGGCCATCGTGTCCAGGGTTTGAAAATGAGGATTCCCTCCTCTCACCCCACTGCTAGAATCTTCCCTTTTCTGAATAAGACACCCTGGTATGGTGAAGAGGCCGGTGCAGGAACGCAAAGAGGGGAGAGGGAAGCAGGAGCAGGCCTGCTCCCTCCTCAGAGGCCTCCTTCTCTCCCTCTGTCCCTGCAGTTAATGGGCCTCCAACCTGTTCTGGAGACCCATTCAACAAGGTCCACCATGGCCCAGCTCTGCCCTGAGCCACAACTCATGTGCGGCGAAGTGAAAATGTGTAACGCCCTCCAACCCCAGCCAAGGGGAGTGAGGAGGGAGGTGAGAGTGAGAGAGAGGAAGAGGAAAAGAAGTGTGTGTGTGGGTGTGCATGCACACATGCATGTGCATAGGCGGGTGTGGGTGTGCAGAGCACAGAGATGCCTGCAGCCAGGGGTCCACAGTCTGGGATGGATTCACCACCAAGGGTGCGTGGGGTGTGGGGAGCCCAGGTCTGGCTCAGCAGCAGGACTAGGGAAGGGGCCCTGGAGGAACAAGGCTGGGCCTTCACAGCTTGCCTTCCCTGGAGCAGTTCCCTGGCAGGTAAAGGTGCTTCCCAACCAAACTCTCCCCATGGCAAGCTGGACTAGCTACGAGGCAAGCTGGAGAGGGAAGTGGCAGTCCACTCCAGTGTTCTGGCCTGGAGAACCCCATGGACAGAGGAGCCTGGCGGGCTACAGTCCACGGGGTCACAAGGAGTCGGACACGACTGGGTGACTGAGTGTACGAGGGAAGTACGTGGTCAGTAGCTACAGGGGTGCCCTGCAGAAGTTCACCTCTACACTCTGTCCCCATGAACTCAGTCTTGAGTCCCAGGATGGGAAGGGAGGGACAGGGAGGCAGGCTGGGGGTGGAGGAAGAGGACTCTAGGTACAGCAGACCCCAACCTGACACTCCAGGCTTAGGCAAGCCCCCACCCCTGAGGGCACTGTGGGGACAG
Source organism: Neotragus pygmaeus (assembly GCA_006410875.1). Classification (NCBI taxonomy): domain Eukaryota; kingdom Metazoa; phylum Chordata; class Mammalia; order Artiodactyla; family Bovidae; genus Neotragus; species Neotragus pygmaeus. Next base: position 4,861 of record SJYV01045696.1, on the reverse strand, counting down.
AGGGGATAACGCACGAGAACTGCCTAAGTGCTCACCCAGGACCCATGAAGCCAGCGCCCACAGACAGGTCCATGCAAACGTGATGACCCCATGAAGCCAGCGCCCACAGACAGGTCCATGCAAACGTGACGACCCCATGAAGCCAGCACTAACAGACAGGTCTATGCAAACGTGACAACCCCATGAAGCCAGCACCCACAGACAGGTCCACGCAAACGTGATGACCCCACGAACCCAGCACCAACAGACAGGTCCATGCAAACGTGACGACTTCATGAAGCCAGTGCCCATAGACAGGTCCATGCACACATGACGACCCCATGAAGCCAGCGCCAGCAGACAGGTCCATGCAAACGTGATGACCCCATGAAGCCAGCACCAGCAGACAGGTCCATGCGAACATGACGACCCCACGAAGCCAGTGCCAGGTGTCAGGTCTACACTACATCAGGATTCGAAAAGCCCTGCATTGTCACATAGGGGCTCAGCTCCAACCTCTGGTCCCTGGGGTTCCTTCCCCATCTCTGGGACTAGACCTGGTCTTCAACACAGATTATGTACTTGTGTGATTAACCTTTATTGGCTCTACTGCCCTGCCACTGACAAAAGCTTTGCCAAGCCAAGGACGACGTCCGATGGCCGTTTATCCCCTGTACTCAGTGTCCTGCCTGATACACACGGGCTCAACCACAATTCACTGAAGGAGTGAAAGGACAAATCAGCCCATAGATCTGCAGCAAACTGTGAAAAACCAAGAAACCCCACTAGCTGCTAGAGTAAGGCAATACAAATTTTAAAAATAAAATTTCCAGGACTTAATCCCTTGAGCTGAATGTATGTGTCCCCTTCAAAATCACCACTCACGGGCCAAACCCCCATTTCAACAGCAAGGCCACTTATTCCTTCGGTTTTATCTGTACCCTGTCTTGTTCCCAAAATGACTAGAAGATGCCCAACGCTGCTGCCGGCTGCAGGGCCCTGGGTGTGTCTGTCATAGGGGTTCACACACACACACACACACACACACACACACACACACCCGGCTGCAGTGCCCTGGGTGTGTCTGTCATGGGGTTCACACACACACACACACCCCTCTCTTACAAACTCACACGCTCAGACCCTCCCTCTCCTTCTCTCATCTTCCCAGTATAGGAGCTGCCTCTGCAGAGGAAGAGGTGGGCAGTGACAGACAGGACACTTGGGTTGACCGCTCTTCCCCGCCAATATTCACCTAAATGACAATCTAGTGGAGACAGCAGGGAGCCACTAAAATAAAGAGCAAGAGAGGAGTACAGCACGAGGCAGATGCCATCGGACGTGTGGAGACGTGGGGGGCGGAGGTCCAGGGTGTAGCAGAGGAGCCGGGATGGACATCCCAGGGCCCCAGACACCACTGGGATGAGGGTGGAGGGCCTGGAGAGGGGTGTGATGCGAGTTTAGAACCGGAGACAGCCAGAACAAAGACGTTAGGACCCCTAGAGCCCCACTCTGCTTCAGAAGTATTTTCTGCAGAAATGGCCTCAGCAGGGCTCAGGGCTTCTCCACCGGCTTGGTGGGGAAGGAGGTAAAGGAGGAAATAAAACTCCAGAGTCAGAGCAGAGGGTGATAACTATGTGCACTGAGCTGAACAGTGACTGAAAGGTGGGCCCGTCCCCTTCCCTTCCAGGCCCACCCTCCTTCCTGCTTCTGGCACCTTGGGAGCCAGGTGTACCCCCTAAATGCTGCAAATTGAAGGATGCGTCTCTGGAGAAATTAAAGAGTGCCAGAGAGAAGACCAGCACCCACAGGCTCTGAGGTCTCCGGTTACGGCTACAAGAGCCAGCTCCCGGTGCACCAAACGCTGTGCTGCCCACCAGTCACCAGCCCCACCCCTGCAAACAGGGCTCCGACCCCAGGAGCTCGGGCCTGGCTCTTAACTGACAACAGAGAATTGCCAGGCACTGGGGGGAGTCTCAAATATGACAACAGGCTCCAAATTATGAGGAGAAAGGGAACCTGAAAACAGCACAGAAAACGGGAGGAAACACAAAAGCTAAAGAATTAACAACCAAACCTGTAACGAACATCTTCAGAGGGATGAGTGAAGATACTGCAGTCACCAAGCAAGAACTGGGCTTCCCTGGTGGCTCAGACAGGGAAGAATCTGCCTGCAGTGACGGAGACTTGGGTTCGACCCCTGAGTCAGGAAGGTCCCCTGGAGAAGGGAATGGCTCACCCACTCCAGTATTCTTGCCTGGAGAATTTCACGGACAGTCCATGGGGCCGCAAAGAGCTGGACACAGCTGATCGACTAACACTTTCACCTTATTTTAAATGAGAACAGAATATTGTGGAAAATGTTTTAAAAGGAACAATTTAAGACAACACAAGGAGTTTAGACATAAAAACTTACAGCTAAAATTAAACATTAAAAAATATATATATTGGAAGAGAAAATTGAGGAAATCTCCCAGACGATAAAATACAAATGTGAAGAGAGAAACTAGAGATGGGGAAAAAAAACCCTAAGAGAACTGAAGATCAATATAGTATCCAACAATGAAATTTCCAGAAACGGAAATAAAAAACAGAAGAAAAGGTGAGCCTCCACAGTAAGAAGATCCCGAGGGCTCTAGCACAGTGAATAAAAAAGTCCACCCTGAAGCACAGCCATGGAGAATCTCATCGAGTTCGGGATGGAAAAAAACGCCCTTAAAACTTCCAGAGAGAAGTAACAGGCCACGTACAGAGGAACAGAATCAGAATGCACCCGACTTCTTATCAGCAACACTGAAAACTAAGGCGCCTCTTCAAAATTCCAAGGATTTCTGGAATTCTCCACCTCAACTAAGGTCAAGTAAGCATGAAGGTAGAAGATCTTAGCAGACGTTCATCCCGTTGCCTTCTCTGGGGAGCCTAGAGGAGGATGTGCCCACGACTGGGGACTGAATCATACAGAGGAACCTAGAGCTCCAGGAACAGGCCCCCACACAAGACAGCCCAGCGACGGCCTGGACGGAGGGAAGGAGAAGGTCGTGGAAAGAAGAGTGCTGCGGGCTGTCTCTGGGGGAGGAGGCCATGTGGACTGCAGTCTGGGAAGAGGTGCGGATGGGTGCGTGACAGACTTGCGAGAAGTTATAGGCATGAAGCTCTGCGTGGAAATATAACTTAGTAACTAACTTGAAAACTTTCAAGAAAAACTTTAAATTCTCATGTAAAAATCGGTAGGCGTCTAGACAAGTTAAGTAAATGAAAGAGACAAGTCAAGAACTAATTCCAAGAAAAGGAAACAGTTACAAGAAAGACCCTCCAGTCCTGCTGCATCATTTGATCCAGTGGTACCCAATGTTTGCCTTGTTCTGATATATAAGCTCCCCACTAATGTACCAAAACTGTGATACTGCCTGACAGGTGGAGAACATGAGAAAACGACATGTGCAGGATAGGCGATCAAGAAATAAACAGTACAATCACATTATTTAGAAATACTGAGACGAAGTACCAGAAGTGAAAAAATCTGAAAGAGCTGAAAGTAGCTGCCTCTGGGGAATGAAACAGGGAGAGCAGGCAGAGACAGGGCCGGGGTGGCTATGCTTTTGTCCCTTAGTTCTCTCTGATTTAACTGTGTAGGCATCACTTTGTTAAAAACAAAAAAGTGAATTTTAATTTTAAAAACTCAAGAGAGCTGGGGAGATGTCTCATGGAAGACAGGATGGGGGCAATACTCCCTGGAGAGAAGCCGTTACTCTGAGGACCACAGGGATGTTCCTGCGGGTACAGCATGACCCGGCTCCGGTCATCTCCTTAGTGTGTCCCAGCGTGGGACAACGTCCGAAGCTGCACGTGACTTCTCCACTGCCGAGTCCACCAAGGGAACAGGAGCATGTGGAGCATGTGGAGCCGCGGCCCCAAGCCTGGCAGACCCACACCGGGGCCTTGTACAGCTGCCTGCCCGGCCCGGGCTCAGCCCCTGGCTCGTGCCGCCCAGGCCCCTGACTTCCTTCCTTCTCGGGCTCCAGCTCAGAGGTCACATTCTGCATGACTACAAGGCAGTCCCAGAAGGAAACGTGTGTTCAGGAAGCCCAGAGAGCCCACGGGGTGCGGGAAGGAACCCCTGAGTGTAAGTGCAGGAAAGCCTCCTGGTTTGAGGACAGGTAGAGGGGCAGGGATCCCGGCCGAGAACTCACTACTGTCGGGGCTCTGGTCCAGGCAGCTTCTGTGCAGACTTTCACTGAATCCTCCCAATCACCTGATGCAAGGGGTACTACTTCCCCCTCAGTTTACAGGTGAAAAAATGAGGCTTGGTGAACTTCCATAAACTAACTCGAAGTCACTCCGTGGTCAGAGCAGAGGTGGGGCTCTGTGCCCTCTGGCTCTGCCCCCTCAGCATCCAGTAAGCAGAGCACCCTCACACAGCCCAGGGAAGGACAGGCCACCTTCCGGGTCAAAACCAGGGCACCCTTGGGCCCTGCCTTGGGGACAGCTGACAAGCCATGGGCAGGTCTCTCCCAGGCCACAGAGAAAGGGCGGCCCTGAATGCTGCAGACATCTATTTCTGCTTTACTGACTATGTCAAAGCCTTTGACTGTGTGGATCACAATAAACTGTGGAAAATTCTGAAAGAGATGGGGCTACCAGGCCTCCTGACCTGCCTCTTGAGAAACCTCTATGCAGGTCAGGAAGAAACAGTTAGAACTGGACATGGAACAATAGACTGGTTCCAAATAGGAAAAGGAATACATCAAGGCTGTATATTGTCACCCTGCTCATTTAACTTATATGCAGAGTACATCATGAGAAATGCTGGACTGAAAGAAGCAGAAGCTGGAATCAAGATTGCCGGGAGAAATATCAATAACCTCAGATGTGTAGATGACAC